>JAPMUY010005637.1:0-110715 GCA_026901105.3 Galaxias olidus | reverse complement strand
ATAAGTATGTGAAAGTACAAAAGTGTGCCACTTTCAGTGGGCCCAATAAGTATGTGAAAGTACAAGAGTGTGCCACTTTCAGTGGGCACACTAATAATAATAATAATAATGTGAAAGTATAAGAGTGTGCCACTTTCAGTGGGCACACTAATAAGATCAGAGAGAAATGTTTCTTCAGGCTCCCCGCTCTACAGTCCCAACAAAATAACAAAACAACTAGCGTTACAACGGCGCCGTAAAACTAGAACTTGAAATGTCAGGTCCTCCTAGTCAATTGTTGCCACAAATAGAAGTTTCCTTTATGCTTTTATTGCTAACAACAAAACTAAACAATGGAGGTGGAAAGTGGAACAAAGATGACATCTCGTAAAACCAGAGCGGTTCCGTTTGGCAGTATTTTGGTAAAAAGTTTCAAGATAGTGGGCCCATATGACATTATTTATCGCCCCAACTTACAGACACTGCTCGGTCTGAAAAAAGAATGCGGGCCGTAATGGCAATGACTGCTCGGGATACCCTTTCACTCAACTTTGTTGAAAGCAAAGGCTTCCGACAATTCACTGAATATACTGAGTTCTAATACACAGTGCCGGGTGCAAAATGATCACATCCAGATTGGAGCACAACCATCAGAAATAATGTGCAATGTCCAAAATACATGGCGCAAAGTGGCACACATTTAAGCAAATTTAAAAAGGAATTTGATTATTGAATTTATTGATTGAATGCTTTCAAATGGCTCGACTTGTATGCAATATTTTTTTCTGACAATGTGTGACATTGTGAATTGTGGTCAATTTAGACTGTTTTTCTGAGTGTTTTCTTACTTTTAGACAAGTCTAATCTTCCGTTAAAGCGTCACCTTTCATTTCGGGCAGTTATTTAATGTTAACATCTCTTCTGTGAACTAAATTAAATAAACTAAAGTAAGATGTAACACATTCAGAAACTAATTTTTACCCAGACAAGTGACTTTTGTGCTCGAACAAGTGAAAAGAAAATGTGCTTGTCCGAAGGACAAGTGCTCCAAAAAGTTAATGTCAAGCCCTGGTATGTAATAACGAGGTCACCATATTGCTAATTATTCCATAGTGAGTTAGCTAGTTTCTAGTTAGCATTAGCACCCATATGGATAGACGCTTCCCCCTCCTGCTGTATTGAACGACAGTTGCATAGTGTGTTTCATGTTCACTAGCTATCAAGAAGTGAGTGTTATTGAAATCATAACTGCTTAGAATAGTCAATGCAAACCACAACGCATGACGCATTGACTGTATTAAGTCAACGCTGTGTAGTCAAAGTAGTGAACTAACAATTTTCTTAAGAGGACACAGGCATTGTACAAAGGCAACGCAATACTAGATGCAATTTTGGCATTATGGAACGTTATACGCTAAGCCATACCAGTTAGCAAGCTTTAAATTATGATGCAGCACTGCCAATCTAGCAGCAGCGGCGCCATAACGACTACAAGACCCAAGGGGTGCAAGAAGTGGTCTTTTCTGGAGAATCTGGGGTTGACCCTGCACACCTAACGTTGTCTTATGATGAATATATCTACTCTGATTTTAGTTAATTATGGGTGTTCTTCTCTCTTTAGAAAATGTGTAAGCTATTTCAACAGAAAATTCACATTTGCATTGTTATAATAATTTTTTATGAACGTACTATATTTTAAAAAGTAATCAGATCGAGGGTTTTGGGGGGGGGGGCAAAAAATCCCGTGGCCTCCCCAGTTCCGGCACCACTGAAGCAGTAAGCGCCCCCTGTTAACAAATAGGGTCTGGACTGCAGTACACTTGCGCGCTAAGGCGGTCAGTCTACAAACTGCAACGCATCACTTCGCATTTGCTCAGGGAAATGCATTTTCTAGTTGAAATATGAACTGCTTAGAATTGTCAATGCAAACCATGACGCATTGACTGTATTAAGTCAACGCTGTGTAGTGGAATTAGTGAACTTATAATATGCTTAAAAGACGACACAGGCATTGTACAAAGGCAACGCAATACCAGATACAATTTTAATAATTTTTTATGAACTATATACACTCACTGGCCGCTATATTAGGTACACCTGTTCAACTGCTCGTTAACGCAAATATCCATCCCTCCATCCATTTTACGCCGCTTATCCGGGGCCGGGTCGCGGTGGCAGCAGGCTAAGAAGGGTAGTCCAGACATCCCTTTCCCCAGCAACGCTTTCCAGCTCCTCCTGGAGGACCCCGAGGCGTTCCCTGGCCAGATGAGATATATAATCTCTCCAGCGTGTTCTGGGTCTACCCCGGGGTCTCCTACCAGTAGGGCGTGCCCAAAAATCCTCCTACGGGAGGCGCCCAGGAGGCATCCTAATCAGATACCCGAACCACCTCATCTGGCTCCTTTCAACGCGAAGGAGCAGCGGCTCTACTCCGGGCTCCCTCCGGATGACCGAGCTCTTTACCCTATCCCTAAGGCTGAGCCCAGCCACCCTACGGAGGAAACACATTTCAGCCGCTTGTACTCGCGACCTCATTCTTTCGGTCACTACCCAAAGCTCATGACCATAGGTGAGGGTTGGAACGTAGACCGACTGGTAAATCGCAAGTTTCGCCTTTCGGCTCAGCTCCTTCACCACGACGGTCCGGTACAACCCCAGCATTACTGCTGATGCGGCACCAATCCGCCTGTCAATCTCACGCTCCATTTTTCCCTCACTCGTGAACAAGATCCCGAGATACTTGAACTCCCTCGCTTGGGGCAGCAACTCACTCCCAACCTGGAGAGAGCCCTCCAGCGTTTTCCGGCAGAGAGCCATGGCCTCAGACTTGGAGGTGCTGACTCTCATCCCGACCGCTTCACACTCAGCTGCAAACCGCTCCAGTGCATGCTGAAGGTCACAGTCTGAAGAAGCCAACAGAACCACATCATCTGCAAAGAGAAGAGAAGAAATTCTGAGGTCTCCAAACTGGACACACTCCTCACCCCGGCTACGTCTTGAGATTCTATCCATGAAAATCACAAACAGAACCGGTGACAATGGGCAGCCCTGGCAGAGTCCAACACCCACTGAAAACGTATTTGACTTTGTGCCGAGTATACGGACACAACTCTCAATCCGGTTATATAGGGACCGAATGGCTGGTAGCAACGGCCCCAGTACCCCATGCTCCCACAGTACCCCCCACAGGACTCCCCGGGGGACACGGTCGTAGGCCTTCTCCAAGTCCACAAAACACATGTAGACTGGATGGGCAAACTCCCATGACCACCCCAACAGCCCCGCAAGGGGAAAGTGTTAGTCCACTGTTCCACGACCAGGACTATGGAGGCTATGGAGAAGGGCTTTCGGTTGGCCTCAAGGAAGTTCTGGCAAACCGTTAGACGGCTCAGAAAGGGAAAGCAGAGATTGGCCCAGGCTCTGTTGAGCAGGGAAGGAGAACTGCTGATCCGGACTGGGGATATCGTCGAGCGATGGAAGGAGCACTTTGAGGAACTCCATAACCCCGCTAACACGTCCTCTTTGGAGGGGGCAGATTTCGAAGACTCGGGGGAAGTCTCAGCCATATCCCTGGCAGAGGTCACTAAGGTAGTTAGGAAGCTCCTCAGCGGCAAGGTGCCGGGTGTGGATGAGATTCGCCCCGAGATGCTGAAGGCTCTGGACATTGGTGGGCTGTCGTGGTTGACACGCCTCTTTGGTGTCGCGTTGAGGTCGGGGACAGTACTATTGGAATGGCAGACCAGGGGGGTGGTTCCCATTTTTAAAAAAGGGAACCGGAGGGTGTGCTCCAATTATCGGGGTATTACACTTCTCAGCCTACCTGGGAAAGCTTATGCCAGGGTGCTGGAAAGAAGGCTCCGACCGATTGTCGAACCTCAGATCCAGGAGGAGCAATGCGGATTCCGTCCTGGTCGTGGAACGCAAATTACTAATCAGCCAATCACATGGCAGCAACTCAATGCATTTAGTCATGTAGACATGGTCAAGACGACCTGGTGAAGTTCAAACAGAGCATCAGAATGGGGAAGAAAGGTGATTTAAGTGACTTTGAACGTGGCATGGTTGTTGGTGCCAGACGGGCAGGACTGAGTATTTCAGAAACTGCTGATCTACTGGGATTTTCACGCACAACCATCTCTAGGGTTTACAGAGAATGGTCCGAAAAAGAGAAAACGTCCAGTGAGCGGCAGTTCTCTGGGCGAAAATGCCTTGTTGATGCCAGAGGTCAGAGGAGAATGACCAGACTGGTTCAAGATGATAGAAAAGCAACAGTAACTCAAATAACCACTCGTTACAACCAAGGTATGCAGAAGACCATCTCTGAACGCACAACACGTCGAACCTTGAAGCAGATGGGCTACAGCAGAAGACCACACCGGGTGCCACTCTGTCAGCTAAGAACAGGAAACTGAGGCTACAATTCGCACGGGCTCACCAAAATTGGACAATAGAAGATTGGAAAAATGTTGCCTGGTCTGATGAGTCTTGATTTCTGCTGCGACATTCGGACGATGTGGTCAGAATTTGGCGTAAACATGAAATCATGGATCCATCCTGCCTTGTATCAACGGTTCAGGCGGGTGGTGGTGGAGTAAGGGTGTGGGGGATATTTTCTTGGCATACTTTGGGCCCCTTAGTACCAATTGAGCATTGTTTAAATGCCACAGCCTACCTGAGTATTGTTGCTGACCATGACCATTCCTTTATGACCACAGTGTACCCATCTTCTGATGGCTACTCTCAGCAGGATAACGCACCATGTCACAAAGCTCAAATCATCTCAAACTGGTTTTTTGAACATGACAATGAGTTCACTGTACTCAAATGGCCTCCACAGTCACCTGATCTCAATCCAATCACCTTTGGGATGTGGTGGAACAAGAGATTCGCGTCATGGATGTGCAACCGACAAATCTGCAGCAACTGAGTGATGCCATCACGTCAATATGGACCAAAATCTCTGAGGAATGTTTCCAACACCTTGTTGAGTTTATGCCATAAAGAATTAAGCCACTTCTGAAGGCAAAAGGGGGTCCAACCCGGTACTAGCAAGCTGTACCTAATAAAGTGGCCAGTGAGTGCTATATTGTGCTATATTGTAAAAAAGTAATCCGATCGGGAGGACCTGTGTTGACATGAACAGCATACAAATCGGTATTAAGCATAAAGCCTAAAAGCTTGCTCATTCGTAATTTGCTAGCTGCTCTGTGTGAGCAGATAATTATGTAGACCTAGCCTATATAGCGAACTCATAAACCTTGGCCCAAAAAGTTACCGGCCTTAGCAATGCAACAAGCAAACAGCGTGGAATGGAGTGCCAAAACAGCATGGAGTGCTAAAACAAAAAAAAAACCTGCTAGCCAGATTGCTTAAGCAAAATGCAAATCATAACACAAGCTATATGTGCACGTCAGCGGAATACAGTGACAACGGGAAGGCCGTGCAAAACGCACCGCCCATCCCACACACAAGAAAACTAAAGTAAAGTAAGCCTCCACACAATTATGACAGCGTGCACACAGCCAAGCAATTTGCGACTGACACTTCGAATCGGAACCATGGACAGTAATTAGATTGGCAAAGCAGCCTAATACTGCTCAAAAAAATTAAAGGAACACTTTGAAAACACGTCAGATCTCAATGGGAAAACAAATCATGCTGGATATCTATAGTGATATGGACTGGGTAATGTGTTAGGAACGAAAGGATGCCACATCGTTTGATGGAAATTAAAATTATCAACCTACAGAAGGCTGAATTTAAAGACACCCCGAAAATCTAAGTGAAAACATGATGCGGTACGCTAGTCCATTTTGCTGAAATTCCATTGCAGCAAATCAAAATGGTACTCAGTACTGTGTATTGCCCCCACGTGCCTGTATGCATGCCTGACAACATCGGGGCATGCTCCTAATGAGACGACGGAAGGTGTCCGGGGGTATCTCCTCCCAGATCTGGACCAGGGAATCACTGAGCTCCTGAACAGTCTGAGATGCAACCTGGCGGTGTCAGATGGACCGAAACATAATGTCCCAGAGATATTCTATTGGATTTAGGTCAGACGAGCGTGGGGGCAAGTCAATGGTATCAATTCCTTCATCCTCCAGGAACTGCCTGCATACTCCCGCCACATGAGGCCGGGCATTGTCGTGCACCAGGAGGAACCCAGGACCCACTGCACCAGCGTAGAGTCTGACAATGGGTCCAAGGATTTTCATCCCGATACCTAATGGCAGTCAGAGTGCCGTTGTCTAGCCTGTAGAGGTCTGTGCGTCCCTCCATGGATATGCCTCCCCAGACCATCACTGACCCACCACCAAACCGGTTATGCTGAACGATGTTACAGGCAGCATAACGTTCTCCACGGCTTCTCCAGACCCTTTCACGTCTGTCACATGTGCTCAGGGTGAACCTGCTCTCATCTGTGAAAAGCACAGGGCGCCAGTGGCAGACCTGCCAATTTTGGTGTTCTATGGCAAATGCCAATCGAGCTCCACAGTGCCGGGCAGTGAGCACAGGGCCCACTAGAGGACGTCGGGCCCTCAGGCCACCCTCATGAGTCTGTTTCTGATTGTTTGGTCAGACATTCACACCAGTGGCAGCCATTTTGTAGGGCTTTGGCAGTGCTCATCCTGGCCCTGTCCAGCTCTCCTAGAGTAACTGCCTGTCTCCTGGAATCTCCTCCATGTTCTTGAGACTGTGCTGGGAGACACAGCAAACCTTCTGGCAATGGCACGTATTGATGTGCCATCCTGGAGGAGTTGGACCGCCTGTGCAACCTCTGCAGGGTCCAGGTATCGCCTTATGCTACCAGCAGTGACACTGACCCTAGCCAAATGCAAAACTAGTGAAAAACAGTCAGAAAAGATGAGGGAAAAAATGTCAGTGGCCTCCACCTGGAGATCCATTCCTGTTTTTGGGGTCGTCTCATTGTTGCCCCTTTAGTGCACCTGTTGTTAATTTCATTAACACCAAAGTAGCTGAAACTGATTAACAACCTCCTGTGCTACTTAACTGACCAGATCAATATCCCAGAAGTGTAATTGACTTGATACAATACTGATTAAAAAATGTTCCTTTAATTTTTTTGAGCAGTGGTGTATATACAGTATATAGGCTATGTGCACATTTAAATGACGCAGGGCTGTACACTTACTTTTTTAGGTGGTAGCACCAGTGCTAGCAAGCTGAAGATTTCAGAAGCATGGAGAAATATTTAGTAGCACACAGGTTGCTATGGCGACGCTGTAAGGAGAGGACCCTGGCGTCGTTTAGTCGCTGCGTCGCCTCAGCATTTTTGTCAGATTTATCAGTGTAATTTTGTTTTGTTTACGTTTGTGCTGGTTGTGTTGGTTGTAGTGTGTTTTGTGTTCAACTATAAAGGTTTTGTTTCCCCCTCTATTTTAACGCGAAGGGACACTTATCACTGGTAAGCCGGTGTTGTTGGCAAGGAATTGTTTGTGGTTGCTAGGCTAACAGGCTAGTTAGCTAACAGGCTAGCCTTGGACTTCACTACAACGGTCTCTCACCGGACTGGCATGGCATCGGAGTGCCCCTTCTCTCAGCTGCTCAGCTTTGGTGGCTACAACACACCAAACTGCAGCGAATTTTGGATTTGGTCGCCGGCCCAGCTGTATCTACAGAGTTTACTGACGATTGTTGTTCCCTGGGTCGGAGCACTCCATCCCGTCATGACGAAAAAGTGCATCTGCAGCCGACTCAGTTCCTATCGTCTCTGCGACGACCGGGCGTTCGGTGCTGCAGGGCCGTCTGTGGATTGCCCTACCAGACCATCCAAGGATGCCTCGGACTCTATCCACTTTTAAATCATGCCTAAAAACCTTTCTATTTGAGAAAGCCTTCTGCTAAATTGTTTTAATGTTGTACAACATTCGAAAAGCTGATATAATGTGTTTGTTGTTTAATACCCTTTACCACTGTGATGTTCATTGATGTCCTCTGCCTCAACTCCCATGTCTCTGTCCTATGTTTATTGCATTCTAAATTGTATTTTGTGCTGTTTATACTGCATATATATTGTACGTTGACCTTGGGTGCTTAGAAAGGCGCCTATAAATTAAATGTATTATTATTATTACAGGTGGCCAGTTAAACATGTTTTATCAGTAAAAGAAATACCCAATTCACTTTTTTTGTGCGTCATCAGCTCTTTATCTCTCTATTGCCTTTTATTGTAGGCATTTTAATATAGGCTACTGTAAACATGTGCAGAGCCAATATGGGAAGAAAAAAAATCCCAATATTCTTTTATAGTTATAGTGCGTTATAGTTTTGACCCAATCGATTCTGTTCCAGTGCCCACGTGTCTTGGGTATTGCAGTCCATTGCACTTACATACAGCTAAGTGATCGGTACGTGTTATATTTTTTATTATTATTTTTAATCGTTTTTGGCCCCATTGAAATTAATGGGAAATGTTTTTGACCGGTAGAGAGATTACAACATACAGATGTATGCCGTTGTGGCGGATAATAAGTAGACGGGAAAAAGTAGACCAAACGTGAGAATTTAAAAGAGAAGGTTACTGCCTTTTAATCACATATTTCTTGTTGTGACGGGGAGTAACTTAACTGTTTAAACCTTTTTTAGCTATAGTGTTGTTTGAACCCTCCCTTTAATAATTTTCATTGAGAGAGAGAGAGAGAGAGAGAGAGAGAGACGTCACAAATGAACCTACAGTCAATCAACGCTTTGCTGGTCACGCTGGCAAGAGGCATGCACCAACCTCACCAGAAAAAAAAAATTACAAATACACAGCAATATGATTAACCATATCAGAATTTCCTTCGGTTTGTGCGTTAGTGCTACTGTGCTTGTTTCAATTCAAATCAACTAACCACTCTTCATGCTTGAGCAGGCGGCAGAAAAATTCCAAGGAGGTGGATTGGCCGCCTTTTGGGAGTGCCGCTCTAGGCAGCTGCCTAGTTCGCCTATATGGTAAAGGCGACCCAGGCTGCCGTTAAAGATGATTAGCTGGCCGAGTTGTCTTTTCGTGCTTGAGTGTTTAGTCAACATTTTATTGCGGTCACTAGATGGCAGTAAACTCAAGGGTATGATTCGGCAGTATTCAAGGGTATGAATTCAAGGACGTCGTTGGGCTTGTTTTCGGAGTATTTTATGTAAAAAAAAAAAAAATACAAACATTGCCCATGATCTATTCAGCTGTCATTCCAAACTCGCATAAGTAATATGATAGTGTTGATCAAAAACGCAAGTGCGCTATGTCCTGTGTGTGTAATTCAAGGCCCAGCTCTACTTTACGTTACTTGGCACGGGCGCATTTTGTTTGAGCATGAGAAAGAGAGTGAGAGAGAGAGCGCCCTGCATGGTTACAGTGCTTGTCATTTCGGCATCTAGCTAGCTAACGAATTCAGAAGGACAACAATCAACAATGGATATAATGTTTTTTTCAATAGATATAATGCTTTAAAAACAAGAAAACGGACAGTGAGGTAACAAGGCGAGAGCAAGGCTAGAGGAGGTGGAGGAGGAAAAGTTGTTTCAGCAGCAGATGAGTCAGGACGTGAGAGTACCAGTCGAGTGTCTCATCCACAAGCTCAGGTTGGTGTAGTGGGCTCTAGTTATCTAGCTAGCTAGTCTAGCACAGTGCAATGGTTCTCCAAAGCTTTTGACACGAGGCATTTAATTTGCATCTCGACAACAGATTTGTTGATTAAACATGTATGTAGCTAGTAGCTACCACAATAACATAGTTCACTTTCAATAGCAAGTAGAAATTTCAAAGTAGCTACTTGTCATGCTTCCATTGCCAGCAAAAGGCTGTTTAATATAGCCTATACAAATAACCACTTATTTTAAAAATAATACATCGGACTTATAAGCGTCCTTCTAGAAACTCAAGGACACAGGATAATATTATTGCTATTGTTATTATTATATTATTTACAAAGTAAATTACTGCATTAACCAAGAGGAAAACATATGTCTACGCAGTGAGTCACTGCCATGCAAAATTATTTGTTGTGAAGGAGACAACAACTATTTCTATTATTTTTTGCTATTTAATCAAGTAGGCCTACCGGAGCGCACCAGTAGTCCCCCAGAACCACCCTCGATTTTTGTTGTTTCGGAAAAACATTTAGTAGTTAGGATGAAGGACATTGCATTTCATTGTCATAAAATGCATTCTAATAAAATAGATTAGTCCATTCTGCTTAAACCGTGCCTTCATAATATCGCCCATTTCCCATCAACTAGTTTATTTCTACAATATGATTCTGGTAATTATTAGTGTTTTGAAATTCATGTGAAAGAAGAAAATAATGCAATAAAGTTATAGTGCCCAAGCTATTACAGGAAGAGTTTTACACAGCGCTATTTGGCTGACCCTCGATCCACTTTGTTTAAGCTCTTACTGTCATTCTGGATAGTCTAGATTAATTTAATAAGTATTAAAATCACTCAATTTAATACATGTGCAAACATATAGAGCTTAGAGAACAAAACTAAAACTAAACGTTAGTAGGCTATTTAGTCATCGTATATGTCCGCCATTAAATAACGATGAAGCAGCAGTGCCAATCTAGCAGCGGCGCCACAACAACTACAAGAATGGGGGGTGCAAGACAGGCTGTTTTCCGGATTATCTGGTGTTGTGTCCTGCACACCTAACGCAGGCTCATAATGGATATATCAATTCAGATTTTTAATTATGGGTGTTGGTCTCTCCTCAGAAAATTTGTAAGCTATTCAACAGAAAATTCATGTTTGCATTGTTAGTTAGAATACTTTTCTATGAACGTGCTATATATAGCAATGCAAGATTCTGTGACCCCCCCCCAGTTCCGGCGCCACTGCAGCAGTAAGCGCCCCTTCTTAACAAATTGGGTCTGGACTGCAGTACACTTGTGCGCGCTAAGGCGGTCAGTCTAATAACTGTGACGCATCATATCGCATTTGCTCAGGGAAATGTATTTTCTAGTTATGTGATTGCGTCATGCAATCACATACAGTTACCAGAAAGTCATATTATTATTATTATTAGGCCTGTTTTTGGCGCCCTACTTACGCCCGCAGTTTCGACCCAATCGATTCCATTCCAGTGCCCACATGTCTTGGGTATTGCAGTCCATTGCACTTGCATACAGCTAAGTGATCGGGTCACGTGTTATATTTTTAATTATTATTTTTAATCGTTTTTTGGCCCCACTGAAATGAATGGGGAAACGGTTTTGACCGGAAGAGAGATTTCACGGTCATATGCCGCCACCAAGCGTTGATGTTATGTATTTGCATGTTGTTACGTTTTTACCGACTGTCTTGGTTATTATGTGATTGAAATAACTGGGTATGGAAAACCTGTGCACATCACACTAGTACTAGCAACGGGACTTCACTTCATTTACCACAGGCGTTGCACTTGAAAGTAATCCATTTACAATTCCTGCTGTTAACGGGATGGGATTTACTACGAGTATGCTGTAGCAGTAAGTGGCCTACTCTCAATCAAATTAAATGTGTTCATTGTGTAAACAGGGCTAGTATTACAATATGCACTGACTGGCTTATGATAGCTTTCTGGAATTCTGCAAAACATACGTCTTAATGTCCAAATGGCTGACACTGGCTAACCCCTATCAAGGGTTCCGCACAATGCATACGCGCTGCTGTTAAATTTATTTTTTTGGTTTTGATTTAGTGAACTCTTAACAATCACAATTTGGATATGGAGCTATGCTATATCCATGGACGTTAGCTAGCATGCTCGTTAAACCATACAGATGGAACTACTGATGATACCGTCTTTCGTTTCGAACGTAACTATTTTGCAAATGATTATTACAGCCCCTTATTAGCCAAAGTTTATAATTAGCAAGGCAACACTATTATAATCATGACGTAATTAAAGAATTTGCGTTTTGGATTGGTATTAGGTAAGCTATGTAGACATTTAGATAAACCTACGCTACTTGTACGGAACGCATGCAGTAGCCTAATTATGTCACTTTCCCTTCTAACAAATTGTTTAACATCTTAGATGTCCCACAATTTACCACAATAAAACTGAGGTAGGCGACTTATGTTTTTACCAGAGGAAATTAATTATCTAGCTTGTATGCACGTATGTTAACCAACATTTTATTGCGGTCACTAGACGGCAGTATACGCAAGGGTATAATATTCATCTTGGTCCTTCATTACAGCTCCCCTCAAGGCTTAGTATAATAAAATTATAATTAGTGTTAATGCAATCTGTTGTAGAATGTGCTTTTGAACCAAGGCATTAATCATTATAAGTTCAACGACCCTTTAGCTGAATATAGCTTCCAAGAGGTCACTGTTCTAACCTCTAGGCTGGATATAGTATTCCAACTTTGAAGCTGCATTCTTCTAACTTCACTACACCTGTTGCAGCCTGGAAAAAGCAAGGCTTGCATTCTATGGATGTAGATATAAGACAGCAGACTTTAAGTTTAGATATCATTCTCCTTCGGGCAGCGTCTTACATGTTGTGTGAGTATGATCCTTTTGCAAACGCACTTTGTCCTTTGCAGAAGCACTATCTTGGTAAAATACTTGTATCAAACTTTATTATCTGTTTACCTTGTGTTTACATGTTTGTTGTACAACAATATAGTGTTTGATCTCAACCATTTCTGTGTCTGTGTCTTATTGTGTTCTATTTTACTTATGTTCGTGAGTGTGTAAAGATTGGATCCACGACATTAGCATAGCATGTATACGTTTGCGAGATAATGCATTTCAAGATATCCTAATAATGACAAATGCTTGTAGATTATAGTTTGCCATAGTAACTAACTAGCCATACAATGCGATTAGTCTTGTTACGGCCACGGTATGAATAATTTGTATGGTGTATTTAGCTGCAGTATCTCAAAGGTTACGGAGACTTCTTAACTTCGTGCAAAGGCGTTTGACTAGAGACTTACATAACAAATAACCACAATCACGAGCACAAAGGGAGAGAAAGGGTTAAGACAGAATAAGTTCTTCATAAGCTTTTTACATCGCCGAGTTAGTGTACGATGAAGCTCTCCATAGCTCTACATCAAGGAAGGTTCTTCACCTGCACTTGGGCTAATTGTGAGACACTGTACACTGAATGTGAGTTAGGTTGTATTTGTTTAACGTTAAAAAGAATTGTGGCAACTTGAATTGGATAGTGGCTGTTAACATGTATCAAGTGATTCCATAAGGCATTCAACAGCAGCAAAGTTTTTTTTGTTTTTCAAGGCCCCATAAATGATAGCTCACTGATAACACTGCAAAAGATCATTAGGTTAGCACTTCTCACGCTATACCATGCTTAGCCAGACCTAGCGGGAGTACCGTCAACAAGGATTTCATTGTGCGAGGTTGAGCTAACACAAGAACGTAGGGGAGACTGGGGACGGTTGCAGCACTTTTTGCATTTCTCTGTTACTCTGAGACTAATTGACATGGACCAGCCAAACTTATTGAACTTATATCTGTCTTGATACACATACAATTTAAAGATGACTACATATGACATACAGTGCATCCTGAAAGTATTCATACCCCTTCACTTTTTCCACATTTTATTATGTTACAGCCTAATTCCAAAATGGATTAAATAAAAAAAAATTCTCAACATTCGACATACATTACCGCATAATGACAAAGTGAGAAAAGTTTTTTAGAAATTTTTGCAAATGTATTAAAAATAAAAAAATAAAATATCACATGTACATAAGTATTCACACCCTTTGCTGTGACACTCAAAATTGAGCTCAGGGCCATCCCGTTTCCACTGATCATCCTTGAGATGTTTCTACAACTTGATTGGAGTCCACCTGTGGTAAATTCAATTGATTGGACATGATTTGGAAAGGCACACACCTGTTTATATAAGGTCCCACAGTTGACAGTGCATGTCAGAGCACAAACCAAGTTATGAAGTCCAAGGAATTGTCTGTAGACCTCCGAGACAGGATTGTATCGAGGCACAGATCTGGGGAAGGGTACAAAAAAAATTTCTGCAGCATTGAAGGTCCCAACAAGCACAGTGGTCTCCATCATTAGCAAATGGAAGAAGTTTGGAACCACCAGGACTCTTCCTAGAGCTCGCCGTCCGGCCAAACTGAGCAATCGGGGAGAAGGGCCTTGGTCGGGGAGGTGACCAAGAACCCGATGGTCACTCTGACAGAGCTCCAGTGTTCCTCTGTGGAGATGGGAGAATCTTCCAGAAGGACAACCATCTCTGCAGCACTCCACCAATCAGGCCTTCATGGTAGAGTGGCCAGACGGAAGCTACTCCTCAGTAAAAGGCACATGACAGCCCGCATGGAGTTTGCCATAAGGCACCTAAAGGACTCTCAGACCATGAGATACAAAATTCTCTGGTCTGATGAAATCAAGATTGAACTCTTTGGCCTGAATGCCAAGCGTCATGTCTGGAGGAAACGAGGCACTGCTCATCACCTGGCCAATACCATCCCTACAGTGAAGCATGGTGGTGGCAGCATTATGCTGTGGGGGTGTTTTTCAGCGCCAGGAACTGGGAGACTAGTCAGGATCAAGGGAAAGATGAATGCAGCAATGTACAGAGAGATCCTTGATGAAAACCTGCTCCAGAGCGCTCTGGACCTCAGACTGGGGCAAAGGGCCACCTTCCAACAGGACAACGACCCTAAGTCACACAGCCACTAACAAAGTTATCTTGGCAAGTCTGTGAATATCCTGGAGTGGCCCAGCCAGAGCCCAGACTTGAACCCGATTGAACATCTTTGGAGAGATCTGAAAATGGCTGTGCACCGACGCTCCCCATCCAACCTGATGGAGCTTGAGACGATCTGCAAAGAAGAATGGGAGAAACTGCCCCAAAATAGGTGTGCCAAGCTTGTAGCATCATACTCAAGAAGACTTGAGACTGTAATTGCTGCCAAAGATGCTTCAACAAAGTATTCAGTAAAGGGTGTGAATACTTATGTACATGTGATATTTTACTTTTTTATTTTTAATACATTTGCAAAAATTTCTAAAAAACCTTTTTCACTTTGTCATTATGCGGTATTGTGTAGAATGTTGAGAAAATGTTTTTGTTTAATCCATTTTGGAATTAGGCTGTAACATAATAATTTGTGGAAAAAGTGAAGGGGTATAAATACTTTCAGGATGCACTGTATAGTTCACAATATTTATATGAATGGAAGAAGTCAGATGTTGCAACTTGCCCCAAGTGGGCGTTTACACTTGTGTTCAGTTCAGCGCTGTCCACCAACACATGAGGACGTAGTAGTGCTGCAGCAGTTATTTTAGGGGGCTGGCCACCCGCACTGCCTGGTTGCTGATGGTGGAAACGCAATCACATCGCATTTGCTCAGGGAAATGCATTTTCTAGTTTCCATTGTTCCTTTTTAGCATGGGATCTTTTGTTCTTTCGTGGCATATTGGATGAAAGGTTGACTCTGCTTAAACAGCAATAAACACCCTACTGTGACTTGTGTTTAAGGGCTTACCTTTGTCACTCTGTTCACCAGCGTTCGCTCTGGTGTCTGATCTCTGGTGTCTGCAAAACAGAACAATTATACCGCAAAGGAAAAGCCCTTCCCAGACACACACACTTGACTTGCTAGGACTGCTAGGACTATTAACAGTCAATTTGGTTCTCCCATACAGATATCAAAAGTGCAAGTCAGCTTGAAGGGACCAATAGACAAACACGTCTGTCTTCAATTTGCAAACCATGTAACTGTGGGTAAAAGGTTAGTTCACTTAAATTGTTGTATACATTAGACAGTACTCAACTGTGGGTAAAATGGTAGCATTTGCTATTAAGCCACATGGCACAGATATCGCCTTTAAACACACTAGCCTTTTATTTGACAAGAAACTTTGTAGATATATCATTAGGAAACCCTACTTGGCATATCGATATTGCTGACGATTGTCACTATTAGTTATGCTCAAATGTAAACCAGCGTTTTCCAACTTTGCGTAGAAAAATATAGCACAATTCCAACTAACAAGCCACATGGCATATCAAAGCACGGGATCTTCTGTTCTTTCATGGCATATTGGATGAAAGTTTGACTCTGCTTCCCTACTTTGACTTGTGTTTAAGTTAGCAAAGGGCTTACCTTTGCCGTGCTGTTCACTAGCGTTCTCTCTGGTGTCTGATCTCTGCAAAACAGAACAATCCATTATAACTCAAAGGAAAAGCCCTTCCCAGACACACACTTTTTACTTGCTAGGACTACTAACAGTCAATTTGGTTCTCCTATACAGATCAAAAGTGCAAGTCAACTCGAAGGGACCAATAGACAAACACATCTATCAATTTGCAAACCATTTAACTGTGGGTAAAAGGTTAGTTCACCAAGTGTTGTGTACATTAGACAGCACACAACTGTTGGTGAAATGGTAACGTTTGCTATTAAGCCACATGGCACAGCAACCTAATTTAAACATATTAGCCTTTTGTTTGACAAGAAACATTGTAGATATCATAGATAACCCTACTTGACGTATCTATTGTGCTGACATTTGTCACCATTAGTAAAATTAAAATGTGAACCAGTGTTCACCAACTTTGCATAGAAACATACAGCACAATTCCAACTGCCAAGCCACAAGCCACATTGCATATCAAAGCCAGCTAACCATCACAATAAAAGCCATCTCCTTGCCAACGTTACACAGCACAAAGCTGAGCTGTAAACATTTAAAGGGGCCTTTCACCCAAAAATAACAAATGATTCTCCTGGTATGAAACTGGACATGTGAGAGAAGTTTCATTATTAGTGTTCTATATTCCAAACACTGATAAAGTGCATGCACACATTAAAGCACAGCGAGTTTTATGAGATAGTTAACAATGTTAAATTGTAAACATTTAACGCTAGTATTCTATCCACACAGCAGTGTGCTGTGTAGAGTAGCTTGTTAGCACATGCTAGCTGCAAATTACGTGGCACAGCTAAGCCAGCTAACCAGGACAATAAAAGCTCTCCTTGCCAATGATACAAAGCACACATACATCCATACATGACGCTTCACTTGCAAAGCATAGCGAGTTTTACGTGATAGTTAATGTTGAACTCTAAACATTTACCGCTAGCATTCTACCCACATAGCTGTGTGTAGCGTAGCTTGTTAGCACATGCTAGCTGCAAGCTACGTGGCACAGCAAGCAAAGCCAGCTAACCGATAGACTAAGTTTTGCGGAGATAGTTAACACTCATGAACTGTAAACATTTAATTTAAGTAACTACTTACAATTTATGCTGTTTGTGGTTCGTTCCAGAGCAATGGCAAAGAAAGCGAACTGCGGTGAAGTTCTGCTGTGGTGGCCTCGGGCCTAATGCTAGGGCAGACAATAGAACGCAGTATTTTTACCCCGAACGCAGAAAAGACAGTTGGTTCCGCGTGCTGTAGAACGCTGGCGCGAACCCATAGGGAATGAACTGAATAGAATGTTGGTTGAGCCTGTTCAGGGCTAGAGTAAATCTTACGTACGAAATCACAAAACGGCACCGACTGCTATCACCTAGTTCATTTTAATATAACTAGGCGATAAACTAATGTAAAACAAACCATGTATTCTTGTTGTGAATAGTTGTGCCATCAACTGATAAATTTTGTACAATGATTGGTAAACGGCAAGTTTTTGTAAAACAGGCTTGTACAGTAGGCACTAGGCATGATGGGTGCATCACTTCATCTGCCTCTCTTCTTACTCTGATGCGCCCATCACTCTGGAACAGGTTAAATCTGGACTCATCAGACCACATGACCTTCTTCCATTTCTCCAGAGTCCAATCTTTATGCTCCCTACCAAATTGAAGCCTTTTTTTCCGATTAGCCTCACTGGTAAGTGGTTTTCTTACAGCTGCACAGCGGTTTAGTCCCAATCCTTTGAGTTCCCTTCGCATTGTGCGTGTGGAAATTCTCTTACTTTCACTATTGAACATTGCCCTAAGTTGTACTGTTGTTTTTTTACGATTTGATTTCACCAAACGTTTAAGTGCTCGCCGATCACGGTCATTCAGGATTCTTTTCCGACCACATTTCTTCCTGGAAGATGATGGTTCCCCACTATCCTTCCAGTTTTTAATAATGTGTTGGACAGTTCTTAACCCAATTTTAGTAGTTTCAGCAATCTCCTTAGATGTTTTGTTTGCTTGATGCATGCCAATAATTTGACCCTTCTGAAACTAACATCTTTTCTACGACCACAGGATGTGTCTTTCGACATGGTTGTTTAAGAAATGAGAAGCTTCTCACTGTGTCAGTTAGGGTTAAATAACTTGTTGCCAGCTGAAACATAATCACCCATACAGTAATTATCCAATGGGAGGCTCTTACCTATTTGTTTAGTTAAATCCAGGTGGTGACTTTTTTTTTGGCCAGGCAACTGATTCACGGTTTTTATGGCATTACTAGTTGAGATGCTTCTTCAAACTATAATGACGGTTAACACACTTCACTAAAGTAGTTCAAATCACTTCATTTTCCTATGACAAGACCGGCCTATCACTGGCAAAGGGGTCCATAGTCTTTCTATACTGGTTCAAGCTCGTTCACTGTGGATAGTGACAGCTCTACCATATACTGCTGTTATCGATTGGAGAGGTAGTCATTAATGATGACAGTGTTCAAGGTCACGGTTGCCAAATTTTTTTTTTATATGTCATGCTTGCTGGGAAATTATGCAAATGTTTAAACTCCTTACGTCCTTGACTTGAGGTCAGCATTAGACATGTTAGCATTAACTCTTCTCTAACACTTATTATAAAACTTGCTCCATATAACTGTATATTTAACAGGACTGCCCCCTTACTTCAGATAGTTACATCGACTGACGACAAGCACGTCCTATATCTGTTGTATGCGAAAACTGAGGTAGTATGCGTTAGAAGTCTGAGGTAAACATTGCCTTTGGTTTAGCTAATATTAGCTAGCTATATAGGTACATTTAATTGAGACGCACAGGCTGTGTCTAGATTGTTTGGGCAAAATCAAAAGAGCTGAAAGGAGAAATAACTATCTCACTGCCACAGTCAATGAGTCTGAAAGCCGGCAAAATTTAGCGCCAAGACAAGAGACGTCATTGAAAATTCATATTTCACTGACGCAGAACAATGGCGTTCTATTGATGTTCCATGGTTTTCCTGACCGAAAAGCTCTGGTCTAAGTATAGGACTACCTTGGGTAAAAAAAGTGTCTAAATTAGGGCTGTTTTTTCAAGATATCTCAGGATAGGAGAGTAGTAGATACATTCCGACTGCAGAAAACAAAACTACTGGGCAAGCGAAATAAAAGTCACCAGAAAAAAAAAGAAAAAAAAACATTTCTAAAATGTTGGTCTTTCCGCCCTACTAATGCAAATGAAACAAACTGGCTGAAATAGATCCAACAAAAGCGCCACAATTCTGCTGACGGTGGTGGCCTCAAACGACTGTCGCTTTGTATAAGAAAGAATGTAGTATGCGGCTAGCTGCTACTTTGTGTGAAAACAATGCGTACATCATACGCCCACCACCAATTCTGGTGAGTTACGATAAACATGTAGAGAGCAATGTAAAAAGCTTTATGAAGAACTTATTCTGTTTAACTCTCTCACCTTGCAACTGTGCTCGTCATCGGTTATTTGTTACGATAGTCTCTGTAGTCAAACACCTTTGCACAGAGCTAAGATTCAAAGTCAGGAAGTCTCCGCGGCCTTTGAGATACTGCAGCAAAATCACACCATCAAAGTTATTTACACCGTAGCCGTATCGTAATGAGTCTAATCACATTGTATGGCTAGTTAGCTACTATGTCAAACTATAATCCACATGCATTTCTGTCATTATTCATTAGGATATCTTGAAATTAGGGATGCACCGATGTATCGGCCGTACGTTGGTATCGGCCGATGTTGACCGCCATCTGCTTTTCGGCAAATAAGATGGCATTCACCGATGGCCGTGACCGATGTTTATGTTGCTTCAATTTGCGTTGTCTAAATGTTGTTGCCGCGCACATGTTTGTTTTCAAATAAGAGGGAAAGAAAATGTCAGCTGTGTGGTAATATTTCAGAGTGGGCTTTGACATATTAAAGGTTGAATTTGTGCTCAAATTGAATTTCGGCAGCCAGTAAAATTTCGGCTCATTACAGGTTTTAAAGTCAATCGAAATTAGTCAGAACTCAGAACAGCATCACACAAAATACAAACGTTAAATAATAAACCGATTCGGTTAACCAAGCTAACGTAACTTGCCTTCTTGTACAGTACATTACTAGTGTATTGATGTTAGTATACTTACTACATAAAGTATACTTGAACCTTACTTAAGTTTACTTACTAAAATTAACTTGGAAGTATACTTCTTTTTGGGAAGGGCATGCCTAGATCCGGTCCCGATGAGTCAGAATTGGCCTAGGTTTATTTTATTAATTTAAGGGGTTGATAAACCTTTATAAAGTGAAGGTGTCAATAAATAAACAAAAAAGAATCAAGAAATAATCAAGAAGGTCTAATGATTATTAATAACAAAACAAATGATTAGTCAGAAATTGGTGTTTTTGAATACTAATAGGCTACTAATAGTTCTTCACAGAAAAAATGTCAATGAAGTTAAAGGTAAACAGAGGAAAAAAGGAGACTTGTTATTCTCCATCGATTCCTTTTGCTTTACAAGGACACATGAAAACACAAAAATAAACAAAATCAGGGGTTTAGATTTCCAATTTAAGTTATTTTTGCAGTTCAATACAAAATAAATAAAATCAAACTACAAATCAGAGTTTATTGTATGTTGTTTTTAATAACGCCCTAACATATACATGTTTGGGGCAATTCACGTCATATACATTTAACACAAAAATTAAGTCAATAAAAAGACAGGATAAATGAATCTGAGTATGTCACGTCATGTTAAACCATTATAAACTGAACCGTAGAAACGACTTATTTTTCCTACCTACAAAAGCAAAGGTATTCTTTGTCCTTTCACGAAACACATTCATATTCGTACGTACAATGTAACATATTGCAGTAGAGCTTGACCGTGCTTTTCTCAAACTTCATTTTCTTACAAATAATTTCTTTGCTGGTCAATGGAAAATGTGTTTAATTAAACTCTGCTGCCAAGTAGACCACTCCATCAATGTATAAACCTAGTAAAATGAGTCAGAAAATGCCGAGCCCATATCGGACTAATGTCAAAGAGCATTGAGACAGAGTAAATGACATTCAAAAAGCAACCATCAAATGTATTTGGACCCTAAACCTGACACTTAAGATACGGTTAGATTCTGAACAAAAAGCACAAAGCCAAGGTAATCAACAAAAAAACATGCCTCTAAGGTCAATTAGACTTTAAATAAACATAACATCTTACCAAAATAACAACGGATTATGATGAGCATGGTGCAACACTCATTTAACTAATTTTTATTTCACAGAAGTTTATTAAATCAAGCACCAATTCACAAAAATATCTATCCATGATTGCAATAATTTGCTTTCATCATTGTCTGTGGCACAGTGGGTGACTTCTGAGGCTGAGGGTTATAGGGTGCCGTTTGTAAAAAATGTTGCACGTTCTGTAATCCTGTTCAGTTTTTGAACATTTTGCATTGTCAAATGTAAAAGAAACATGCACTCCAATTTTCAATTATCGCTTTTTGAAACATTTAGAGAGAAATTCTAACTCTCTAAGTGTTAAATGTACACTGATCAGCCATAACATTAAAACCACTGACAGGTGAAGTCAATAACATTGATTATCTCGTTACAATGGCACCTGTGGGAGGTGGGATATATTAGGGGTGGGATAGGGGTGGAATATATTAGGCAGTAAGAGTCTTGTTTAGTAAGAGTCTTCAAGTCAGTTCTTGAAGTTGATGTGTTAGAAGAAGGAAAAATGGGCAAGCGTAAGGATATGAGCGACTATGGAAAGGGCCAAATCGAGATGGCTAGACGACTGGGTCAGAGGATCTCCAAAACTGCAGGTCTTGTGGGGTGTTCCTGGTATGCTGTGGTTAGTCCCTATCAAGAGTGGTCCAAGAAAGGGCAACCGGTGAACTGGCGAAAAGGTCATGGGCACCCAAGGTTCATTGATGTGCGTGGGGAGCAAAGGCTAGCTAGCCCATTTGGTCTGATCCCAGAGAAGAGCTAATGTAGCACAAATTGATTAAAAAGTTAATGCTGGCTGCATAGCTGCTTGCTGCGTATGGGGCTGCATTGCCGCAAACTGGTCAGAGTGCCTATGCTGGCCGCTGTCTACCGTCAAAAGCGCCTACAATGGGCATGTGAGCGTCAGAACTGGACCATGGAGCAATGGAAGAAAGTTTCCTGGTCTGATGAATCACGTTTTCTTTTAGATCATGTGGATGGTCGGGTGCGTGTGCGTCGTTTACCTGGGGAAGAGATGGCACCAGGATGCTCTATGGGAAGAAGGCAAGCCGACGGAGGCAGTGTGATGCTCTGGGCAATGTTCTGCTGAGAAACCTTGGGTCCTGGCATTCATGTGGATGTCACTTTGACACGTACCACATTTTTGCAGACCAAGTACACCCCTTCATGGCAACGGTAAAAACAAAAACCATTTGCATTTTTGTTACAAAATTAACAAAATGCATTATATTGACTTCGTAATTACTGACTGATGATATTACGCACACACACAATCATTATAATAGAATTTGAATTGATATCTCAACAAAGTTTTTGTGAGATCCTCTGTGGGGAAAAAAAGGGTGTTCGGACACTGTTTCGGTAGTGACAACAGCGTTTCGGTAGTGACAACTGTATTAATTACATTTACATTACATTACAATCATTTAGCAGACACTTTTATTCAAAGCGACTTACAAAAAATAGTACTTTCAACAAGAGAAGGTAAAAGACTACAGGTCAGGTAGCTAAGATAGGTGCATCCCTGACCTAATCACCTAGATAAGAGCTAAGGAAGTGCTATTTTAGACACCAGGATACAAAACAGGACCATCGCAAACCTAACAAACAATGTCTAAGTACAAACAATTACTTAGTATATCAAATCACTCCAAATGCATTTTTGCATTATGTCACTACCAAAACGGTATAATTTGTTTCGGTGGTGATTGTTTCGGTAATGACAAATTTAAGCTAATTTAATCATAAAACTAAATTGCTAGCATGTGCATGTCTAGCATATTGATATTTGCAGTAGGGATGTCATGATACCAGAAATTTAGTAGTCGATACCAATACCAGTGAAATTACACAATTCTCGATACCCACTTCGATACCATGGTCAAAAACTAAACAATAAATTACATCCCATATACTTTAACATACACTCCTTTTTAAAAAATATTACAAAAAACAACAGTGGCATGTAGCCTTCAAGCAAAAAACAAAAGAAACAATAATTAACATTACAAAAAAGAACAGTGGCAATTAAATTATTTAAAACAAGCAATATTGTTTTTAATTACAACAATAATGATAGCACATCATTTCAATTGCAGTACCCGGCCAAGACATGAGAAACAGATGGAAATAATAAATAGGCCTTTAGATAGGCTATATGGGGTCAAAAAGATTAAGCCTGTTACTTTAAGATGTAGCATTGTGGGAGCATGTTTCCTTTTGTTTTCAACTAATGTGTTTTTTTTTTTTGCAAACAAGTGAATGAGATATAAAAAGGAAATAAAGAACCAATGTAGACTAGGCTGGCGCTGTTTAAATTGGCGCATTATTCCGGAGTTCTCCCAACTACTTCCCGTGACGGGAAAGTAACACCAGGCCTATTTAAAATAAACAACTATTAACATTACAAAAAAGAGGCCTATTTATATAATTATTAAACATACGCGCACATTTTATAACACGTCTAAGCGAGATCACGAGGAGTGTCAAATGTTCCCTGCTGCATTGGGGGTGTACTACTACAGCTAATTCACGGGAAAAGTTTGCTTTCACTTGAAGTATATCGGGGAGGACCCAGCATACTTCAAGAGAAAGCGAACTTTTCCTGTTTGTTTTGTTTCTTTTTGGCCGAGGCTGTGATTGCCTATCCAAAGGCCTCCTTGTTAGTTTCTGATTTCAGTTGGTGGTAGTTTACAGCAGGGGGGGAAAACCATTACGGATTGAGCCTAACACTTTAAGGTTTGCAACAAAACATTACAGGTGTTAACTCGGGATCATTTTAGCCTTGCAACTGATACCTTCGGTATCGGTTCTCATGACATCCCTAATTTGGAATGAGATACACTAATAAAATCAACATATGTATCTTATTTTTTTTTAAATTGTTAACTTCACTGGAGAAATGATGTGTTAGGTAATGACGATTTTAAAAACCACACACTGATTTCCAGATTTTAGAGGACATTTACTTCAAAACAATGAAACAAAACTCTTCAATATGCTAAACTACAAAATCAGACAGTGTTGTGTTTGATAGCTGTCGGTTCTTTCGTTGTTCGTTCTGTGTAATTAATTGGCAACCAATTTGTATAAAACGCTTTGAGTCTTGAGAAAAACGCTAAAACGGCTGCAGTCTCAGTTCCTGGTTAAAATGTTAGGGGTATCGCTAAAATCAGGCTTGGTGTGCAGACAAAAACTAATTGTTTCGGTAGTGACAGGAAACATGGGGACCGATTTTGACTTTAGTTTCTTAATTTATAATTTTTTCATGAAATAGAATCTTTCAATCGCCATTTAGAAGAAAACAATACCTTTTTTTTATCAAAAAGAAGTACATAAATTGACATGTTTTTACTGTAATTTTCAACAACTTTTAGGGGATTGGGTTGGGGACAGCCAACTGCGAATATTAAGCAGCATATAAACCCTGATTTTGTAAAAGTCTAATTGCATAGTATCACAATGAGGTATTGTTCCTAAATAGATCATATCATTATAAAGATTATAAATCATATCATTATAAAGACATAAGTTTAAACAGTTAATTCTTTGTCAAATACGTATTTTAAGTGGGGACTGCAATTTGAACCATTTCTGTAGAATTCCCCATATATACAGTATATTGAGAGATTTTTGTTGCATGCATTTATTTTAACTAATATTTTTTTTAAATGTAATAAAAAAATGAGGAAGCAACATATTGTGACATGAACCTTAAAGTTGTTATACAATCAAAACAGATTTAAAAAGAGTTTGAACTGATTTTTCCCCCTTGATTTTGAACTGGGATGCTGCTAACTGTCTAGACATGGGGTGAAACATTGACGCAAAAAGGGTTAGGTTTACGGCACGGGATTTTACGCTATGCCACTGATTCCAATATGAAATAATGCTATTTGTATTTACGTTACCAGGCAACAAAACCGCACTGAACATTTCCTAAATAATAATAAAGAATTAAAAAGATCTGTAGTCTCTTGCCCTGTGTAAGACAAGTTTGAGGCTATGGATCCAATTAAAATGCATAGCAACACAGGTTGCAGGATACAGATTACAGGGTAGGCAACCAGAATGAGACTGAATCAAGCCAAATAGAGACATAGACATAAATATAATGTAAAGTTGACTAAACTAACCCTAACGCCAGCTGCAGCTGCATGTTCAATCACCCAGATTAAATTCATTAACTCACCCAGACTTGCCATTTTGAGGCAACTATCTGTGGCTCAGACAACCCTTCTCCATGCAAAAAAGGGACACTCCACACTGGGGTGTGGCCAATTATCGTATTTGCTGTAATATTCAGGTTTTAAGTACTACATTTATATTTAACATTGAGATTTAACATTCAACATTTAAATTTTGCATTTACATTTATAATTATATTTTGACATTTGGCATTTATAGATTAGCGTTGCAACAGAACATTTCTCTTGGAAAGGTTTTGCATGAATTTACATGAATTTCTCTCAAAATGTTTGAAAAAGTGAGTAAAACTTTTTGTGCATTTTGAGCATTATTCCAGAACAGGCATCATTTTACAAACAGCACCCCATAGAGGGTTGGAAAATGTACATGGGTAGCAAATACTGGCAACTTTGATATGAAGCGCTGCATTGGCACAACCTAAAGGTGCTCTACTGCGTTCACGGCAACCGTGGCAAAAGGTGGTTGCCTAAAGCCAAGCAACAGGTAAAGTGAAGTACATATTTATACATACATACATACATATTTATGTGGCAAGTCAAAATATCATGAGCTAACAGGAAATACACTGGATTAGCTGTTTGCTGCAAGCATGTGGGCACTGTTTCTTTGGGCAAGAATAATCTGAAATAATGGTGATAATTTTGCCCAGTCGCACTCTGTGCAGATGGATGGAGATCAAATAATCAATATCTAGTTCACTTATTAAAAGGATTTAAACCAGCAGACGTGCCCTAAGTCAAGCTATTGGAGAATTAAAAATAGATGAGGTAGAGTACCTGCTTCAAGAGGTGAGTGTCACATTCTGAGTGGTCAACATTTGCCATTGTAAATGCGCCACAACTGATGGTAGAAGCTAGTTTTGATGCAGAACCTGCTTCACAAACTCAAATGGTGAAAGCCATAGCTTAAATGAGTCACATTAAGGTTTGATGTAAAGTAGAGAAGATATGGATGATAGAAGCTAATTGAGGTGGAGAACCTGTTTCATAAACTCGTAGGTGGTGAAAGCCACAGCCTGTGAAGGGACACAGCGAATGTAGTTCAGAGATAGTCCTCTATACAGTCCAGCTTTGAGCCCGTACTGCTGGTAGACATATTTCAGGGTCTTTGTCAGCGTGCTGTGAAGGAATGACAAAACATTTTATAGTTTTTTCAATATTATAATATGCCATTCAATTCCCCTAATAATGAACTAGTGTAGGGAATCTAGGAGGTATTTAATTTGAAAGCTACTTGCTTTCAAGGATTTATAAGGCATTTAAGAATTGCTTACATATTCAC
Source organism: Galaxias olidus (assembly GCA_026901105.3). Lineage (NCBI taxonomy): Eukaryota > Metazoa > Chordata > Actinopteri > Galaxiiformes > Galaxiidae > Galaxias > Galaxias olidus. Next base: position 83,878 of record JAPMUY010005637.1, on the reverse strand, counting down.
ATAGGAGTATCACAAAGTTAGAGACCCTTTCGGATAACAATTATGGAACTGTTCAAAAACAAATGGGTAACATTTCCCGTTAAACCAATACCAAGCACAGTAACAATAATATAAGTTGGATATCACAACAATTAGAGGAAATACATGTTTCAATTGAGGTAAAATTTTAGACCAATGGACTGAAATCTAAGGACACTTAAACATTTCCCTGAAGTTTTAAGTGAGGAAACTGTTTCAAATACAATAATGTTTATTTGATTTTCCAGACTATATGTGCGTACTCCTTTATGAGGTTGGATAGGAAAGAAGGTTATGAAAAGCTTTGTAGGTGAGGGTGAGGGTCTTGAAATCAGATGAGTGATTGGATAAGTTGGAGCTTGTGTAGAAGTTTGATGGGGATTCCAGAGAGAACAACCTTGCCGTAGTCGATTCGGGAAGTGACTGGGAGAGTAATGGACAAAGTCTGAGGATGTTACGGATGTGAAAAAATGCAGACCGGGTGATGGTATTTATGTGAGGTTCTATAGTGAGGATTTTATCAATTGTGACCCCAAGGCTCTTTACTTGAGAAGACAGGCACAGAAAAGCCATCGATAGTGATAATGCAGTTATGGGGTTTGGATAGTGTGGACTTTGTTCCCATTGAGCTTCAGGAAATTCTTGCTCATCCGGTTTGTAATGTCCTGGAAGCAGTTGGTGACGGATGTCGGCAGAAATGCGGTGGAGGGTTTGGCAGAGAGGTAGAGTTTGGTGTCATCAACATAACAATGAAAATACACAGGATAGGATGTTATAATATCCATTATGCCATACTCCAAGATGAGCACTTAAAAAATCAATATTTTAGAATGGACTTGTGTTAAGCGCAGATATGTCACTGGGGTTTTCAAGTGGGTACCCTCCAACCCGGATGTTTAGTTAATTTGAGCCCATGACACCTCCAGAGGGTGAGCAATGAAGTCTCAGAGCCACCCCCCTCTCTATTCGCTCTAGGCATGGCCAAATATAAAAAAAAAAGTTGTTTATTAAGCTGTAGTGCTGGGGCGACTCATCGACTCAAACTTATTTCGAATATGTCGATTTACCTCATGTGCGTCGGCGCATCGCAATTAAGTCAAAGACAAAGAACAAACTTGATTTCCATGGAAAACTAGATGCAGTAAGGGTTTTTCCCTGCATATAGATTTACAAAGCGGAAGCCTCCGTCAAATTTCATGCCAGCTCTTGACAAAACTCTGATGGGTGTCTTCATGGAAAACATATTTTTCTAACAAGCATTGCACTTGGTGGGTTTCTGATGGATTTGCAGCTGCAAATGCGGAATATTGCGATTTAGTACGTGTCTTACTTGCCAATCTTGAAACTTCAAAAATCGGGAGGATTTCCAAACAACAGCAGGGGTACGGCGTTCCTCTATACAAAACATCGTATTCATAGATAATTGTGGTAATGAAAATCGGGAGGTTTGGCAAGTATGACGTGTGTACATTTATGACCACTAGCCTCCGCTTTGTAACAATGTTAGCATGATGGAGAACTTTTGCTATGTTGTCGGGTCAGACTCGAGGCGAGCTCGCTTAACTGTCTCTGCCGGTTGCATTGACTACAGGCAAACTTTCAGTCACTGCAAGGTAATGAGCAAAACCTGGTATGGATTATCAGAGAGTTGGCTATTCTAACGCAATGAAAGTGGAGTGGATTCATATGATTTGTTATTTTAGAATTTCTTTTGGGATAAGTTTACTTGATAAACAATTGAATCTAACTAAAACCAATACATAGGCTCATGGGCGTAGGAGCCATTATAACTGAGGGACACACATCCCCCCCACATTTCAAAGTCTAGGTTTTGTCCCCCCCACTTTTTCTAATCTTAAATTACATTTTGCATTGCTTGCCCGTCTCCGCAGAGTTTGGAGTTCAGATGTCTCCAAATTCATCCAAACTTTTTCTATAAACATAATTGAATAAAAACGTACTTTTACAATCATAAGCGCGTAGTCGGGTCAGACTCGAGAGAGTCACAGAGTCAGATGAGCACCCTCCGTTTTCTTAAGAGGAAGAGGGCAGCAGGTCATAGGAGGGGAAAGGAGAGAGGAGGACGATCTTGTAAATTCGCTAGCTTGAACTGTTAGCCAGCCATAGGGTAAACGTCCCTATTTAGCTCTCCAAATCCGATTTTCAGATTTTTTTATAGACCTTGGGACTATTGCCCCAATTTCAGTTGTCATTTTGTCTGTGACGTGCGTGAGGCGGCGCACGCGCTCATGTTAGGGTATGCACATTCAACTTTTCCTAGGGGGCAAAAAGGGTGGAGTCGGCTTTTTACAAGCCTGTGACGTGTGTGAGGCGGAGCGCATTCGTTTTCCCCGACAGGGCAAAAAAGGCGAGGTCTTTTTGTTTTTTCTACAGAATGCGTGTGACGAGTTTGTGTGTGCTGTGGAGAGAAATGTGTGTGCGTCTAGCTGGTGTTAGTGTGTGCGGTTTGAATTGTTTAATAAAATAAGTTTTTAATAAACAGAAGTTTATTTTGTATGTCTAAAGTATAAGAAGTAAAAAGCTTATATGGGGTCTGGAGGCTTATTATAAAAAGGTAATTTAAATATAGGGTTACATTTTTGCTTATTCTTTGAAATACGTTAATAGAGGTGTTGATTCCATCGTATGTATAAGGGGGTAGGGAAGGGAAGTTTTCAAATAGAGGTTCTCTATACGGAGGATGTTGGTTAGGCTTTCGTGGCAGATTTCTAAACATCAACCATAGTTAAGTTTATTGCTTGAAAGACAGCTATAGAGACATTTACACTATTGTTTCTTATCGGATGTTGTGGAGAGATTTCGGAGTTCTATAATCAAACGATAGGTGATTTAAATATAGGGGTATAATTTAAGCTTATTCTTTGAAATACGTCAATGGAAGTGTTGCTCCCATCGTATGTACAGTGCTGTGAAAAAGTATTCGCCCCCTTACAGATTTCTTCTGTTTTTGCTTCTTTGTCACACTTACATTTTTCAGATCATCAAACAAATATTAATATCAGACAAAGACAACCTGAGGGAATACAAAATGCAGTTTTTAAATGATGATTTCATTTATTAAGGGAAAAAAACCAATCCAAACCAACCTGGCCCTGTGTGAAAAAGTAATTGCCCCCTAAACCTAATAACTGGTTGTGCCACCCTTGGCGACGACAACTGCAATCAAGCGTTTGCGATAACTGGCAATGAGTCTTTCACATCGCTGTGGAGGAATTTTGGCCCACTCTTCTTTGCAGAATTGTTTTAATTCAGCCACATTGGAGGGTTTTCGAGCATGAACGGCCTTGTTTAAGGTCATGCCACAGCATCTCAATCGGATTTAAGTCCGGACTTTGACTAGGCCACTCCAAAACCTTCATTTAGTTTTTTTTTTAGCCATTCAGAGGTGGACTTGCTGGTGTGCTTTGGATCATTGTCCTGCTGCATAACCCAAGTGCGCTTGAGCTTAAGGTCACGAACTGATGGCCGGACATTCTCCTTCAGGATTTTCTGGTAGAGAGCACAATTCATGGTTTCATCAATTACGGCAAGTCGCCCAGGTCATGAAGCAGCAAAGCAGCCCCAGACCATCACACTACCACCACCATGTTTGACTGTCGGTATGATGTTCTTTTTCTGAAATGCTGTGTTAGTTTTACGCCAGATGTAACGGGACGCACATCTTCCAAAAAGTTCCACTTTTGTCTCGTCAGTCCACAGAATATTTTCCAAAGTCTTGGGGATCATCAAGATGTTTTTTGGCAAATGTGAGACGGGCCTTTGTGTTCTTTTTGGTCAGCAGTGGTTTTCGGCTTGGAAGTCTGCCATGGATACCATGTTTTCCCAGTCTCTTTCTTATTGTTGAATCATGAACACTGACCTTAACTGAGGCAAGTGAGGCCTGCAGTGCTTTAGATGTTGTTCTGGGTTCTTTTGTGACCTCCTGGATGAGTCGTCGATGCGCTCTTGGAGTAATTTTCGTAGGCCGGCCACTCCTGGGAAGGTTCACCACTGTTCCATGTTTTCTCCATTTGTGGATAATGGCTCTCACTGTGGTTCGCTGGAGTCCCAAAGCCTTAGAAATGGCTTTGTAACCCTTTCCAGACTGATAGATGTCAATGACTGTTTCTTGAATTTCTTCAGATCGGGAGAAATGTGTTGCTTTTTGAGATATTTTAGCCTACTTCATGTTGTCAAACAGGTTCTATTTAAGTGATTTCTTGATTTTACAGTTCTGGCAGTAATCAGGCCTGGGTGTGGCTAGTGAAATTGAACTCAGTTTTCCCAAAAATTTGGTTAATCACAGTTAATTCATGATTTAACAAGGGGGGGGGGGGGGCAAATACTTTTTACATAGGGCCAGGTTGGTTTGGATAGCTTTTTTCCCTTAATAAATAAAATCATCATTTAAAAACAGCTTTTTGTATTTACTCAGGTTATCTTTGTCTGATATAAAAATTTGTTTGATAATCTGAAACATTTCAGTGTGACAAATGTGCTAAAACAATAAGTATCTGTAAGGGGGCAAATACTTTTGCACAGCACTGTATAAGGGGGGTAGGGAAGGGAAGTTTTCAAACAGAGGTATACTCAACAGGAGGTATGTTAAAAAATCCGGATATGTTTTTTAAAATCAGTCGAAGAACACAGAGCTGAAAAGGTCATTTAAATACACAGACATAATTTAAATGTATTTCTTGAAAGACTTCAATAGGGGGCATTTACACGATTGTTTCTCATTGGATGTTGTTTGAGAGTTTCGAAACAGCTCATATCTACAGGAGGGGGGTTGACAGACTTCCTGACGGCAAGCGTTTGGTTTATGGAAAAGGAAGCAAGTTTGATTTAGTGTGTGTGTGTGTGTGTGTTCTAACGTATCATAGCGTTATACCTTGAGAGAGCATTAAAGATCATGTTTAATGAAAACTTAGAAGTGTATTTTCTTTAGGGGTTGGTTACAGGAGAGAAAATAAAATATGGCTGTTGTTTCAACCTTAGTAGGTAGCCTATAGCCTACGCTAATTTCTTTTGTCTCTAAGCAAAACCGCTACAGAGGTTGTACAAAGGTTTAAAGACTTTAAATATATAAGTTAGTTTTTTCGATCTACGTTCGCAAGTATAGTAAGGGCATAATATTCCTCAGTCATATAGGGGTTTTTTGAGAGACGTCAAGAAGCCTAGTCTATAGGATAGCTTAAGCGGTTTTCCGGAAGGGGGGTGAAAATATAACACCTAGACGCAATGAAGGAAAAATATATGCAAACAAGGGGCTATTGTTTTAGTTATAAACGTCATGTCGGTTATTGAGAATGAGCAATTCCTATCTTCTACGATTTTGGTATTCTGCAAATACAATATGGCTGTACATCCTACCACTGGTAAGTTCTAATATATATCTATCTTCATCTTTTATTTTTATACTATTTACCTACTGTTACTTATTGTATGATAATTTATCTTGGGTCTATCTTCTAACCAGGCCTGATAAACGCGGACATGGAGGGGGACGAAAGAGCCACATGAGGTAAGCACCACAAAAATAATGTAATACAAAATAAATATATATAGTCTGTAGTCCTATAGAGGCCTGTCACTGACGTCATGGATACGCCCACTTTTAGATCGTCCGCCATGTTGGGGGTCCAAATAGCGGTTGCTATGTAAACAACCAACTGAAAGAAACTGGCAACAATGTCTACGTCTATCAGTCACTTATCTGAACTTGAGAGAGGAAGATACGAAGACAAGATCAAATGTATCGGTATCGATCCCTATTTGATCAAGAAAACCGAATGAATTAATGATGTTAATAATTTCCCACCCATTACATACCCCGATATTGTAAACTATTAGGTATTTACCCCGAGTCCTTTCTCAATGGAAGACCTCAAGGCATACAAAAGTCTTGAGGCTTACAACTTCTTCACGTCTGGTTGGGTGAGACAGCCCGTGGCAACGTTAGGAATTAACGTTCCACCAATCTGGATGTCTAGCTGGACTTTTTTGGATTTGGCACTAGTAAAATCAATATCGCTAATTGTTTGGGATTGAATACCCTTCAAGGGAGTGGGAAGTTTCCAGTAGGCCTTTTCATCAGTGACTGTTTCGGACTCTCTAATTCGTACTGCTGCCTCAATGTAGAAAAGAACTGCAGCCACATGTGAGCAGACCTCACCCAATCCAGCCATTCAATTACAGTGGGCTGTCAATACTTTCCCTGTCTGCTCAGCAATAATCCATGGGGAGGTGGCAGTCTCCCTTGGTCTCTGTGAGTGCAACACCTGGAAACAGAAATGCTATACAATAAAAGGAGTCCAACGCCTATTTTAAATAGCGTTTATAGTCATAAGAAAACTACGTATATGCCAAGTGTTTTCTGAAGCAGTTTCAACTTAACGAACAATCAGAACTATTCATATTGATTTACCATGTATTTACAAAGCATCTAAAGTTTCGCTAGGAAATGTTTTTTTTTTTTTACCGGTTACAATGTTTCAACATAACTTAGAAGACAGCGAGTTGTCTATGGCTAGCTAGTCACTCGCTACGTAACCTACAATTTGTAACCAACTGACTAACATTAGCTAAACAATTTGCATTGTGTCATAGTTTTATTCATCTATCTAATTAAATTAATAAAAATACGTACTCTTGCTGAAATCACAAAAAGATAATCACCCGATCGACATTTCATCTCAGTAAAATGTTGGTCCCATTGCAAGATCATTGCTCAGTCTTATTTGTACATATCTGCTTATTTAGCCTCTAAAGCGGTAATAAACAGGCATATTCTCTCGTTGAAATACTATCGTTTTCCCTGCCTCCCCCCACAGTTGTCGCCCAATCGATCTTGCAAAAGTCAAAGCTCTCTGCCCAACAAACTCCTATATTATAGCCTATATTTCATTTATAATGACGATGATGATCTTGTATTGTCGATCTGCTAATTTCTGCAGTCTGCTCTACAAACGTTAAGGCAATAAACCATCTGACTAATAAATAGGTTTTCTTGTTTTCTTAATGCACTGATTTTTCAAGCACGCGTTCGTGGTCACAAATACTGGTCATGCCACTCAACGCAATCTTTAAGGAAACCAACGCTTCGGTGGACATAGAGGAAAACAAAAGATGAAAGGAAAGGTCTTGATTTTCTCACAGCAATTGATATGCTACCTCAAACTCTTATCAGCATAGTTCTTCATAAGCAGAAGTATTTTAAATATGAACAGTTTTTCATATCCACTGATCATTAATAAATTCTCAACTGCCTTGATAGGCCTACTTAAAATTACCCCGCTCAAGAATGCAAAAAATAGGTTGCCTTTTATCTTGGTACAGATAACGTTACCGATGAGCATCACTTAGCCTACATTCACAATCAATCAGCATAGCTAAAGTTAAAATTCAATGTGTTAAGGCCTATGTAATAGTAGCCAAACTGACTGACATTACCATAGCAGGCCTACATAAAACAATGAAAATAGGTCTCGCTTTATGGATTTCAATCCACGCGACTGATTTCAAAATCAAAACAAACTATCTAGCAAGCTAGTGGGAAATTACGTGTTTTACCACAGTCCTGGAGAAGTGAAGGCACGGAAAGCTTTGAGTGAACAGTTCTTCCTCTGCCTAGGATCGATTTTTATAATTTTTTCTGAGAATCTTTCAAAGGCCTTAGACTAGTCAGAGTTGAAAAGCCCCGACCGACGGATTTAATTTAAGTTAGTAGCGACTCTTATACCAGTAGAGTGGAGAATGGCGTTTGTTTGAGCTGTCCAGAAGAAACGAAGGCAGATCTTTTTTTTTTACCTTCGATCGATTTTTTTTTGGGTGAATATTTCCCGGAGGCCTTGGTCTAGTCAGAGTTGAAAGGCCACAGTGGAACTTTTTGATTAAAGCTAGTAGTTATACAAAATCTTGAATAAAAAACGAACTATTTGATTTAGAGACAATTTCTTTTTTTTGTTTTAAACTAGAGGCCTGTAGCTTTAATTGAAGACTATTTTGGTCGATGTAAGCTGTTCGCATACTTTTCCACAGATCTACAAAAGTAGGGAATGTTGCTTGCACGTAGCCTATCATAGGTTGCGTTGCCCCTCGCTTATCAACATAAACCATTGATCTAGTGTTATTTTCGCGGGGTTTTATGACATCATTAGATAGTTTAGGTCACGTGATTTAAAGTTCCCAGTGTTTACTCCAAAGAATTACGACGATAATCATTCGACCGTCGACACAGCCTGCATGTCAATGAAGATAAACCCTTTCCATTGGCATCATGTCATATTGGATCATACAGTGGATAAGAGACGCAACACAACTGTATTTTTTACTTTTACCAGCCACTATGTCTAGAAGAAGATACACTTCCTCGATAAGAAGCTATTGAGAGGATATTTCAAAGTGAGGAGAGAGGACAGCGCGTCGTTTTCATACAGCCGCTCAAGCCAATAATCCCAAGATGTTGACGATTTTAGAAAAGGAATAGGTCCATTTGAGGACAAGTAAGTAGTTTCAAATTGTAATAATATTTGGATGCACGTGACTAATTGCCAATGTTTTATTGAAAGGAATGTTAGCCTGTTATTGTTTGCCGATGGTGTGTTGAAAGTAAGTAAGCCTAGTAAGCATCCTGGCGCGACTTAGCTAATTTACCTGGGATAATTTTATTATCTCAATATCACAATAGTCCATGATATTGAGAAATAGCCATGGTAACTTGTTATAATTTTCCAAATGATACTTGTTTGCAATTTCGTTTGAATTATAATATGCAATTGATGTTTTGTGATAGCCAACATTGTAACTTGATTCTAATGTAAATGTGGGGGAGGTTGCAAAGGTGTCGGGTGTAGAGGGTAGAATGTGAAATTTAGGCTGAATGGGGGTGGGTTGTAAAATGCAAATCTTGCCTGAAAAAGTGGGTCTGTGTTCATGTTCTCTGCATGAAGTTTTATTTCATTACAAATGTTGTAACTGAATTGCTATTACTGTTATTGTTGTGACACATTTCTTTTATTTTTGATTTCTTTATTTTATTTTTTATTAGTGTTGAAGATCAACAGAGTGCAACAAAGCCTGCCATCCCTGTAAATCAGCAAGCACCCTCCAGCACAGACCAGCAGGCACCTCTCTGCTCCTGCTCCTGTCTTTTAGCCCAACAATCGCCTACGTCTTTCCACTTTCTGGACATTGCTGTCACCAATTCATTCATCCTCCACAAAGAAGTATGTGCAAGAACAACATGTCACATCAGGTCTTTGTTGAGCTGCTCACTACTGAACTGTGTGGGGTGCAACTGGATAACACCACAGCAGAGAGGCAATATGGACACACTCCTGTGGCCATTGTTCCAGCCAACGTACATTCAGATAGGGCACCAGAAGGCCACAGGAAGTGAAAACTATGCAATAAATACACTACATGGCAGTGTAAGGACCCCCCACTTTACACAAACTGCCAAGTATCACAGTTAGGGACCTCTAGACCACAAGATTTCATTTTTCAGGATGGTAGAACATTTTGACTGTACAAAACGAGTATGAACAATGGTCACTCTAATGTAAATAGTTCAGTGGAAAGTGATCTTATAAGGTTCCAGACACTTCAGTGTGATTCCATACACCAGTGGCTACATACTTGCATGCTTTTTTGCTGTGTTTTGCTAATAAAACTGAAGAAATTCAATGGCCGTTTTTTGTTTTTTTGGTTTATTATGGTTATTATGCCATATTCTACAGTCCAGAAATGTGGTTTGAGTGTCACACTTGATTAGCCTCAACTGTACTGAATCTGGGGATATGTGTTACTTCAGTGTCCTACCAGAAATGACTGCAATATTAGTTAAAATATAAAGATATCAAAAACGGCAATAAAACACCCTAGAGCTCAGAGGGGGGGTAAGGTCTCTTTGCACGCATTTTCTTTAATGATTTAAAAACAGAACTGCATAAAAAAATAGAAAAGACATTACATATCAAAAAAAATTTTAACAGAACCTTATAAAATTAAAATAAAAAATAAAAAATTTGCTATTTGACTAAATAGCTAATTTAAAGGACGACTGCAATAGACGTCTATTCTTTATTGAAGCTACACCATTAAGCGGGATTCTGCTGGTTTGACGAAACAAGATATGCCCAACAGTGACGTGAGGTAAATGGCAGGGGAGGCAGAGGCTGCGTCTTAATATACTATATAGCTATCAAATAAGCCAGAAAAAGATTTAAGCATATCCACATGCATGTCAAATGCAGTATGGCAAAAAATGCATGCAACTGTACAAACTTTGCAAGTGCAGCTAAAGTACCTACTACAACTTGTAGTACAAGAAAAAGTAATATGCAATTTGAGACACAGTGTTAGCAAAGAACTTACATGTGCTTCTGGCATTAGTCAGCAAACCCATCGCTATCATTCATTATCATCAGCTGGGGCTACTGGCTTTGGATCGAATCTGCTGGGGTCTACGGTGTTTTGGTTTTTATTACAAACCCATGTTCTGATATCCATACTTATTCTTGAACTTCTTTTTGGCTAAGCAAAAGTGCGACCTAACGCGATGGCGAAAGTTGAACTAATTATTTAGAAAGAAAACTATACTGTTGTGCACAGCGTACCCCGAGGTTCAAATGTAATAAATAGATTTCTTGACAACGCACAACAAATTATTATTATTTTTTTCTTTTTTTCTTTTCTAGAGCTAGCTAACGTTGAGGGTGAGCGAGCGTCAATGACACGGGCAGGCTCAAGACACACCCCCCTCAATAAGGCCGATGTGACAGCTGCCTCTTCTGGTGCTCGTTCACTGCAATTTTATGACGAGACCAGCTTGCCTAAATATCGTTATATGGTTAACTTCCGATTCGTGAAATTAGTTAGCTGGACTATGGAAGATGAGGACATGTAATGAAGGGATCTACAAATATTACCTTGGTGGCCTAGGCTACTGAGAGTAGCAGATACGCTTTTTGCCCGCGGCCCCGCGCTCCATCCAGTTTCAGAGGGGTTGCTCAATCAGAGGTGAGGCTTAGCTCGCTGCTGCCGTACTTCTCCGCACCCACAGGCTACAGAGATAATGGCAGACGCGCGCTTTTTTCCAGCGGCCCCGCGCTCCACCCAGTTTCTTAGGGGTTGCGCAATCAGAGGTGCGGCTTAGATCGCTGCTGCCGCACTTCTCGGCTCTCCATAGTTTCAGCGGAGCTCCGCAAATTTGGCGATTTTTACTATGAAAATGATTGGAATCACACCGAAATTACATTTATTGATTAGGATAATAATCTGAATATTTTCTTAATTTTTTATTTAGTTTTAGTTAAGCCACAGGTGCAGAGGACTCACTCTCTCTGCTCCTCCTTCTAGGCACCCGTTTTGGTTTGTGTTGTGTTTTCTTATGCCTTAGTTACTTTATGCTTTCATGCACCCTTCAACACCTACACTCATACCTGCACCCGCACCCATTATTTAGCACTACACATATTACTGACGTGCTGACGCTCACACCCCATCCTTCAATTAGTTAGTAAGTGTTTGTTTGATTTTTGGTTAATAAAGTTACTTCTGTTAAACGTTCCCTCATGGTGTGTCTCCCTTTTGTTATGGCCACTTGAGCCGGTCATAACACCCACCGAATGAAAAACAGAACGAGAAGCAGCACTACATCCGTGATTATTTTAGCCTAGAAGGAATTCAATTAAATGCGGCAAACATTATTGTTAACCAGGCGCGACGCAGTATAAACAAACTGACTCTGAATAGTTTATGGGGGCGTTTTTCGATGAGGTCTAATCTTGGCAAATGAGAAATTGTAACAGACCCTGAACTGTTTTTTCAGGTTCGTGTTTAGTGATCAGTATGATGTGAAACACTTTTCCCTAATCAATGAGACCACAGCCTTGGTTCAATGGGCTTGGGCAGATCCCAGAACAGCTAGAACCAGCAACGTGTGTGTCTTCATATGTTCTTTCACAACGGCATGGGCCCGGCTAGAGCTGTACAACCTTATGGACCAGCTGGGGGAGATATGCATTTACTCTGACACTGACGTCTTTGTAGCAAGAGCGTGAGACTGGATGCCTGCCTTAGGCCCATATTTGGGTGAATTAACAGATGAGATAAATGGGGCTGATGGGGGCTCTGGTCACATTACTCATTTTGCGTCCTTTGGCCCCAAGTCTTATGGTTAAATTTTTTTTACAACATTTCCTTATGGATACTAATAACAGACATGCTCGTTCTATTGAGGGTTTCGACTTTCGACTTCAAGACCCCTTCTCGGCGATAATTAGCGGGCCGTCAAACTCGGGAAAAACATATTTTGTAAAAACTGATAGAAAATGCCGAGACACAAATTTCTAAAAAAGATTGACAATAACGTTTACATTTACTCGTGTTAGCAACCGATATATGACGAGCTGTTGAAATTTCGACAAGTAAAATTTGTAGACGGTATCCCATCTTCATTGAGTGATGAAAATCCATTTTCCCCAGAACAATCCCACCTTTTAATAATAGACGATGTTATGGATAAGGCCTGTAAGAGTTCTGAAGTTGAGAAAATGTTCACACTATATACGCATCATAAGCAAATAAACTGTTTTTACCTAATACAAAAGTTATTTTGTCAGGGAAAGTCAAGTAGAACAATTACTTTAAACACAAATTGTTTATTTTTATTCAAAGAATCGAGCGATAACTATCAGATAAGTGTTTTAGGACGTCAAATGTATCCTTGTAAAACAAAATATTTCATGGAGTGTTTTGAAAATGCCACTAATGAGCCTTTCGGGTACCTTATGATTGATTACAAGACGCCCGAGCATTTACGTCTCAGAAGCAACATTCTTTCAAACAATCCGGTTGTTTAAATACTAAAGAAAGTTTAATAATGCCAGCTCTTTTAAGGAGAAACTTACCCCTACTTCGAGTATTATTTCAAGCCACCCCCTCGCAAAGGAAGGTTATTTTACAAGCTGCTTCTTCAGATTTTATCTTAGCCCTGTGCAAGATTTCATTTAACGTTTTAAAAGGAAAGATACCCCTGACGAATACCCAGTTTGAAAAATGTCAAAATAAGAGCGCAATCATACGCCTATTAGCAAATAAAAAGATTACTGTGAAGAACAAACGACTGTTGATACAGTCTGGGGGATTTATTTGACCTCTTAAGCGTCGTCATACTGTTTGTCACTAGTTTGCTTGCTTCAAGACAGAGTTAATAAGATGGAGTACGCCCAGAAAATGTATCTTGTACCGCAAGATCAGCTAAATCAGCTGAGACAGGGGTCTCCACAGAATAATATTAGACAGGCGGCAGAAAATGATTTGGATCAGTCTATTAGACATACTGAGTCAGAATGTCAGTGATCTACATGAGAAGGCTTAACGGTATTCTGTTTTGCAGAAATATTCGACGTTGGTAAAGCAGGGGACTCTCGAGTCAAACATGTTGTCATTGGCTCTCCCCCCAAATGCTGAGGGTAGCGTATCAGTACCAGAGGCTACAGAACAGGTTTCAAAGCTGGAAATGGATGATGATGATGGCATAAGTGATTTTTTGAAATATATTGGTGACAAGAGTAAGAAAAAGTATTATTTTGGATAAGATGAGAAAGTCAAAAGATGTTTCTTGGCGCCCTGAAGCGGGTGAAGTTGTTGTAAAAGGCCATAGGATAAGAGGACATCATATTTTAGATTTGATAAAAAAATGTCACAGCTTACAGGGTTTCTGACAAGTGTAGACCTGTAGGCTGGCATGAGTTTTTAGGGATCTGGCAAGTGTAAATATACTCCTGACAGCAATTCCTAACCAAAATGTTAGATGTAAAATCAGTTCACATAAGAGCCATGCAACCCCAGAAACACGCATTTCTAGCACCACTCCAGCACGACCGCCTTCACCTCAGAGTAGTCATTCGACGATCACCTCCTGACACACAACGACACCCCATTTCAAATCTCCAACCATTAACCTCTCAGCATGGCTCCCTTTTTAAGTTTTTATTTTATTTACATGTTTTATTTGTATGCGATTTATTCTGTAACTGTTTTGTATGCATACAGGCTTGCTGTTATATTGCAATTATTGTAATTGTATTATGTGTTTTCTGCAAGTCTAAATAAAGAAAATCATGTGATCCAAAGATAACTTATTTATTTACAAAACCTTTTCTTCAAATTTTTACTTAAAAAATGTATCCTGCCTGTACATGCTGCACACAATCAAACATGTTATCGTTACATAGACAAGGCTGTAATTTGTTTACAAATTTGGATACCATAGCATCATTTTTCAATAGATTATCTGAATATTTACAGTATTCATCACATCTTTATAACTCAGTCCTTTACACACATAATATAGAAAATATACCGAGTGTTGTCCACAGGTAATATCCATTGCAGAACGTGCTTGGTGGAATATTGTGTATTATCACAGCTTCTTTGAAGAAAGGCGTATATCTCTTTAGGAAATTTAATAAAGTCTGGTTTATTCCCAAAGCTATCAAAAAACAGCCAGTTATCATGCGTTTGATAGACAGCTAACCAATGTTCGCCTCCTTTAGTCGATGGGTTTGTGTTGATTACCATCATGGCACGTGATCGGCGTAGGTGGTAGATGATTGCACGCCAACACGTCTAGATGTTTGTTTTTTTTTGCTTTTTTCTTCAAAATGTCAGTTAATTCTATAGTATTCTTTTTTTTTCTTCTACAGGCACAATTAGTAATAATCTACCAGAACCTGTATATGGTTAGGTATTTTGATGATAGTCAAATTGCGCATGTTGTATTTTGTAATGGCTCCCGGAAACGCATTTTCATTCTTATGCTTCCTGAGCTAATTAATTAAAGATGTTATCCACACCCCTCATCAGGACTCAAGTTAAATGCATAATACGTGTACCCGTTAACAAATTCTTGTCTGGTTATGGCAAGAGGCTGGTCTTTCAAATGTTTTTCTGTCGCTAAAGAAAGTTGATTGTATTGACGAATTGCTTCCCCGAACTTAAAATCTGGTTGAAACGGCTTACTAGGAATTTGTACACAGTCAACAAGGATACATTTTCGACAGAAAGGTTTTAGAAATTGAACGGATTCTTGGTCCATACGTATTTTTATATCCACACCGTTAATTATGAACTTCTCCTGAAAAAATGTATCGCAGTGTAGCAGTCCTAACAGTTAAACGGGTTCACCGCTTGTAAACCTAACCCTATTTCTCAAGCCTAAATTGGCTCCAGCAGGGTCATATACATCCATATGCCCCTGTGTCTTTTCCATAATTCAGAAGACATTCAACAACGGCACGATCATCATACGTGCTAGAGCTTTGAGATATCAGTCTGTCCCCTGAGATACGTCGACTTGTGAAAACAACGATGCTATCGGATAGTTGACAAGACCCACAGCCGTGTCCGCGTCAATGATTGACCCGAATTAAAATTTTTAAATAAAGTTGTGAGCTGTTGATATCAATGTAGTCTGCAGAGTGTGATGACGCCATGTAGAACTCGATAGGCCCTGTATCGTGAGAGCCGCCAGCGGGGGAATTCCTACATAGGTATTTTTTTTCAATCGATGTCTGTGTGTATGGTACACAAAATAAATCCAACTCAGTTTTTGTCGATTCTTCGAGAAGGGGGAGGCTGCAGACCTGGAACAAAGGAAGATACAGGCCCCAGAGGCAGATACAGGCCCCAGGCAGTTTGAGGAGCCTGTTACTAGGCTTGTAGTATACTTATCGTCCAGTTGGTAGTGGTAATGCACCATAAACTGATTGCCAGCCGCCAATAAACACTAAAGAAAAGACGACGAAGAAGCAAAAGAAGCTGAAGACACTCAAGTTAGAGGCATGCTAATTGATTTGCTAGAGTTAACATGACAGCGATCCCATAATGTTGGGTTTTTAAAGATAAACTATCTTGGGTTGATATCAATACCATGCATTATTATCTCAGTCCAACGCAGTGTTATCTTATTTCCGAGTTAACAGCGTTACTAACTTGACCCTGGAGGCAGAGGAGAAATTTCTAAAAGGACCTGTCATTGACATAAGGTACTGTAAGGATCCCTATAAAGGAAATAATTATCAAACATTGACATCCTGCCATTATTTACAAATAACCATTTTCTTTCCAACTTTCCTTTTTTCTTCAGTGAGCAGGAGGAATTTAATAGAAAAAAAGTCAAAGCCAGTTGGAAGAAGAGTGGTGACTGGCACAACTAAAGTCCCATACTTATTACTTATACTTACACTTAACTTATAACTAATATAAGTTGTTTTAATAAATCCTTAATGGTTCACAAAAAAAGTTGTCTTTCTTCTCACATAGCTAAATGGCCCTTGACATTTTAGAAAGGGATGACGTGTTTGTCTTTGTAAAATGACACATTCTGATTTTGATCGGTTTTGATATCGATTTATATATTGTCAAAATGTGCTTTGGATACGCTAACATAATGAGGTCTATCATATATGCTGGTAACTATGAGTGTTTTTACCTGAAAAGGGTATGCGTCTCTAACGGCACAAAACGGTTTGATATTCAATAATATCTGTATATATAAACAAAATGTTCATTCCTCCAGAAAAGTCCGCCGGATAGGGGGCCCTAAACCCCCTCCGGAGTCCGGATAGGTGCTTCCGATTTGTCGTTGCCATAATGTCCTATAGGCTGTTGGGGGACCACCCCTAATATTCAGGCTAATTTACCGTTGAATGTTATTGATTTATCAGTTGGGATCTTAAAAGATATGATGTTTGCCAACTTGTCGAAAACCAACCCTATTGTAGGATCATAAACTTCTTATAAATCTCGTCCAATATAATCTGTATTGTCGCATAAAAGCAGACTGAGATTTGTAGTCTTGCTGTTCTATTCAATAATGCCTCTTTAACCAAAATCACAGCCTCCTCCGCAGTGAATGAGTTCCAGGAGTATGGAGAAAAAAATAATATAAGGCCCCTATTTCCCAATCGCCTTTCAACGTTACAGCTTTGGCTAACTTTGTTCTATAATTAGAAATCTGGTTAATGGGAAATAATGTTGCAAATGCATTGGAAGGCAAGGTAACGCAAAAGTTGCTGTCCCCCCTCATGGTTCGCTTTAGCGAATAATAAAACTGTCTGTCTTCGTCTTTTTTTTTTCAAGCTCGAGGTAAATCGGTGACTTCCGTCTCGGGGATCCAGGTGTCAAATTTTTGCGGCCATCCCAGCCAACGTACTAAAACCATAACTATTTTACCAAATTTTTTTTGGGACAAAATATTTCCTACTTTAAAACTTTTATCCTTTCCTATAATTATTTTCTGTAATTCTTGCTCATAAAAGAACCCATCTATCGCTTCAACATCAAAGTCGACCACTCTGTAAACAGGCGGATTTCTTGGTTTACAATGTGTAATCGTAAAATATTCATCCGTATAATTTTTTTCATATCCCTTGGTAAATATGCCTCTTAATTTGGAAATTCTTACCAAATCATTGATTTTAAATTTAAATTGTATTTCTGCAGCATTCTCTGGATGTAACGTCTCATACACTTATTTATCATACACTTAATTTGTCTTCGTTTTCTCTGGTCACATCAACAGGTCTGAGTTTGATGCTAGAATGGATAGTATGGTCATAACTGCACCAGGTCCTGAACGATATCGATTTAACGTTTGGAGTTAACGGCTGTCAGGTACCTCCACATCCGCGTTCTAAGAGTTCGGTTAAATCTCTCCACAACACTAGCTTTAAGTTTGCTACCTGTTGCAAAGTGAGTGATGCCGTGTTTTTTCATTAACTGCCTGAAATATTTATTAAAAAACTCTGTTCCTCTGTCAGTTTGCAATTTCCTAGGTATGCGCCCCTCACCTAAGATAGACGCGAAGGCTTTCGTCACTTCACTAGCGCTTTTACTCCTAAACACCCGGACCCATGCATACTTGCTAAGAATGTCAATACATGTTTATGAGAATCTTGCTTTGCTGTTTTCTTTAGCATAAGCGGCCATATCCACAAAGTCCGCCTGAAACTGTGTGTTTATGCCTCGTACACAACCCTATTTCTCGGGAAATGTATCGGGGCCTGTTTATGCAGTGTGTAAGTATCTTGTTCAGATAGCCAGTCTGTTACTATGGAATCTTTTAACCTTAAACCTGTATCTTGATATATAGATTGTTTCAATCGCTCTTTGCCTCCCAATGACCCCGTATTGGACGGAATGTAAATAAGCTTTTTTCATAAGCTCGTCCATTCTCCTAAAGATAAAAAATACCATGAATAACATGGGATAGAGTTCAATGTCTTAATTAACAAAATATAGAGTCCAAAAAGATCAAAAAGTGTTTACATACATCAACATCTTTCTTCAAGAAGTATTCAGTTATTATTTTAACAACCCTTGATACATCAATCTCCTCATATCTTTGTAGCTTCATAACGCATGTCTACAAGATAGGTACATAAGAACAAGACATGGCTAATCTCCAACAGGTCTAAAGCCTCATCCATGAAAGAAATGATCTTTTCAACAGTCGCATGTATAGGACGACCTGAATTTACACACTTTAACGCTAGGTAACACCAGCCGCTTAGTCTCCTAACCTTACACATTTGGGTTTTAAAGTTATAGATGCGCATGTTGTTCACTGGTAGTCTTGTATAGAAAATATTCGGGTCATCAACATCATCTGCTATGGCTTTGTACATGAGAGCAGTCAGCTGTTATTCTAAATTGCGTCTCATAACATGATTTGAATGTTAATTGTGAGACCTGAAAAGATTCCCCATCTTTTGAATCTTCACAACTCCAGAAATCCACGGTGTCACAATTTTCTCCCCTTCTTTGTCCAGAGGGGTATTACGAATTTCCCGTAGTTGCTCGATGATGTATGGTTCGTCTTTCAATTGAGATACCAAAACCTCTGAAGCTCCCTGAATCTTTAGTGGAGACGTGTTGTTAAATCCGATGGCTTTCAGCACTGCTGACAGAATGGGTTTCAGTTTGTGTGTAAATAAAACTTACGTGATTTTCTTGAAATAGTGTTGGAAATAGTAAACAGATGGTTCAAAGAGACAAGAAGGACGCATTTGGCTGGGAAGATCTACCGCAGAGCTGACACGTGCATCCTTTAACCTTTTTGTAATGATTTGTTCCAGAACAGCATAGTACTGCTTTCAAAACAAGACAGTTCAGCCATTGTAAAACAACCATTCGTCTCGTCGCTGGTGTCCTTCTCCACGGATAAAGTGTGATCTCCTGGTTCCGCAGCAGCAGCTTGAGCTTGCTTCTGTAGAAAGGTTAAGTTGTTTGCCTAATTGGCTACAGTACTCATCAATCCAGGTATCCAAAGGAGCAGTGTGTGTCAAGGCATAATCGTATATATCATCGTTATGACTCCAATATATTTCAAGAGAATAGTATGAAAACTCCCCGCTGAAAGGCGAAGATAGACCGTCAACTGCATCTTCAGGTACAAAATACTAAACCATGGTTACTGATCGGTTTCCCTTGTGTAAAGTGAGTTAATCTGATCCCTCCTATAGTTGTGGGCGGGGGGGTATTCATGCCACGCCCCCCTCCCTAACCCATTCACACACCATGCCATGTTCCTGAGTCGCCTTCTGATTCTTTCAAAATGCTGCGGGCCGCACTACAAAAATCTCCTTGTGT
This sequence comes from Galaxias olidus, assembly GCA_026901105.3. Classification (NCBI taxonomy): domain Eukaryota; kingdom Metazoa; phylum Chordata; class Actinopteri; order Galaxiiformes; family Galaxiidae; genus Galaxias; species Galaxias olidus. The sequence goes on along the minus strand of JAPMUY010005637.1, from coordinate 64,198 downwards.
ATGAGGGGATGGGTTCTCCACTACACACCCTCCGCAATCGCATTCCACGCCATTTTCTTTCTCAAAATGATTGATCTTTATCGCTTCAAAATTTTCAAGTTCTTTGCTCTGTAAATATTGTGTCTATATCACTGAACACAATTTCTGCAACCTCTCGATCTCCCCATAGGTAGCGATGCTCATTTTTACCACGGTTATTTTGATTTGTAAAGAACAGTTCGTAAATTTTCTTTGGATTAACGCACAATAGGTAGATTACATTGTTCTCAAGCTGGTTGTGGTTTTCTTTTGCAGGTTTGGCGGCGCTATAAATGAATACAGGAGATGGACGTCTCATATCAGGGTTTCTGAACTCCTTCCACTCGTTTTTCTTAAAGTGTAGGTGCGGCATATCCAGCGTAAAAGGTTATTCAGAGGCAATTGTGTAAAGTCGTACTTCGTTACTCCATCCATTAAACACGTACCCCGCAATTCGTCCATCGGCCATTGTCCAATGTTCTTTGTAAACCCCATTCCGAAGAAATTTAAACAGCCCATCATACTCTCACACACACACACACACACACACACACACACACACACACACAAACACCAGATAGACGCACACACATTTCTCTCCACAGCATGCACGAACTCCTCACACGCACTCTGTAGAAAAAACAGAAAGACCCCGCCTTTTTTGCCACGTCGGGGAAAACAAATGCGCTCTGCCTCACGCACGTCACAGGCTTGTAAAAAGCCGACTCCACCCTTTATGCCCCCTAGGAAAAGTTGAATGCACGTACCCTAACAAGAGCGACCCCTCACCCATGTCACACGCAAGCGCATGCAAAATCCTGCCCTATATCTCTCTCTGACAGCATCCATGTATTTCATTTAATTAAGTCAAAGCCACTTGTTTCGTGTAAAAACATGGGAGCTCGAGATAGTATATGCTCTTACTGGTTCAGCAAAGACCCCCCTCTCCTCCAAATATGTCTGTTCAAAACTTTGAATCTGGTGTCATACTATGATACCCATTTCTTGGACCAAAACTATTTAACCAGCATATCTATAACGTTTAAAAACAATATTTGTTATTGATTTTTTTTTTACAAAGATTTGTTTCTTTCTTCTATACTTTCTGGACAGTCCATTTGGCTGTTTAGCTAAATATGTTGGATAAAATGTTTAGGCACTGATTAAAATTATACTATACTGTATTAATGCACTGTAACAATATAATTATACATTTTTTGAAAATGTTATAACTTTTTTTCTACAAAAATGTTTTGCGCTGGTCAGGGCTGAAATGTATTTTTCAAAGGGGTACATATTAAAAAAAGGTTTGAAAACCACTGCCGTAGTCAGTGTTCATAGTGTTTCATAGTCATAAAAGACCACATTCTTTTGCAAGTGATTGCAAGTTTCAACCCGTCTTTTCGTGTATCTTTGGTGTAAACAGGCCTTTACACAAATGGCCCCCCAACAATACCTCAACGCTACCCTTTCAAATAAAGTGCTTCCAGTGCCACCCACCCAGACGTTCTCTGAATGCCCCTGTTGAGAAACAATGCCATAGAATGATATTTGTTGCTAGCATGAGTGTTGAATTTCATGCCCTGTCTTAAGACTAAGACGACTGGGTCTTTAACGGAAATGCAGTTGGTTAGCCTTCAGTCAGCCTTGTGCAAACTCAAAACTAAAGCCTCAATCTCGGCTAGTTGGGATTTTGCATGGCATTATACAAGTTTTAAACTATTTGTCAACATCATTATATAATATATAATAGCACCAATACAATACTGTTCACACTGTAACCTTGGTAGTTTTATGTATGGTAATACATTTGATTATATTCAAATGATTACATTTTAAAAGTAATAGTAGTAGCACACTCTTTGCTGTTGGTTCTTAACCTAACTTGTACTGGTAGATCGCCTTGTTCTTGTTGCAAGTCCAAAACAGCCGAGACAATTAAGACCATTAAATCATACAGGTGGTTAAGGCACTTTACACCAAGTACACAAACAAAATAATTGTGTAATTCTTGCAATCAGTCTGTCTGCTACTTACGTGCATTTATTTGAGTCAGGGAGCACAGCTCCTAGCTGCATTCTCCTCCTGGCAACATCCAGAGGGTAACTGGTAGGAAGAGACACGAAGAACATAATTTATTTTCTATAGCATTTTAGTGATAGTGTGTGTGTGTGTGTGGAGGGGATGGGGCTGGTGGTGAGTGAAGTGACAGAGGGGCTGTTTGAAATTTCAAGGGAGCAATTTTATTCATCAAATAAAATGTATTGATTTAACTACAAAAAGCAAGCAAGATAAGAAACCAAACTAACAGACCTAAGTGACTTGTTCAGTCAAGTAGCTTAGGCAGACATCTAAATCAAAAAAATTCACGGTTCAACTTAGGCCTCTGTCAGCTCCGACCTTGCCAAGCTTGACTCATGCTCATTCTCTTCTAGGTCGGATGTTTTAAAAAAAAAAAAAAACTGTCCAATTGATGTTTTTTTCGCCATTGTAGCATCAAATCAAATTTATTTGTATAGCAGTGTTTCTCAAACTGTGGTATGAGTACCAATGGTGGTACTTGGCGAGCCCCCTGGTGGTACACCATAGTATTTTGCAAACTTCAGCAGAAAAACAGAACAATTCAATTATATAGAAATTGTTATTGTGGAACAATATTCACTAATAAAATGGGTTTCATATAGAAATCGTTTTTCAAAGTTTAATTATAATTCCCTTTTAATTAGCGCTGAATTTCATACTGCACTACTTGGACCACAATCGTTAAGAAAATGAGCAGGACAAAGTACAGCAACTGAAGGGCTCCTGAACCAGATATGCTTTTGAAGCTCACTGGCCTTGTCCCTGATATTGCAAGCATTTGTGCAGCCAAGCAGGCCCACTGAAATGGTGAGTGCCCTGTACAATTGTCATTATTGGTATATGAGACAGAAGCAGCATGTTCCATAAGCCTTGGCTGCCGGCCAAACAGGCGACTACTCATTTTAAGCCCAGCCGGCTACTTTAATGTATATTTTGATTAAAAGGTTGCTGTTCGCTATGCGTGTACATGTATGACCACTAGCCTCTGCTTCAAAACAATGCAAGCATGATGATAGAGAAACTATTGACAAACTTTAGCTATGCGTATGTCTTTAGCGTTAGCCCGTTTCTCCATTGCAAGTTTCTGTCACTGCAAGGTAGCGAGCAAAACTTGGTATAGATTATCAGAGGTGGCTATTTTCACGCAATGAAAGAGGAATGGATTCATTTGGAAATGTACTTGTCTATGAGGTGATTGATCCATCTTGGCATCTAGGACGGTTATTATAGACTTCACAACTTTGATTTTTTTTACCACTTTTTCTTTGAGGTAGGATATCGTAACTAATTCAGATGGTAGCTTCTTGTACGCATGTAGTTTTCACTTTTGTCTTGTTGTGGGACCATAGCCTTAAAGGTGTGTGCATGTAAGCACATGCATGCATATGGTTTTTCTGTGATTTTTCCTAGAGTTGATGACTTCTTGGTGATGTGGTACTTAGATGTTTTAGTTTGCTAAGAGGTGGTACTTTGTTCAAAAGGTTTGAGAACCACTGGTATAGCACATTTCATACACAAAGAGTGTTCAATGTGCTTTACACAAGGCAAGCAGAAAACAAAAAAACAAAGAAGAAATAAAATTGCTAAGAAGGAACAATTGCTCAAAATGCAATAGAGAACATGTATGTCTTTAATCTGATTTTAAAAGTAGTCAGGCTAGGAGCAGTCTTAGATCTTCCGGAAGTTGGTTAGAGCTATTTGCTGGATAGTAACTAAACACTGATTCACCTTTTTTTTGTTTTTACTCTGGGGACGTTTAGCAGACCTGGTCCAGATGACCTGAGCGGTCTAGAAGGTATTGTATTAGCATGTCAGTAATATATTTTGGCCCTAGATTAGTTAGTGACTTGTAGGTGAGCAAAAGTATTTTAAAATTTAAAATCAACTCTGACACACAGGAGCCACAGTGTAGTGATTTGAGAATTGGTGTATCATCATCATCATCATCATCTTCATCCGCTTTGTCCGGGGTCGGGTCGTGGAGGTAACAGCTCCAGCAGGGCATCCCAAACTTCCCTTTCCCGGGCCACATTAACCAGCTCTGACTGGGGGATTCCAAGGCGTTCCCAGGCCAGTGTGGAGATATAATCCCTCCACCTGGTCCTAGGTCTGCCCCGCGGCCTCCGCTCAGCTGGACTTGCCTGGAACACCTCCCACCTCAACTGGCTCCTTTCTACGCAAAGAAGCAGCGGCTCTACTCCGAGTCCCTCACGAATGGCTGAACTTCTCACCCTATCCCTAAGGGAGATGCCAGCCACCCTCCGGAGGAAACTAATTTCCGCCGCTTGTATCCGCGATCTCGTTCTTTCGGTCATGACCCACCCTTCATGACCATAGGTGAGAGTAGGAACGAAGATAGACCGGTAGATTGAGAGCTTTGCCTTCTGGCTCAGCGCTCTCTTCATCACAACGGTGCGATAAAGCGACTGCAACACCGCACCCGCTGCTCCAATTCTCCGGCCCATCTCTCGTTCCATTTTCCCCTCACTCGAGAACAAGACCCCGAGATACTTGAACTCCTTCACTTGGGGTAAAGACTCATTCCCTACTTGGAGTATACAATCCATCGGTTTCCTGCTGAGAACCATGGCCTCAGATTTGGAGGTGCTGATCCTCATCCCAGCCAGAATTGGTGTAATAGGATCAAATTTTTTGATCTTTGTTAAAAGTCTAGTTGCAGCATTTTGAACAAGTTGCAGTCGTCAAAGTGTTTTTTTGGGAATACCCAAGAGACGACCATTACAGTAGTCCAGCCTACTGGTAATAAATGCATGAATAAGTTGGTCTTTTTGGGACACGAGTCCGTGGAGTCTTGCTATGTTTTAGAGGTGACAGTAGGCTGATTTTATTACCAAGTTGACGTGGCTGTTGAAATTTCAATTATGTCAATGAAAGCACCAAGATTTCTAGCTTGGTCTTTGGTCTTGAGAGACATGGACTCAAGGTGTGCGTTGGACTCAAGGTGTGCGTTTACGTTTAGCCTTTCCTGTTAAGTACAAAAGATAACATTACATTTCCTGAAGAAAATGTGTGTGCCCACTGAAGTATGCGCTGTATGCCAGTAACATTGACTGCCTTACATTAAAAACTGTATGAATGAAACTATGTGGATCAGTAAGACATGTGTATTTTGTATTCTGTTTAATGTAACCTTTTATACAGTGTGTAACTGTATGAAACCGTATGCAATTAGACTGGAAGTCAATGAGGCCCCATATACTACAACATATTGTAAACCTCATAAAAATATATAATATATATAATATGATACAATATATATTTTTATATATATATAAATATTATATATGTATTATAATATATAAAAAAAATATATTATGTATACACTGCTCAAAAAAATTAAAGGAACACTATGACAACACATCAGATCTCAATTGGGAAAAAAATCATACTGGATATCTATACTGATATGGACTGGGTAATGTGTTAGGAACGAAAGGATGCCACATCGTTTGATGGAAATGAAAATTATCAGCTTACAGAGGGCTGAATTCAAAGACACCCCAAAAATGAAAGTGAAAAAAGGATGCGGCAGGCTAGTCCATTTTGCTGAAATTCCATTGCAGCAACTCAAAATGGTACTCAGTACTGTGTATTGCCCCCACGTGCTTGTATGCATGCCTGACAACGTCGGGGCATGCTCCTAATGAGACGACGGATGGTGTCCTGGGGTATCTCCTCCCAGATCTGGACCAGGGCATCACTGAGCAGTCACCTGTGCTCAGGGTGAACCTGGCGGACCTGCCAATTTTGGTGTTCTATGGCAAATGCCAATCGAGCTCCACGGTGCCGGGCAGTGAGCACAGGGCCCACCTGAACAGTCTGAAGTGCAACCTGGTGGCGTCAGATGGACCGAAACATAATGTCCCAGAGGTGGTCTGTCGGATTTAGGTCAGGCGAGCGTGGCGGCCAGTCAATGGTATCAATTCCTTCACCCTCCAAGAACTGCCTGCATACTCTCGCCACATGAGGCCGGGCATTGTCGTGCACCAGGAGGAACCCAGGACCCACTGCACCAGCATAGGGTCTGACAACGGGTCCAAGGATTTCATCCTGATACCTAATGGCAGTCACGGTGTCATTGTCTAGCCTGTAGAGGTCTGTGCGTCCCTCCATGGATATGCCTCCCCAGACCATCACTGACCCACCACCAAACCAGTCATGCTGAACGATTTTACAGGCAGCATAACGTTCTCCACGGCCTCTCCAGACCCTTTCACAACTGTCACATGTGCTCAGGGTGAACCTGCTCTCATCTGTGAAAAGCACAGGGCGCCAGTGGCGGACCTGCCAATTCTGGTGTTCTATGGCAAATGCCAGTCGAGCTCCACGGTGCCGGGCAGTGAGCACAGAGCCCACTAGAGGACGTCGAGCCCTCAGGCCACCCTCATGAAGTCTGTTTCTGATTGTTTGGTCAGAGACATTCACACCAGTGGCCTGCTGGAGGTCATTTTGTAGGACTCTGTACTCTGGCAGTGCTCATCCTGTTGGTAACTAATTTCATTAACACCAGAGCAGCTGAAACTGATAAACAACCCCCTCTGCTACTTAACCGACCAGATCAACATCCCAGAAGTTTAATTGGCTTGATGCAACACTGATTAAAAGTGTTCCTTTAATCTTTTTGAGCAGTGTATGTATGTACAGTATGTACAGTGCCTTGCAAAAGTATTCACCCGCCTTGGCTTGTTACTTATTTTGTTACATTACAACCTGTAATTTAAATGTTTTTTTAATCTGAATTTTATGTGATGGATCTGCACAAAATAGTCTAAGTTGGTGAAGTGAAATGAGAAAAAAATATATATTAAAACTTATTTTTAAAAATAAAAATCTGGAAATTGGCATGTGCATATGAATTCACCCCCTTTGCTATGAAGCCCCTCAAAAGTTCTGGTGCAACCAATTACCTTCAGAAGTAACATAATTAGTGAAATGAAGTCCACCTGTGTGTAATCTAAGTGTCACATGATCTGTCAGTATAAACACACCTTTTCTGAAAGGTCCCAGAGGCTGCAACACCACTAAGCAAGAGGCATCACACCATGAAGACCAAGGAGCTCTCCAAACAAGTCAGGGACAAAGTTGTTGAGAAGTACTAGTCAGGGTTGGGTTATAAAAAAATATCCAAATCTTTGATGATCCCCCAGAGCACCATCAAATCCATCATCTTCAAATGGAAAGAACATGGTACCACAACAAACCTGCCAAGAGAGGGCCGCACACCACAACTCACAGACCGGGCAAGGAGGGCATTAATCAGAGAGGCAGCACAGAGACCAAAGGTAACCCTAAAGGAGCTGCAGAGTTCCACAGCAGAGACTGGTGTATCTGCGCATGGGACCACAATAGGCCGTACACTCCATAGAGCTGGGCTTTATGGAAGAGTGGCCAGAAAAAAGCCATTACTTAGTGTTAAAAATAAGATGGCACGTTTGAGTTTGCCAAAAGGCATGTGGGCGACTCCCCAAATGTATGGAGGAAGGTGCTCTGGTCAGATGAGACTAAAATTGAACTTTTTGGCCACCAAGGAAAACGCTATGTATGGCGCAAACCCAACACATCCCATCACCCCAAGAACACCATCCCCACAGTGAAACATGGTGGTGGCAGCATCATGCAGTGGGGATGTTTTTCAGCAGCAGGGACTGGGAAACTGATTCGAGTCGAGGGAAAGATGGATGGTGCTAAATACAGGGATGTTCTTGAGCAAAACCTGTTTCAGTCTGCCTGTGATTTGAGACTGGGACGTAGGTTCACCTTCCAGCAGGACAATGACCCGAAGCATACTGCTAAAGCGACACTTGAGTGGTTTAAGGGGAAACATTTAAATGTGTTGGAATGGCCTAGTCAAAGCCCAGATCTCAATCCAATTGAGAATCTGTGGTCAGTCTTGAAGATTGCTGTTCACAAGCGGAAACCATCCAACATGAAAGATCTTGAGCAGTTTTGCCTTGAGGAATGGGCAAAAATCCCAGTGGCAAGATGTGGCAAGCTCATAGAGACTTATCCAAAGCGACTTGCAGCTGTAATTGCCGTAAAAGGTGGCTCTACAAAGTACTGACTTTAGGGGGGTGAATAGTTATGCACGCTGAAGTTTTCTGTTATTTTGTCCTATTTGTTGTTTGCTTCACAATGAAAAAAAAAATCACATCTTCAAAGTTGAAGGCATGTTCTGTGGATAAAATGATGCAAACCTTCAAACAATCCGTTCTAATTCCAGGTTGTGAGGCAACAAAACATGAAAAATGCCAAGGGGGGTGAATACTTTTGCAAGGCACTGGTATGTATGTATGTATGTATGTATAAATGCTGTCAAAATGTGAGTGCTTGTTTATTCAGTATGCTCTACTGAGTATCTTCATTTCATAATCTTAAATCTACCATTAACAGTCATTAAGCTACAATTTGAATGGAAGTCAATGAGGCTCCATAGACAATCATGCATTTAAGAACTCAAAAAGTATAAATGATAAAGATAAAATTTTGCAGCTTGAATGAGTATGCTGTCCTTTGTATGTTCATATATCAAACATGTCTATTACAAACGGTCACTGAGCTACAACTTAACTGTAAGTCTGAGGGAGAGGCACTAAAACTGTAAGAACTTCAAAATTATGGCATATGATATTTAGTACGTTGACTAAGCTGGCCAAGCTGAGTGACATGCAGTTGGAATGATTTTTGTAAAATAAAAGTTGACAAAGATGCTCCGTTAAGAATTTTTTATTGTATCTCAAACATCCAATATAATTATTGTACTGGTTTATTATTAGGTGATGCGTCAGTGACGCACACATCTTGTTATCGCAAAGACATATTCTTCTTCTTATTATTAGGCCTGTTTCTTGCGCCTGAACTACGCCCACAGTTTTGACCCTATCGATTCCATTCCAGTGCCCAAAGGTTTTTGTTAATGCTGTCCAGTGCGCGTGTATATATTTAAGTGATCGGTTCACGTGCTACATTTTTTTAATATTTATATTATATATATATATATATATATATATATATATGTATATATATATATATATGTATATATATTTTTTTGGGGTTTTTGGCCCCATTGAAATGGATGGGTTTCACTGTTTACAGTTTTTTCATGGTCATATACTGCCATCTAGCATTGATGTTATGTCTTTGCATGCTGTTATGTTTGTATACCGACTGTCTTGGCCATTACACTGAACACCAGTTGTTAACTGCATCAATGACTCCGTATCAATAAACTAGAAAATGCATTTCCCTGAGCAAATGCGATGTGATGCGTCATAGTTATTAAACTGACCGTCTTAGCGCGCACAAGTGTACTGCAGTCCAGACCCATTTGTTAACAAGGGGTGCTTACTGCTGCAGTGGCGCCGGAACTTGCGGGGTCATGGGATCGAGAGGAGCGCATAATAGTGCGTTCACATTTGCAGCGGCGAGGCGAGCCCCTTTTTCTACCTATCAGAATTTTGCTGCCTCTGCAGTTGCTGGGAAGAAAATGTTATGCTTTCAGCTCTATTTTGGTGGTCAGAAGGCCTAGGGAAAAGTCATTGTGCAGCATTATCGGTCAATCTTTAAATTTACCGACATGGCAATTAGTCATTTAAATGTGCACATAGCCTATATATGTATTAGGCCGCTTTGCCAATCTAATAATTTAAAGTGTCAGATGCAAATTGCTTGGCTGTGTGCCTGCTGTCATGATTGTGAGGAGGCTTACATTGCTTTTGTTTTCTTTTGTGTGAGATGAGGGGGTGCGTTTTGCACAGCCTTCCCGTTGTCACTGTATTCTGCTGACGTGCACATACAGCTTGTGTTAAGATTTGCATTTCGCTCAAGCAATCTGGCCAGCATTTTTGTTTTGGTTTAGCACTCCATGCCATGCTGTTTGCTTGTTACATTGCTCAGGCTGGTAACTTTTTGGGCCAAGGTTTATGAGTTCGCTATATAGGCTAGACCTACATAATTATCTGCTCTGCTCACATGTGAAGAGCGGCTAGCATATTACGAATGAGCAAGCTTTTAAGCTTTTAGGCTTTATGCTTAATACCGATTTGTATGCAGTTCATGAGTTATATTTCAACACTGGTCTGATCTGATTACTTTTTACAATATAGCACGTTCATTGAAATTGATTACAACAAACAATGCAAATGTGAATATTCTGTTGAATAGCTTACAAATTTTCTGAGAGACCAACACCCATAATTAACGGGCTCTATTATGCTCATTTTCAGGTTCATACCTTTATTTAGGAGTTCTACTAGAATAGGTTTAGGCATTTTGATGTTCAATAAAAAAATTTTTTTCCTCGAACTGCCTGGATCTGCAGCACCTGCAACATGTAAGCAAGGCAAAGCACTGCTGCTTGCTCACTTCTCTTGTTTAATTTTTTTTGTGCACCTTCTCTAAACAGGCTGCGTTTGTGTTTTTTTTTATATCCATGTTTCAGCAACGAGCACTAGATACTTTTTACAAACGCTAGTTACTGCACGAGTGCTAGATACTTTCACTTGTGATGGCAACTGTTATCTGCCATTACAGATTGTACAAGCCGTGACGCTGCAGCTAAAATTACCTATTGAATGCCAACCTTCGTTTCTGGCTTCTGGCGATCCTATCACAAGTGGACAGCGCTGCAGACGTTAAATCAGCAGTAGCCTTCTGTCTTCAGTGTTAATGCTTATTCAATACTGGTAATTTTACCATTTAAATACATTTTAAATAATCTTAATGAAACTGTGCTGCCGCCTGTTTAAATAGCCTACGTGTTATCACTCAGCACCAAATATGACACCGTGCTTTTGTTACTTTGTATTTTGTATTGTTGGTTTTGGCCGTTTCAATCGCGCTACGGTAACAAATAAAAGAGTTGATTTTGAAGCAAGCAGTTATTTATGGTGCCTTTTACTTAGGGTATAACAGTTAGCGACGCACACTTCAGCTAGCTAATGTCCACTTAAACAAATAGAATTCACATGCTGCTGTATAAGCACGTCAGAATGTCTTAACTCTTACCACTGTTGTTCTTGACGGTAAACTCCAACTATGTCTGGCTAAGCATGGTAGCATGAGGTGTCCTAACCTAGCATAGTCATGTTTGGTATTGAAATGTTCACATTGACATTTTGCAAGCTTTGCAGCTTTATATAGAACATATTCCTAGTATATAAGCAATAATAGAAATCAAACGACATTGTAAGGTAAACTGATCTTTCAGTCTTATCCGTGAATAATTTACACCTCTGCTCATTGGCATGCAGCCAATCGGATGACCCAGGCCACCTTCCCTACACCCCTTTCTCAAACTAGCATAAATAGCTTTCTCAAACAGGAAGCTATGCTTTGAAAAATTCGCAAGTAACCTGGGAGGCCACCTAGTTGTTACCACGGATTAAATAATTGCACCCCTTCTTTCCTTGAACCATGCGTCCACGAGCAATCTTCAGAACAAAGGAATTAGGCTTTTGACCTACTAGGCCAAGAAAAGCCCTCGCCACACTTTCGAACTTAACTTTACCACTTCAGAGCAAAGAAACCTTTATTCAAACCACGTACGGATTTCACAACATCCAATGTTATTTGAAACGATTCAGAGTTTATAAACCAAATCTACTGAGTTGCAGGACCCGCTGGATTACCAAGACGGAACCAGCGCACCTTTGTTCTACCCCAAGAGGTCAACAACCACGTCAAAGAAAACCCACGGTTCAAACCTAAACCAACAACTTTTCCACCTTTATTCAAACAACAAACTAAGTTTCAGAACTTTACCCCTAAAACCACTGACAACTTCTCCACTTTGGTCCAGCGGCAACACAGGCCTTGGACCAAATTTATTAATTGCCACAGCTCCGCCTATCTTCTTACAGTAACGTAAACTCCTTCGTAACATAAAGCGTTTGATGCTAGAGTCTAGCCAGCTTTAGTAACTATTGTGTTGTGTTTATCAGAATTTGTCAATCTTTCAAACTGTTTAACTATCTTATATGTTTAGCAACTAACCCTAGTGTTAAATATCTTAACACTGTTTTAGTTTATTAATGTTATCATTACTAATTCTTTGTAGTAACGCAATTGTCATGCTTTCTTTAGATTAGCAAATAAATAGAATTGCTTTACATTTAAACCCAGCTGTGTCACTTTGTTTTCATACCATCATTTATTCACGTAACATAAGACTTCACTTCTTCAGAATTGAGATTGAAAACGTTAACTAGGCCTATTACATTATTAAATTAATGAAAGCTTTGGTTTCCCGCAGAGCCGTGCTTAAGCTAAATTCTGTGTGGTGGTGCTCCGTATAGGAAATTACACTTCATCACCTTGACCGATTATAATATCAATTTATGAATTAATTGATAATCTATAAAACTGATAAAGCATATTTTACACACAAGTAATAGTAGTAGTAAGCCCAAATCTCCCTACAAAAGTTAACATCCAAATTGTGATGGATAGTGTTCACTTAATAATCTTTTTTTAAAAACAGAGCTGCTGTTGAATGCATTATATGGGAAACACTTGTCACATTCAGTACGCAGTGTCTTACAATGTTGTGGGTTTAGCCCAAGTGCAGGTGGAATCTGGTGAGTTACGATAACCTTGCTTGATGTAGAGCTATGGAGAGTCCATCATAGGCCTACACTAACTCAGGTGATGTAAAACGTTTTTTGAATAATTTATTCTGCTTCTTTTTTTTTAGTCATTGTAGTCAAACGCCTTTGCACAGAGCTAAGATTCAAAGTCAGGAAGTCTCTGTGGCCTTTGAGATACTGGTGCTAAATTACACCATCAAAGTTATTCACACCGTAGCCGTATCATAACGAGACTAATCACATTGTATGGCTAGTTAGCTACTATAGCAAACTATAATCTACAAGTATTTATGTCGTTATTCATTAGGATATCTAGAAATGCATTATGTCGCAAACGTGTATGTGTTAACCAACATTTTATTACGTCACTAGATGGCAGTATACACAATACATGGAATATACCTTCATTCCAGCTCCTCTCAAGGCCCATTCATTTAACTATAAGAGTCTTCGCCCTTTGGGCTAGGACCCTTAATAATAATAGAGAAGAACTAGAAAATGCATTTCCATGAGCAAATGCGGATGTGATGTGTCCAGTGATTGGAATGACCGCCTTACCACATAGTAGCCTTTTATTATTAAAAAACACACCAATTCCTGACTGATAATTTTTTTTGTGATTAAGAATCATTAGATCCTATTTATAATTTTTTGTTTATTTATTGACACCTTCAGTTTCTAAAGGTTTATCAAGCTCTTAAATTAATAAAATAAACCTATGCCAATTTTGCCTGATATCAATCTCGAAATGAATCCATTCTGCTTTCATTGTGTGACAATAGCCAACTCCATACCAGATTTTGCTCGTTACATTGCTGTGGCAGAAGATTTTCTTTGCTCTAATCAAGACAATTTAGATCTGACCAGAGAGTACGTTTACTAGCTAAAGTTCGTTCATAGGCACGTTTCACTATCAGCATGCTCGCATTGTTTCGAAGCAAGAGGCTAGTGGTTGTAAATGTACACGCATAGTGAATCCAACTTGTTAATCAAAACATTATATATTAAAGTAGCAGGCTGTATGAGAGTATCGGCCGGCCGGCGCTTATTGAAAGCTCTGCAAACTGACTCATTCAACATTTTGTTTTTAAATGATTAAATAATTTTCTAATCGTTTAGTACGATCATCAGTCCTTACAATAGAGAAATGTACCACAATTAGTAGGCTATACAGAAGAGTGCTATTTCTCAAATCCTTCTTACAGTAAACAAAGTAAACAAATTGTCACCAGAGGCTTGCAACTGCAAAGTGAGACATCATGGTAGACTCATGTCAAACGTGACTGCAGCAGCTGATCTGCATCAACGTTAGCCGTTAGCTAGCGCACCTTTTCTGAAATGTCTACCATTATAGAATGAGAATGTGACAAAATAGTGGTCAGTTAGGTGATATAAAGTGTTATAAATATAAGTTTCCCTCCCTTGAAAAATCGCCTCAGATTTCATCAGTGTGCTATTCTCAAATCCATATACTGTAAATTACAGTAAATAAATTGTCACCAACGCAAAGGCTTTTAGACCAACCAGGTTGTTCTAATGAATGCAGTACTTTTATTTTCCTCATCATGAGGTCATGAACAGCCAGCCACATACTGTCAAAAATGTCCTACTCCTAGCCATGAATTTTACAGTTCGTACTATCCATGTATCCATGGCTAGCTGCTAATGCTAACTGGAAACTAGCTAACTCACTATGGAATAACGATATGGTGCCGCTGTATACTCAGGCGCATTCCTGCAGATGCCCTGAACTGTTGGTGCGGTGTTTTGTTATTATGCGACGCGTCGTGTGACACACACATCTTGTTATCGCAAAGTCATATTATTATCATTATGTGATTGCGAATCATATACTGTTATCCGGAAGTCATATTAGTACTGTTGTTCTTATTAGGCTGATATTTGGCGCCCTAACTATGCCCGCAGTTTTTACCCTATCGATTCCATTAAAGTAAAGCATACAAGCAACGGTATCAAACACTCATAGTATTTAGACATGGTCTATAAAGGTGAGCATAGAGAGTTAAAAATCTAGGGTTAACCCATTCGTTACATACATTACATTTACACATTAAAGTTACTTTTAATATGGAAAAATCATTTAAACAAATACAAACGTTCAAAATAATAGGAGAACATGCCTGTATGCGAGCTGGTGCGCGCTAGGGGCTTAACTGCAAAACTGAATGTGGTGTTTCAGTAATGTAGGCTACATATGTTTTCCATATTTTCTCTGTTTGACAATTGGCCAATAGTTTAAGCTTTATGTTCATATCTGATCCAATTTGCCAGACCAATTGCCGTGACATTATTATTACATTGTTAAGATGACTAAAGCAAGCAGTCTGAAATCTGATTTCCAGGAAAATTATTTAGAGAAAATGCAAATTACCTGGTTTTTAGTTAATTTATGTCCATAGTGTCATTGTTGTCATTGTTTAGATATAACTTCTAAATTATTATTATTTTAATTGGTAGGCTAATGTCACAGCCAGTCTGATCATTTCCAGTTGAGGTTAGGCTGTTATGGAACAATATCACCATCAAATATGGCCCTATACAGTATTAAAGGACTTGTATTTTGGATAGGTTTTGGAACATTATATAGGTAAATCGTGTAGACATTAGCTAAACTTGACCAACGTTACTTATAATGTAATTAAACGGAACGCTTATTACAGTATGGGTTTGTGTACCTAAGTTTCAGTTGATTTTACAGTTCAGCGGGTCAATTCATCATTTCAGGTCATTGTACCATTCCTACATTCATAATGTCTGTTGAACTTTACATAAGGATCTTGATTTGCTAGTTTTCCTTTTTCAATGTTGTGATTTAACTTGGTATCACTAAAGAGGCACAGCTGTGTCTGCTCAGTTTGTCAATTGTGGTATATTTTGTGTTAAAAGTAGATACCTTTTTGTAGTCAAGTATATGTAATCAATATTAAAGGTTAGTAGGTAAGCATACTATAGTCTACTATTAGTTTTAATTAATAAGAAGAGTAGAGATAGAGGACAGACATAGTATGAGGTGAATCCTAGGAGAGCAGATGTATGTCTAGATGGTAATCCATGTACAGATTGTCCCCAGGACACCTTAGGTCACCTAATGAAGGCAAATCAGAGAAAGAATGCCAGCAGTTGACAGAATCATAAATAAATAGGCAGTAAAAGCCAGCATGGTAGTCAACTGTTATTGATTACAAACAGGCTCTTTCTTATATGATAGAAGAGTAAGACGTCATTGTTTGTTGAGGAACCTGAGGAAAGATGAGAATCTTGGAGTAAACGGAGCCTAGTCTTGAAGATAACAATAAACAAAGGAGGGTTCTGTTGTTAAAGGGAGTTCAGAAAAGATTTTCTAAACAATAAATAGGGTACTAAGGAAGGAGATTGCCTGGGGTGTTTTTGGGTGTTGTGTATTGCAATAAGGGGAGTTGCTAGAACTTTGGTGTGGGCCTAGAGAATTTAAAGCCTGACAAAATATGTACAATTCAGTTGATATCTGCAGACTCACTCGGTCTTATTCCATGCCAAATAAAACCTACTCTTCTGAAACTTTGGCTTTCGACTTCCAGTGTTTTGTATCTAGGGATGTAATCTCTTCTAATTGAAAAGACACAACATAATCAGCTCTACAAAATACAAAACTGAAGGAACAAACGGTGGACGGAGATTTCAGGCTAAAGGAGAACTGAGTGTATTAAAGTAAAAGCTGTCTGTCCTTCCCGTAAACATCTGTAGGCCATATTTGTCAAACTTTGCAGTTATCTACAAGCCAAACCATAATTATGTGATGTGTCAGTGATGACGCTGACATACTGAAATCGCAAAGTCATATTCTTCTTCTACTTATTATTTAGTTGACTTTTGGCCGCACGCAGTTCTGAATCTATCTTATCTATCTATAATTGCTTGCTGGCAAAACAAACTCCTTTATTTGTTACCGTAGCGCGAATGAAACGGCCAAATCCAACAATACAAAGCAGTGTCAGAATGAACAGAACAGACTGGCTGATACACGTAGACTATTTAAACAGGCGGCAGCGCAGTTTCATTAAGATTATTTAAAATGTATTTCAATGGTAAAATAATCAGTATTGAACAAGCATTAACACTTAAGACAATAGACTACTGCTGATCTTATGTCTGCAGCGCTGTCCACTTGTGATATGATCGCTAGGTGCCTTAAAAGGAAGGTTGAGCTAACGCGAGGACGTAGGGGAGGCTGGGGACGGTTGCAACACTTGTTGCATTTCTCTGTTACTCACAGACTAATTGACATAGACCAGCCAAACTTGTATATATTAAACTTATATATGTCTTCTAATGATCCATACAATTTAAAGATGACTACATGACGACATATAGTTCACAATATTTATATGAATGGGAGAAATCAGATGTTGCAACTGGCCCCAAGTGGGCGTTTTACACTTGGGTTCAGTTCAGCGCTGTCCACCAACACACGAGGACGTAGTAGTGCTGCAGTGGTTATTTTAGGGGGCAGGCCACCACACTGCCTGGTTGCTGATGGTGGGAACGCAATCACATCCGCATTTTCTCGTGGAGATGCATTTCTAGTTTATAATGCAGTTAAATGGAACGCTTATTACAGCAGCCTAATAATGTCACTCTCCCTCCCTCCCAACAAATTGTCTTGCGTCTTGGATGTCCCACACCTTTCTTAAATTAAATGTTAAAACTGAGGTAGGCTACTTGTGTTTTTACCGAAGTGCCAGAGATTAATTATCAAAATCTTGGGTTTCTTAAAGTTGCAGTGCACCAGTGAGGCACGCAACCTATAGGAGTAATTCTTGACTCAGAGCTTGGTTTTAAATGTCATATGAATCTTATCAGAAAAACAAAAAAATTTCATTTTAGAAATATATCTGGAATTCGCCCATTTCTATCATATAAAAATATAAAATTCTTTTATCACAAGCTGCATAGACTACTGTAACGCTTTATTCTCAAATCAAGCCAATTCTAAAGCTGCAAATAGGTCAGAATACTGCAGCCAGAGCTCTTAATAGGACTACAAAGAGACATTTTAATTCAAACGGGGTCAAAAGTTTTAATCTGTTATTGTTTTGCAAATGTATTGGTAAGCTATTTCATTGCTTTACTGTTTTACAAACATGTTTTTATGTGATGCATCAGTAATGACACGCGCATCTTATCGGGAAGTCATATTCTTCTTCTGCCACTTTTTGGCGCGCTAACTACGCCTTCAGTTTTGACCCTATCGATTCCATTCCCGTGCCAACAGGTCTTGAGTTATGGTGTGCAGTGCGCTTGCATTTTGCTAAGTGATCGGTTCACGTGTTATATTTGTTATTATAATTTTTTATAGTTTTTTTGCCACTATTCAAATTAATGGGTATAGAAAACCACACCCCCTGTGTCTGGGGAAAACAATTAATCAGCTGCGCACATTAGTCATTGTACTGGCAACGGGACTACACTTACCACAGTCATTTATTAATAACAGCAGGAATTGTAAGTGGCTAATAAGAAAGGTCATTTTATTACTATTTACTTATTACTCCTTTAAAACGTTACTTATTTCAAATCCTGAGTGACTTGCCCAACGCTGCTCTTTACAGCCATTTCCCCAGTTTTATAACTTCTAATCCTTACCCCAACCATTAAAAAAATTTACATTGGAAAAAAAATGTTTTCTCAAATGTTCAGGATTGCAGGTTTGCTCTGACTGGCTTGGTGCGTAGGTGCCATGCCAAGCTAAAAATCTAGGGGGGGCTTGCGAGTGCGAAGCAGGGAAGCGCGGATTTCCTGTGATTAGCTAGGTTTGATTCAAGCACTACCTTTTTTCTTGGGGAATGCATTCTACAAAAAAGTTAGCAAGAGGGATGGTCTTGTAAATTTTTCTTAACGGGATGGCATACCCCTTCATCCCCCCTCAATTCGAGCTCTGATTGTACTTATGTACTTTAATTTAAGTGCAGTTTGTATTTTCCGCGTCATACTGATGCGGAACCAATGAGGTTTCTTGAACATAACCTGGGTCGCGTAACCCTTTCATGCCGCAGCCGAGCCAGGTCTCTGGTTGACCCTTTCACACCAGTTTTAATGATCTACACATTTAAACCATTTAAACAAAAACCTAGTGACTCCTCTAAAATTCTTGTTATAATTAGGACATGTGGTTAAATAGTTAAAAGAAAGGGTAAATTGATACAGTAATTGATGGTCCAAAAAAAGTATTCATAATGTTCATAACAATCCAATCATCAAGTGTGTCCTTTTAAACTTTGTACCAAGCGATTGGATAGAAACATTCTAACCTCATAACTTACGATATGGTCTGGGCAATTGCACCAGCCACTCCGCCACACAGCAAGTTGACGTGGGTCTTTAAAATCAGAATCTCTGGGTTGTCAGAGGATTGTCGGCCCAGCAGCTCTGGGAAGTGCTTTAGACCCAGACTCTTAAGGGTGCCAAAGGTAAAAAATGAGAAACCTGGAGGAAACGGAGGAAAAAACAGTGAGGTGAAAAGTAGAGAGATGACGGTCTAGCAATTTGTCCTCTATTCAAAAATGTTTAGGATAATATGTTCTAACCCAATTGGTGGTACTGTCATAATCAACATAATTCGAAGTATACAAGCAAGAACATGAAACATGAAACATGAACATGAAGAAAAATATCCTGAACTGTCAAGGAGCAGGTTCAATATAATCACTTAAATCTATGCGATTCACATAAAACTTCCATATAACGTACCTGCATAGGGTGCCATGCCAATGAGTGTTGGTGTTAATCCTCGGTAAAATCCTGGGATGCCCCCTTCCTTAAGAAACGCAGAAAAATAATTTCCGAGGCAATTTAGTCTTTTATAACTAAAAAGACCCCTTAACTAATATTTGCTAAGGCAGGGACCCAATTTCTACACACTTGCAGTGTCTCGACAGCTACACTTTAATACCAACTGCCATAGAAGAAATCTATGTGGCCACGACTTAGTACACAAATAAAGCCAAAATGGTCAAGAGAATCAATTCTTGAGTGGGGTTAATGCAAGTTCATGCAAAAAAAGTGGGACATTCTTTTTCTAGTTTACTGCAGATAATAGTAATTCCAAATGCTGTGATTGCAAGCACTAAACACTAGGTGGCCCTCACTGTATTTGTTTCTGGAAATATATAGTCCTCCGTCTTGGATTGTCCTTGCATTTAGTGATTTAAAGTAGTAGAGATGTATATCAAAGCATATAAGCATATATCCTACTTATTCGTAGTTAGCTTCCAAAGAACGTAGGTTTTGTTGTTATATGAAAAAATCCTCAACTTTGAGTAGTTTAATAAAAAAATATGTTTATTTAATATCCAACGATTGATGGACTGGTTTAAGAATATATTCTTCAATCACTGATAATTCCAGCTTTCCATATTTCTACTGTTAATAACATAATTTTGTCGTTTAAAAACGTGCTCTGCGTGGTGGTCAACTCTGCGTTTGGTCGTAATGCTTTACTTCCTTTCTCAAACGGGCAGAAAAAAGTCCAGCACTCCTTGTCTTCAAGTGAATTTACCTCGGTGTTCCCTTTATTTTTGACGGTAAAACTTTGATTCATTTTGAAGTAAACCCCTGTCAAGACATGACCTTACGGGGACTAACCAATCAGTAAACAAATATATATTTAAAATACGTGTCATGTACTTAACTTGAATCTCTACTAACTTTAATCAAAAAGTTCCATCGTGGGCTTTCAACTGTGACTAGACCGAGGTTTCTTGAAAAGATTCAGCAAAAAAGTGTACGTTTTTCGAAGGTAAAAAAAAGATATTCTCTCTCAAAGTTTTCCGTGCCTTGCTGCCTTCCGCTTCACTTCGTCAGGACAGCGGTAAAACAGACGTCATTCTCTCTATAGCTTAAGTTTCTGTTTAGATTTCAGTCGCGTTGATTGAAATCCATAAAGCGAGACATATTTTAATTGTTTTATGTATAGTTATGTCAGTCAGTTTAGCTACTATTACATAGGCCTATAACACATTGAATTTTAACTTTAGCTATGCTGATTGATTGTAAGTGATGCTCATCGGTAATGTTGTCTGTACCAAGATAAAAGGCAACCTAGTTGTTGCATTCTTGAGCGGGGTAATTTTAAGTAGGCCTATCAAGGCAATTAAGAATATATTAATGATCCTAGCGGATTTTAGAAACTTTTCATATTTAAAATACTTCTGCTAATGAAGAACTATGCATGATAAGAGTTTGAGATATCATATCCATTGCCGTGAGAAAATCTGGACCTTTCCTTTCATCTTTTGTTTTCCTGTATGTCCAAAATAAAATAACGAGAAAACACTGCTTAGAATGAATAAAACACTTTTTCCCCGTAACTTTTAAGATCGTACACTTAAAACGTTGGTAAGTTGGTTTCCTTAAAGATTGCGTTGAGTGGCATGTCCAGTATTTGTGACCACGGATGAGTACATGAAAAATCAGTGCCTCAACATAACAAGAAAACCTATTTATTAGTCAGATGGTGTATTGTCTTGTTTAGGTTTGCAGAGCAGACTGCAGAAATGAGCAGATCGGCTACTTGTAGACAGCTAAAAATACAAGATCAATACAATACAAGATCATCATCGTCATTACAAATGAAATATAGGTCTATAATATAGGAGTTTGTTGGGTAGAGTGGTGACTTGCAAGCACGAATGGACGAGAACTGTGCGGGAGGCAAGGAAAACGTATTTCAACGAGAGAATATGCCTGTTAATTGCAGTTTTAGGCTAAATAAGCAGATTATGTACAAATATTATCGAGCAATGATCTTGCAATGGGATCTATATTTTACGGAGATAGTTCTGACTGAAATGTATTTTCGACGTGATTATCTGGCACTGAATATGGAGTACAAATACAATTGCAAGCCATAGGCTATTGGAGCCTTCATTTTTGTTGTTTAGGACCGCGTCCTGAAAAAGCTAAAATGATGACACGTTCGCCGGTTTTCAGAGTACACGTTTTTAATATTGTAGCCTTAATTTTGGTAAACGACCATACTACTGTAAAGGCAGTGATTTTTTTTTTTTTACAACTGTAAAGGCAGCATGCTAGCTACTAACATTACATATTTTAGTCTTTTTCATAATGCTAATGGTGTGGTTAGTATGATAGCAAATTTATCTCGTGTGCTGAGACTTGTTTTTGTGAATTTAGGCAACCTCTGTTCTACCCTTGAGATGTTAAGGAGGAGTGCAACTGTCTGGAGCTAGTCTAATCTCTAGTTCTTCCCTCAGTGGCGAAAACAACTTTATCTCACAGATGTGCTCCTGCTCATTTCACAGGCTTTTGAACAGTGTGCAATTATTAGTACAAAGACTCTGTGTTAGTTTTCTGTTTTTGTCAAACGTCTGAAGAACCTGGAGAGAAGAGGATCTTTGACCTGCTAGCCAGCATAATAAATTTATCTAATTTGTACTTTGCTTCAATTCTCATCAATAATAAATATTATAAAGACAAATCATTTGAAATCTTATTTCTCATTGGAATTACGCATAAAATTCCACAACAGTTAGTTATTATAATGAACAATTATATAAACCAAATCCTAGTCATAGTTAGTTTGACAACTGTAGTTTACTAATTCTCTGGCTGATCTAACAGTAGTACACCAACAACATAGTAGTCACTACACTGTGTCACTAGACCTGGGTCACAACTTTAGGCCTAATAAAGAGCAAAATCTTTGAATGTATATAAAACATATAAAATATATAAAACAACTGATTCAATTGAAAAGCACCCTTTTAATGTACGATCGTACACCTTTTGGAAATCCGAGATTGCTGAATTCACTTTTCTTCAATGGTGGCGTCTGTTTATGCATTTTTATTTTTAGTCCCGCCTTTAATACTTTTTGATTGGCCGGCTGTCAAAAGTGACATTGACGAGAATCGCGCTTTGGCAAAAGTTTAACCATTTTCAACTTGGGCGCTCCACCCAAAATGGAAAAATGCAGCTCAAAAAGACGCGAGGCTCGTCGCTTGAAAAAGCAGCGCGCCAGACGCGTATTCACATCAGTGATGAATGGGGAAGAGGCGCAGGAAGTTGAAAAAACGCGTTCAGTGGACACGGCCCCTACTGCAGTCGCCTTCAGTCCAAAATGGCGGAGGCGGAGCTCTGCTGCTGTGCGCTGACGTTGCAATGGAACGACCAATTAGCTTTCACTTCTTGTCAATGTAAGTTCTTTGATCAAAAAAGTTCTTTCTATCGCTAACCAAGCAGCCTCTCTGACTAGCTAAGCTGCGGTAGCACGAAAGCTGTCCTCTCGTCTACACCTGACTTGCGTTGAGTGAGGACCACAAGCACGCTGTAACGGACATGACAGTCCATAGTGCGCCAGCGCAACGGATGAATTGTGAACAGGGCGTCACTGTCATGTTCGTTACGGCGTGCGTGTGGTCCGCACTCAACGCAAGTCAAGTGTGGACGAGAGGACAGCTTTCGTGCTACCGCAGCTTCAGTCTCTCATATTTGCGATTTAGTGCTACTGTAGCCAAGCTAGTCAGAGAGCAACCAATTACCTTCAGAAGTAACATAATTAGTGAAATGAAGTCCACCTGTGTGTAATCTAAGTGTCACATGATCTGTCAGTATAAACACACCTTTTCTGAAAGGTCCCAGAGGCTGCAACACCACTAAGCAAGAGGCATCACACCATGAAGACCAAGGAGCTCTCCAAACAAGTCAGGGACAAAGTTGTTGAGAAGTACTAGTCAGGGTTGGGTTATAAAAAAATATCCAAATCTTTGATGATCCCCCAGAGCACCATCAAATCCATCATCTTCAAATGGAAAGAACATGGTACCACAACAAACCTGCCAAGAGAGGGCCGCACACCACAACTCACAGACCGGGCAAGGAGGGCATTAATCAGAGAGGCAGCACAGAGACCAAAGGTAACCCTAAAGGAGCTGCAGAGTTCCACAGCAGAGACTGGTGTATCTGCGCATGGGACCACAATAGGCCGTACACTCCATAGAGCTGGGCTTTATGGAAGAGTGGCCAGAAAAAAGCCATTACTTAGTGTTAAAAATAAGATGGCACGTTTTGAGTTTGCCAAAAGGCATGTGGGCGACTCCCCAAATGTATGGAGGAAGGTGCTCTGGTCAGATGAGACTAAAATGGAACTTTTTGGCCACCAAGGAAAACGCTATGTATGGCGCAAACCCAACACATCCCATCACCCCAAGAACACCATCCCCACAGTGAAACATGGTGGTGGCAGCATCATGCAGTGGGGATGTTTTTCAGCAGCAGGGACTGGGAAACTGATTCGAGTCGAGGGAAAGATGGATGGTGCTAAATACAGGGATGTTCTTGAGCAAAACCTGTTTCAGTCTGCCTGTGATTTGAGACTGGGACGGAGGTTCACCTTCCAGCAGGACAATGACCCGAAGCATACTGCTAAAGCGACACTCGAGTGGTTTAAGGGGAAACATTTAAATGTGTTGGAATGGCCTAGTCAAAGCCCAGATCTCAATCCAATTGAGAATCTGTGGTCAGTCTTGAAGATTGCTGTTCACAAGCGGAAACCATCCAACATGAAAGAGCTGGAGCAGTTTTGCCTTGAGGAATGGGCAAAAATCCCAGTGGCAAGATGTGGCAAGCTCATAGAGACTTATCCAAAGCGACTTGCAGCTGTAATTGCCGTAAAAGGTGGCTCTACAAAGTACTGACTTTAGGGGGTGAATAGTTATGCACGCTGAAGTTTTCTGTTATTTTGTCCTATTTGTTGTTTGCTTCACAATAAAAAAAAAAAAATCACATCTTCAAAGTTGAAGGCATGTTCTGTGGATAAAATGATGCAAACCTTCAAACAATCCGTTCTAATTCCAGGTTGTGAGGCAACAAAACATGAAAAATGCCAAGGGGGGTGAATACTTTTGCAAGGCACTGTAAGTGCAATTCCACTTCCTGTTCATTTCAACGGGTCCGCTACGACGCAAAAGTTGGGAAAAGTGTTGCTTAAAAGTTGGTGTCCGTCAAGATTTTGCAACAGAAACCGTTGTCGACTAGGGGGTCAGTCCGTCAAGAAGTCCCTGGTGAAATGAAAGGACTTCCGGCGCAACGGATTAATTTTGAACAGGGCATAAAGCGGCCAAAACTCTAATGAAAAGTCAAACTGCTTTTCAGAAAAAATGCTAAAGCAATACTGGGATTGCAATTTCGATTTCACGTTGTGTGCGCATCATCTGGGTCATGATTAAAATCCAAATGCAAAAGATGTTGTTTGTATTTTAATTTTTATGTTGGTGTAAAGACTTTATCTACAGCACTACGCTGTGCAGATGACAATATTCAAATGCAATAAGCCAATCATTCCTACTAGTCTATTGCATTTACATTTACAAGTCACCACGCACTTTTGGCGTCAACATGAACATGAAAATGCAATCTGTCAGTCCTCTCATCAAGGTGAGTCTTTAGTTAGGACGTCACTTCCTCATTCAGTGACTTCCTTCATTAACATTACAAGTTTTACCAACTTGTTGGAGCTACTATTTCGCAAGTCTTTAGTTGTATTTTTGTGCTGCAAGTTCAATATTTTTGCATTTATTAAAAGAAGTTCATCTATTAAAATCTCTCTCTAATTATGCACAATGACTTCACTCAAACAAAGTAAAGCAAGGACAGCCAGATGGCAGAATGCTTGCTGTAGGCTAATAGATTGGGCATAACTGCATTATTTTCCACTTTCACGTGCAGTATTAACACAATATTATTTATCAGAAACATAATTAATAAATAAACTTAGCACAATATGGGATATGGGTGATAATATGAAGGCACGATTGTACCACTCAAGAATGGACAAAGCTATTTAATTAGAAGGTGAGTTATAAACGCAGGAAATTTCTTCTGAAAAAGTTTAAACATTTTCATAAACGTTCACACCTCTAGTTTTAATAATGTATTATAAATATGTGGCCATAGGTAGTGTTGCAATTGTTTTGGGCAATTTTATTAAGGTGAGGTTGCTCATTTGTCTTTCAAGAGTTAGCAACACTGAGTGTTCGTCTCTGCGGCAATGGCAGAGGCTTGGCTGGTGCGGGAGACACGTCCACGTCGGTGCCAGAAATGGAGTAGGCCTACTCTGCAATACATTCATACTTTCTCTGCTCTGTCGCAAACCTCTGTTAATGGCAAAATAAGGTTGCTGTCAAGCAGCCAAAGTGGTTTTCTCCCGGCGCACCGGCCGAGCCGCTAGCTAGCCCTGGTTCGGTCATAGGAAAAACTACTAAGTGATTCAACGAGGAAGTGACGTCCTAAATATCCATCCATCCATTAACTTTACCGCTTATCCTGTACAGGGTCACGGGGGGGCTGGAGCCTATCCCAGCGGACACAGGGCGAGAGGCGGGGTACACCCTGGACAGGTCGCCAGTCTATCACAGGGCCGACATATAGGGACAGACAACAACTCACACTCACATTCACACCTACGGGCAATTTAGAGTCACCAATTAACCCGCATGTTTTTGGACTGTGGGAGGAAACCGGAGTACCCGGAGGAAACCCACGCGAACACAGGGAGAACATGCAAACTCCACACAGAAACGCCCTTGGGTCAGGTGGGGATTGAACCCAGGACCTTCTTGCTGTGATGCAACAGTGCTAACCACCGAGCCACCGTGCTGCCCCCATGTCCTAAAAAGACCTGTTTAAATAGCCTACATGTATCAGACAGTCTGTTCATTCTGACACTACATTGTCGTGTTGGATTTCGCCATTTCAATTGCGCTATGGTGACAAATAAAGGAGTTCGTTTTGCAGCAAGCAATTATTTATGGTGCCTTTAAGGGGATAATAGTTAGCTAAGCACACTTCAGCTAGATAACGTCCACGTAGACAAATAGAATTCACATGCAGTAAGCAGCAGTATAAACACGGCACAATGAAATCCTTGTTGACGGTACTCCCACTAGGTCTGGCTAAGCATGGTATTGCGTGAGAAGTCCTAACCTAATGATCTTTTGCAGTATTATCAGTGAGCTATCATTTATGGGGCCTTGAAAACCTAAAAAACTTTGCCGCTGTTGGCAAAGTTCCTTATGGAATCACTTGATACATGTTAACAGCCATTATCCAATTCAAGTCACCACAATTCTTTTTAACGTTAAACAAATACAACCTAACTCACATTCAGTGTACAGTGTCAATTAGCTCAAGTGCAGGTGAATAACCTTCCTTGATGTAGAGCTATGGAGAGCTCCATCGTACACTAACTTGGTAATGTAAAAAGCTTTATGAAGAACTTATTCTGTCTTAACTCTTTCTCTCCCTTTGTGCTCGTCATTGTGGTTATTTGTTATGTAAGTCTCTAGTCAAACGCCTTTGCACGAAGTTAGGAAGTCTCCGTAACCTTTGAGATACTGCAGCTAAATACACCATACAAATTATTCATACCATGGCCATAACAAGACTAATTACATTGTATTGCTAGTTAGTTACTATGGCAAACTATAATCTACAAGCATTTGTCATTATTATTAGGATATCTTGAAATGCATCGTGCGTCGTGATTATAATAGTATTATCTTAGCATGAAGAAAATGGAACTATGAAACTTCGGCTAATAAGGGGCTGTAATAATCATTTGCAAAATGGTCACGTTCACAACGAAAGACGGTATCATCAGTACTAGGTCCGTCTGTATGGTTTAACGAGGATGCTAGCTAACGTCCATGGATATAGCATAGCTCCATATCCAAATTGTGATTGTTAAGAGTTCACTGAATCAAAACCCAAAAAATAAATTTAAGAGCAGCGCGTATGCATTGTGCGGAACCCTTGATAGGTGTTAGCCAGTATCTTAATTTGGACATTAAGACGTATGTTTTGCAGCATTCCAGAAAGCTATCATAAGCCATTTTAATTTGATTGAGAGTAGGCCACTTACTGCTACAGCGTACTCGTAGTAAATCCAATCCCGTTGAAAGTAATCCATTTACAATTCCTGCTGTTAAGTGCAACGCCTGTGGTAAATTAAGTAAAGTCCCGTTGCTAGTACTAGTATGATGTGCACAGGTTTCAATCACATAATAACCAAGTCGGTACAAACGTAACAACATGCAAATTACGTAACATCAACGCAAGATGGCGGCATATGACCGTAAAATCTCTCTCCCAGTCAAAACCGACCGTGACTTTCTCCCAGTCAAAACCATCTCCCCATTAATTTCAATGGGGCCAAAAACCGATTAAAAATAATAATTAAAAATATAACACGTGACCCGATCCCTTAGCTGTATGCAATCGCAGTGGACTGCAATACCCAAAACATGTGGGCACTGGAATGGAATTGATTGGGTCAAAACTGTGGGCGTTGATAAGGCGCAAAAAACAGGCCTAATAATAATAATATGACTTTCCAGTAACAGTATGTGATTGCATGACGCAATCACATAATTAAATGGCAATTGAAGTACAGGCTTATATTTTTTTTACAGTGAATCCCCCCCCCCCCCCCCCCCCCCAAGTTCGATAACCCACATTTTTTATTAAATATTCCTATTTTCTAAGAATTTTTTTTCCAAAGCAACAAATGCATTCACTTTCTCGATGACGTTTGTTTACCGATTCACAGGTTTGTGTGCTGCGGTCTCGTGAACGGAAAGCCAATATCGAATTGACAGCGTTATAGGAGGGGAAAACAACCGGAAAGGAAAAAAAAAATATTTTGCTTATGTGTTCTTCTCTAAAAATGGTCTGCACTGGAAATCGTATCATATCATGCATCAGTGTCTGTACTGACGCGGCTGCGTCAATGACAGGCCGCGTGAAAGGACTCATCGCGCAAATTCAAAATTCAAACCCTGGAGTGCAGTTCCTGTCATAACACAGGAAGAAAACAAGTCTGGTTTTGCATGACGTTTTGAACGTGTCAACGCAATTAACTTAATGAAGTCGAAGCCACTTAATGCGCGACTGTTTCGTAGCCTTAGTGAAAATATGGGCGCTGAGATAGTATGTGTTCTTGATTAACAAGATGCCCTCTCCTCACTGGTGTCCAAATAATTGTATGTTCAAAACTTTGATTCTGGTGTCACACCCATTTCTCAGAACAGAGCTGACCTCAGTATTATGCATGAAACATATGTTTCTTTATTCTATACTTCCCAGCCAGTTCATTTGGCTGTTTAGCTCTATATTTTTTGATAAAATGTTTGGGCACTGAATTATTGGGTGATAAAGGAAGGTTGATCAGAGCCGAGATGGACAATTACGGTGGAAAGTGTGGCAGATGAGGACTCAGCAAGACAGACCAATGATTGAAAATAAATGCAATTCAATTGTATTGTACAATTGAGTACAATTGCAAACACAAAAAAGTACTCAATTGGTAAAAATACATTTTTCCAACACATAATTCATAGATTTCATGTTAACCTAAAATGTGCAAATTGGTGGTACAAATCAGTCTTGAAACCTGATGCTATTGTGACTAATGCTATGAAATAAAATGTGTTGAATAACACTACCTTTACCTTGTGAACTTGGGAAGAGGATCTCTAATCAAAATCTTATTTTTTGTTTACACCTTTTGTGAAATTAGAAATTATTAATCTTCAGCAAATGGGTTCAACTTTTTCTTTATGTTAAAGAAGCATCTATGCTCAGCCTTAGGATAACGTGATGATTACGTGCGGATTAAACAATAACATTCTGTGATTATGAGCTAAAGAGTCATACACAGGGTTTATTTGATTTTGAGCGTTTTTCCCCCACAGACCTTCTATGGAATGAGATTTGTGCCAAAGATCTACAAAAGTAAAAGCAAAATCCACAAACAAAAAAGAAGATAACCAAAAGCATAACTAAAATCCAAAAGCAAACAAAGACAATCCAAAAGAAAAACAAAAATCCAAAAGAAAAATATAAGAAAACTATAAGCAAAACTAAAATCTATAATTAAAAAATAAGATATTAAAAAAATTAACCAAATTTATAATAAGTTAAATCTTAAAAATGTATATTTGTTTTTTATGGTTTTCACTTTAGTCTGCTCTTTTCTTATGTGTTATTTTTTTTTTTTTTGGTTGCGGATCTGTGTTTTTGCTTCTGGATTTTTTTTTTCTTTTGGGCACAAAAATCACGTGAGGGCGGGGTTTAAGAGATGATTTCTATTGGCCCATTGTAGTTGGAGTGACAGCTATTTTTTCCGCTCCAAAACATCCATTCTTAAACGCATCATCATTAAGCGCTTGAAGACTTTGGACAGCAAGCTGCAAATAAAAGGTGCCGACTTCGAGCGGTGCCGGCCCGTGACACCGGCTGCGGTAAGGTCGACCAAAGCCCTCTGGTGCCCAGGGACGAAAAAGAAGAGGAGGAACAACGGGAAAAAGACAGGTATGGAATGGCGTGATGATGAACATCTATTGCAGTAGTTACCGTTGGAACTAGCCTATTAGCCTACTTTGGACGATAGCTAGCCTAATTCGTTAATTTAATCAATAGCTGGAGTTAACGGCAGTTACTCACATCTTAAATTAATTTGGAAAAGTTGGAAAGACTATTCAACTATTTGGGGAATAACCTACATCAAAATATTGAAAAATACGCTTAAGTGTGCTTCACAAATCGTCCACTGTCTGCCTAAAAAAATGGACATACATTTGTGTTGACATCTTAGTGATAGCCAACGTTATTCCTACTTTAATATTGCCATTAGTAGTTGGGGATGACCATCAGAAGCTTTATTTTAATAATATAATGTAACACCTAATGTTCACATACTCCTTTTCTCTCTTCAGATGCACTTTTGAAATGTTTTCCTCCCACCCCTGCATATCCTGGTCCACCTGCACCTCAGCACAGCCCAGCAGTGATGCAGCATAAGGTTCTCTTGTCCCCTACACCTCAGCACAGCCCAGTCATGCAAAACATGACAAACATGGTATTCTTGACCTTCCTGCCTGAGAAGAAACTGACAGAAATTTACCCCGATATGTGGGTAGCTGAGAATCGCAGCCACTCTTCCTCTCACAGTGGCTGTTGCTGAAAGGAGCTTTTCCAAGTTCAAACTAATTTAAACCTACCTGAGATCTACTATGGAGCAGGGATGTTCAGTGGACTTTCCATCATTAGTACAAATCATGCAGTCTAACACAAACTGTCTTATTATGATCATGTCACAGATCACTTTGCTGCAAGAAATGCAAGGCAAGTGAGACTGTAGAAGAATGCTAGACGATACATATTGCACTGAGGTTTCTGTAATATAGTTTTTTTGTGTGAAATACTCTTATTTATATTATATTTATACATCTTATTATGTCTGCATTCGTTTCTTTAATACCATATTTTGTGCAATACCTTATTTATAATTTGTTTTACATCACTTGTTTTTATTAGTGTTTTTTGTTTGTTTCTGAAATAAAGGAATTCAAAGGTACAATGCATGCGGGTACTGTGTGAGTGTATAAACACAATGATTGGTGGTGGAAATGGTTGCGGTGCAAATGGCACCAGCTTAATTCTTGCCTAGGGCACCAAATTGGTCTGGTACTGGTGCCGAGTCCTCACAGTCTCAGAGTAACTAAGCACGAAAACGCATGAATTTATAATGACAACGATTATAATTAGCTACTTAGCTACAGCACAGTTAAATATACAGTGGATGTCAAAGGGGGAAACAACTCAACGTTAGCCACGAAGTCCAAGTAGCTAATCATGATGACCGCCAAATTTATCTTACGAGTTAGATTTATATAAATTAAGCTGGTGTTCTAGAATCAACTTGGGCCTGGATCATCGTGGCCGGGTCAATGGAGCTCTGCAATAACGGTGTCAGAATCATGGATACCGGTAAATGTTAAATTTCAGCATTTTCACCAGATATCTACTTTTTAAAAACTGATTTGACGACGGGTTTTTGGTAAGCTACACGGCAATTAGAAGCTATTTAAGTAAAAAGCTATTTTTTATTCGACCACACAATTAATATAAGAAAGAGGCAGAACCTGGTCAAAACTGTGATCTATTCAGCAGAATCGGCACTAGCGCTGTAGTACCATTTTTTGCTGCTTATCTGTTAACTTCAAGCGCATAATGATCATGCGTTTAAGAATGAGTGTGTTTGTACCGAAAAATTAGCTGTCACTCCAACTACGATGGGCCAATAGAAATCATCTTCTAAACCCCGCCCTTACGTGATTTTTGTGCCAAAAAGAAAAAGAAAATCCAAAAGCAAAAACACAGATCCACAACCAAAAAAAACAAAAAAACATAAGAAAACA
Organism: Galaxias olidus; assembly: GCA_026901105.3. NCBI lineage: Eukaryota > Metazoa > Chordata > Actinopteri > Galaxiiformes > Galaxiidae > Galaxias > Galaxias olidus. The sequence continues at coordinate 32,217 of JAPMUY010005637.1, read as the reverse complement.
GCGGATTCAAATTACTAAAAGGAAAACCATAAAAAACAACTAGAGATTTGTAAGATTGAACTTTTTATATATTTAGTTTATTTTTTTATTATCCTTTTTTTATTATAGATTTTAGTTTTGCTTATAGTTTTCTTATATTTTTCTTTTGGATTTTTGTTTTTCTTTTGGATTGTCTTTTTTTGCTTTTGGATTTTCTTTTCTTGCTTTTGGATTTTAGTTATGCATTTGTTTTTTTTGTTTGTGGATTTTGCTTTTGTGTGCCTCGGCCGTGGCAGAGGCAAAGCAGCGGGTGTGGGAGGAGTTCGGAGAAACCATGGAGAAGGACTTTCGGCTGGCACCAAAGCGGTTCTGAAAGACCATCCGACACCTCAGGAGGGGAAAGCAGGGAACAATCCAAGCTGTATACAGTAAGGATGGGACGTTGTTGACCTCAACTGACAAGGTGATTGGGAGGTGGAAGGAACACTTTGAGGAACTCCTGAACCCGACAAACCCACCCTATATAGTAGAGACAGAGCTGGAGGATGATGGGGGATCAGCATCAATCTCCCTGGCGGAGGTCACTGAGGTAGTCAAACAACTCCAGTGGCAAAGCCCCAGGGGTTGATGAGATCCGGCCAGAAATGCTGAAGGCTTTGGGTGTTGAGGGACTGTCATGGATGACTCTCATCAACATTGCGTGGAAGTCGGGGACAGTACCTAAGGAGTGGCAGACCGGGGTGGTGGTTCCCCTGTTCAAAAAAGGGGACCGGAGAGTGTGTGCCAACTACAGAGGCATCACATTACTCAGCCTCCCCGGGAAAGTATACTCCAGGGTGCTGGAAAGGAGGGTTCGACCGATAGTCGAACCTCGGATTGAGGAGGAACAATGCAGTGTCCGGCCTGGTTGTGTAACAACGGACCAGCTTTTTACCCTCGCAAGGATCTTTGAGGGGGCCTGGGAGTCTGCCAATCCGGTCTACACGTGTTTTGTGGATTTGGAGAAGGCGTATGATCGGGTTCCCCGGGAGATACTGTGGGAGGTGCTGCGAGAGTATGGGGTGAGGGTCTCTACTCAGGGCCATCCAATCTCTGTACTCCCAAAGCGAGAGCTGTGTCCGGGTCTTCGGCAGTAAGTCGGACTCGTTTCCGGTGAGGGTTGGCCTCCTCCAAGGCTGCGCTTTGTCACCTATCCTGTTTGTGGTATTCATGGACAGGATCTCACGGCGTAGCCGCGGGGAGGGGGCTGCGGGTTGGTTGGCAGAGGATTGCATCACTGCTTTTTGCAGATGATGTGGTCCTGATGGCATCATCAGTCTGCGACCTGCAGCACTCATTGGATCGGTTCGCAGCCGAGTGTGAAGCGGCTGGGATGAGGATCAGCACCTCCAAATCTGAGGCCATGGTTCTCAGCAGGAAACCGATGGATTGTCTACTCCAAGTAGGGAATGAGTCTTTACCCCAAGTGAAGGAGTTCAAGTATCTCGGGGTCTTGTTCTCGAGTGAGGGGAAAATGGAACGAGAGATGGGTCGGAGAATTGGAGCAGCGGGTGCGGTGTTGCAGTGCGCTCATTACTTGAAATTATAATTTGTCCGGCAGCACGGTGGCTCGGTGGTTAGCACTGTTGCCTCACAGCAAGAAGGTCCTGGGTTCAATCCCCACCTGACCCAAGGGCCTTTCTGTGTGGAGTTTGTGTGGTTTCCTCCGGGTACTCCTGTTTCCTCCCACAGTTCAAAAACGTGCAGGTTAATTGGTGTACATTGCCCGTAGATGTGAGTCTGAGTTGTTGTCTGTCTCTATGTGTCGGCCCTGTGATAGACTGGCGACCTGTCCAGGGTGTACCCCGCCTCTCGCCCTGTGTCAACTGGGATAGGCTTCAGCCCCCACACTCGCGACCCTGCTAAGGATACGCGGTATAGCTAATGGATGTATAAGTTTGTCCTTCAAAATTTTCTTTCGTCAAATAGGCCTCCATTTGCAGCAATTACAGCCTTGCAGGAGTAGTACACACCGTTGTATGAGATCCTCAGTTTCTTGGCAATTTCTTGCATGGATTTAAGTGCACTAAAGCTAGATTAGAAATGACACACGGAATCTCAAGATAGTGTAGTAAGAAAAGCAGCACCCACATTGGCAACAGGACAGAAATGGAATCCAAAAGAGGCAGTGCAGCAGGCAAAAGCAGCCCTTAAACATACGGAAATAGTAGGGAAAGTACAACATGGACGAGGAGTATTTGGACTTGGCACAAGTAAACAGAGATGGTCAAAATCAAACCCTTTGGAACAACGCAAATTTGTGATTGAACAGATACGTAAACAAGAGGAAGCAGTAAGGAGCGCCAAAACTTTCTCACAAGCCAAACAAGGGTGATGGATTAACTGGGAAAGTAGAGCAGAGAAAAATTACCTGGAAGGATTTGTGGGGAATTTAGTCCACAAGAATTTTGTTTCATTGTTAGGGCAATCTACGACATACTGCCAACACCTACAAATCTAAGCCAATGGGTAGGTGAGGTTCCAACATGCCACCTCTGTGGGGGGACGGCTAATCTCAAACACATAACGTCTGAGTGCAAGACCAGCCTTATTCAAGGAAGATATACCTGGCGCCACAATCAAGTACTAAAATGCTTGGTGGAAGCAATAGAGCAAAGGCGCTCAACAGCTAATGCCCTGCCCATTGGAGCAGAGGGCAACATGCACCACATTCGCTTTGTCAGGTAGGGAGTTCAGGGAAGGAAGAGTTATAGGCCAAAACAAAGCTCAGAGCACCTGAAGAGAGCATGTGATTGGAAAATGCTTGCTGATGTCGACCAACAACTGAGAGTCCCATCAGAGACTAACAGAGATTGCAACAACCAATTTAAGACCAGACTTATTACCCTGGTCCAACACACAGCAAATTTTTTATTTTATAGAGTTAACAGTCCCGTGGGAAGAAGCAATAGACGGGGCATACGAAAGAAAGAAACTCCACTATAGTGAATTAGCTGCTGAGGCAGAACAGCGAGGTTGGAGAGCAAGATGTGTCCTGTGGAAGTTGGGTGCCGTGGATTTGTGGCAATATCAACAACCAAATTCCTTAAGGAGTTAGGGATCTACGGCAAAGAATTGCACCAGACCATAAAAGCTATGTCAGATATAGCAGAAAGAAGTAGCCAGTGGCTGTGGCTGAAAAGAAAGGATCCTATATGGGCACAAAAGTAAAGAACATCATGTTGAAAAACCATAAAAAGTGGTGTAATCTCAGGACAAAGGTATAAAAGGTAAGTCTTTCCTGCACAGCATCATTTATCAAGCCTGCAGGAACAGAGTAGGGAAAGATTATCTTCTTTTCAGGTGATAAGTATCCCTGCAGTTGGTAGAAAGCTCCTGCAGGAATAGGGAACAGGGATAGGTATAGGGATATTTGCATTACTTCATATAACAAGCCTGCAGGACCAGAGTAGGGAAAGATTATCTTCTTTTCAAGTCGTAAGTATCTCTGCGGAGTTGGCATAAAACACCTGCTGGAATAGGTAATAGGCATAGGTATAGGGATATCTCACAGCTAATAAATAACTTTTTCTAATATCTGGCAAAGCTGAGAGCAGATAAAGAGGGGGTGGCTCTGAGACGTCATTGCTCACCGTTAAGCCTTCTCGAGGTGTTGTGGGATCAAATGAACGAAACATCGGGAATGGGGGGTGCCCACTTGAAAACACCAATGAGGCAGTGTTCATTTTGTCAACGGAAACTTTGACTAAAAGTATTCGTTGACTACCTTTTTTTTGCCTAAATTGCCATGACTGCAAGGACAACGTAAATGAAAGAGATGTTGACCACAAAAATTAAGACTAAATCTTAGTTCATTATGATGCCCTGACGAATTAAGACGAGACGAAATAGATGGCTCTGTTTAGGCGGACAACCTAGATCAAAGTTGCCGTCTCAAGGCATTTGTTGTTTTCCTTTTTAACCAGTAATTTAATTGTATAACAAATTGTCCCTGCCTTCATGCATCTTTCCCATTTGATGATAATATTCCCCTGCTCTGAGTCTGTGTGTCTGCGCAATTTTGAGCGAAAGCCAGCCCAACAGTGTAATTTGAACAAGCTGACGTAACCTTCTGAGAGTTCCAAATCTAGCTAAAACCCTTTCTGCCAAGGTAACAGTAAATATAAATTATATGATTGATTCGATAACATTACAAAAAATTTACTTTACATGTCATAGTGCCTGCTCTCGCTTTGAAAGCAGTGACACTCACCTCAGAGCGGTGCTAAATTCATCATTCAGTTTAGCCAGATTGCATAAACTAGTTTTTTTTTAGTTTTTTTTTTTATCTCATAGCATAAGATAGTTACGGTTAACATCAGCCACTATCCTCTTGCGTAGGGCGCCACCTGTTCAAGTGGTTGGTTGCATGTGTAGAAGTGTGCATATAAACCAGAGCTATTTAGGTTAATTCCCCTTAGGAGTCAGGACGAAAATAGACGAAAATTTGACTAAAAAGAAAACTGACTAAAACTTACTAAATCTTGACTAAGACAAAACAAAATGAAATTACGAAAATTTCACTTTAACGCAGCTACAATTTTCAGTAGGGACGAAGACGAAAGCGAAATTAAAAATGCTTGTCAAAATTAACACTGCAATGACGTATCTGCTCTCAACCCAAGTCCATTCTAAAATATTGGCTTATGAAGTGATCATCTTGGAGTATGGCATAATCGATATTATAACATCCTAACCTGTGTATATTTAAATAGGTCCAGTGCACCAACTAACCAATATATAGGCATTGCTCTAAAAAAGGTTATGAAATAAGTTCTACCTTAACAACAATAAAAGCTTAATTGGAGACCAGTTGTCTCTGCAAATCCAATTGACGGGACTTGATTTAGAAAGGCACACACCTTTGTACTGTGTATGCTCGAGGCATAAATCCACTTTTGTACGATGTTAGAGTTAGCCTGAAGTGTTTCAAGTGTACCTTCAGACTATCTGCCAATAAATCCATCTAGTTAATCAGCCATATACGTTATAAGTTAAAAAAAACTTCACCCAGCAATGGTAGACAAGGGGCGGAGGTAAATAGTCATGAAGCGCCCCCCACCCCCCCGCACCCCAACACATAATTGAAATAAAAAATTCAGCTAAAATATAGGAACATAAAAAATAAAAATAAATCATATTTACGTATAAGATTCAAGTTTATTCTCCCTTTATAAATTTTTATTTATTTATTTTGAATGCTATGATTTTATATACCTGTGTGTAATATGCATAAATTACATCAGAATTACTCTTTCAGGACAAACAACCTATATATTTTTTAGATTAGACAGACTCTTATTCCGAAGGAAATTTGTCTTGGACAAATGCATTAATAATTCACCTCCAAATAAATAGTCTGGAAGGCATTGCTGATCCCAGTGTATCGATGGTGTCCCGTCACCTGGAAGGCCAACCTCGCACGGATCACATCCAGAGGGTAGGTGCAAATAACTGCAGTCATACCTGAGAAGTAAAGTTGAGGCAATAAAGGCACAAAATATACTTATATATGCTACTTTAGTGGGCATTTTGGGTTCCTTAGATTAATTTGTACAGTTATTAATTTGTCGTTTAGCATAAGGGTGTGTAGCCCCATGTGATGTGGAAAATGTTAAAACAAACGGATGCAGTTCTAAATGTGTCACAGAGTACCAGGTACAAGCTACACAGGAACTTGGTAATTGTCCTGCTAATTAGCATATTTTCTCGGATTGCTTAAGGTTTGTTATATTTTCTATCAAGGAGACATAACAGGGCCATTTAGAAAATTGGTAGAGTAAGAAATTTTTGTTATTAAACCTAGACATTTTTCCTCTTTCAGCTGGAGCCTGGTATAACAGCTATTACCTGTTAAAAAAAAAGTATTACCTGCCATAGATCCTGCCATGAGCCGGTGGATGTGACCAGAGATCCCTAGCTGTTTACTAAGTAACTGAGAATGGAAAAAAATTATGTCAGCACTGGTTTTGTACATGTCAAAAAAGATAGTTGCAAACAGTGGTATTACAGTTACTGAATAAGACATAGAAGACAGATAAAAGACCAGTACTATTGAAAATTAAAAGTTACCTTTAAGTAGACTAAAACCGCAATAAACTGTTCAAAGTGTGTGAACGCTTACGTTACAGTGGTTGTTAGATGAGTTGTACACGTAAGAAACGCATACATTTCCCACAATTTCAACATCATACAGCAGATTCCTGTTAAACCATGTTCCCTTTATCTGAGAAAAAAACAACCTGAAAACGTATTAATCAAGTTCTGTTTTCACTTTTTGGCTGTCAAGGGTGATATAGTCCTGTGAGTGTGTCCTATGACTTCTGAATCTGTGCTTTAAAAGAGAAATAAGGTAAAAAGGCAAATTGCCCAGAAATGGGCCCCATTCACCACCCGTTGTTAAAGTGATACTTCATGATAATTCATATATTTTTCCGACCAACTGCATTTAAATGGTTAACTTTTTGTTCACCATAGATCACTGCGCAAAAAAACTTTAAACCAGCCAACGTTCTTCCCCTGGCTGAAAATGGCGGTAGTTTTAAAATATTCAGGAGGACTCCACGATGAGAGTAATTTTCTCAATTCGTTTCACATTCTGCTGTTTGATTGCGAAATGCTAAATGATGAAAAAATCTTTAAGACACAACATTGGTATCTGATGAAAAACATATCAAAAGATCGAAAATGGGTGAACTATCGCTTTAAGAAGAATTTTCTTCTTAAACCCCACTTGCAAAGTTTTCACAAACATTCTGACATTCACCAATGTTTTTTTATTTGGGATTTGTTCTTGGATAAGTACAAAATCTACTAACACTCAAGCATATTTGCGCACATTTGAGGGCGGACATGTTTGTGTGAAATAATTGGTTATTGTGTTTCTTTCACTTGTACAGTTGTAAAATATTATTGGACTACAATTTCATTTATAAAAAAAAATTATAATTATAATTTTTTGTTTTACAAAGCATTATGGTCTATTAAATTAAATAAGCACTACATTTACACTATACTTAACCTCAATATGCTGAAGCAGCAAGTTGTCAAGGGGCCAAAAAATTCAAGCCCGAACTGGACCGGCCCAGTAAACTTGTGGACCGAATCTATGTCCCGGACCGAATTCGTTTTCTAAATTCCGACCCCGACCTTTGTTCTGTAACTAAACTCATGTGAACAAAGGAAAGCGGATGCAAGCTGAAAAGCGGACCGTGGGGCAAAAGGAAAACATGGCTTACATAATAACTTGATGGCTGCGTTTTAGGCTCATAGATTTTTTTTTATCGAAAAACAAGACTTTTCAAAGATAAAAATAGGCCAGTGAAGAAGGTGCTTTAGAAGGTTAAAGTCAAACCACAGCCTAAGCCCTTTCACATTGCCTATTGCAGACTTGTCTTGTGCACATACACATACAGGGAAGCGGGGGGCACAACCTAACACATTTTGTTTTTGGCTAAACATAAAAAAACAAATATTTGAGTTAGATTAATCACGTTTTTACACAAGCAACAAACACATCTCTGCTACAAATTAAAACTTTAAGTGTGTATTGGACTTACCGTTCTTGTACAATTGCAATGAAAAGTGAGGAAGTTAAATGTTACAATTTACACTTGCTAGAAAAGTCTGTTTGAATGCAATTAATTCAATACAATTCTATTCATAAACTATAGGTGGATACTGTTTATGGATATAGCTATGAAAGATATACACACATCTATCCATCCCTCATTTAACCATCCATCTATCATGGATGGAAATATTGATACATATATGGATAGATTCTGTGTGGATTGTTTTATATCCGCGTATTTCCATCCATGTGGATTTCTAGCTGTCTACCTAGATCCACACGTCATTATAAATGAATATTAACAAGAGACAGTGTCAAACATTGAGAAATGTATTTTTGTCCACAACAATAAAACAGGTCACAGTCAATACCAGACAAAAGTTATGAAATTAATAATTATCAAGGCTTTGCTAAATTATCCAAGTCACGGCTTCCTAATGTTTTTCCTTTTTATGTCTCATTCTGTGAAAAAAGAGTTGCAAAAATTTGTTGTTTGTATTTCATTATGATTGTACAATATATGGTAAATGGACTGCATTTATATAGCGCTTTTCCACCTCAACGGCACCCAAAGCGCTTTACAACGTTGCCTCTCATTAACCCATTCACACACACACACCGATGGAGGCAGAGATGACATGCAAGGAGCTTGCCTACACGGGAGCACCTTAGGATTCAGTGTCTTGCTCAAGGACACTTCGACACAGGGTGAGGAGGAGCTGGGGATCAAACCCTTGCATGAGTGGACGACACCCTCTACCTCCTGAGCCACAGCCGCTCAGGAGGCTTAGTTCTAACACTGAGTTTTTCTCAAACCTATCTTATACTTTCTATGAGTGGGTTACATGTTTCAAAACGATGCTATGTTTTAGGCAACAAGGTTAGTAAGATAACATAAGGTTGGATTCGGCTCAGCAATCAAAAAACAAGTATGATAAAAGAAATTTACTTACATGCTGTCAAAACAGCCTTTGTTCCAGATCTCCATGAAAACGCATCCGACCTCTCTAAAGATTAGCAGGAGACCATCAGCTGGTAATGTGGTAAATTGACAGGAAGCACACCATGCTCAACCCTGTGCAACTACGTTAAAAGTCCGTGAAACATTTAACCCAGCGCTAGGATGTGCCCCGTGCACCGATCCAGTCAAGTACACAATTATTGGCACCCTTGATGAAAATGAGCAAAACAGACAGTAGAAAACAAATACCATTACTGAGATACAGTGCTTAATTTGTGCCAGAGATTGCCGAAGCTCAGCCCCGGGACCTCTGAGTTTGAGCCTCCTGCGCTTCGGGACCTCTAGCCCGCGCTCCGTCACCTCCAAAAAAACATACAATACGTTTTTGCCCATTTTTATTTAAAAGGTTTAAATTAAATATATAAACTAGAAAATGCATTTTCATGAGCAAATACGGATGTGATGCGTCCAGTGATTGGACTGACCGCCTTACCGCAGTACAAGTGGACTACGCTACAGACCCCGTTTGTTGACAGGGGTTTTTAAAATGTGTCTTGGGCGAACAGCTCACATACACAGTAAAGGAGAGTTAGGCTTCTTGTGCATTTGTTCGAGAAGGGGGAGGCTGCAGACCTGGAGCCCAGACAGCCAGTCCCCTCAGGCAGCCACAGTCCCCTTAGGCAGCCTGAGGACCCTGTAGTATACTTATCGTCCAGTCGGTGGCGGTAATTCAACTTAAACTGGTTTGCCAACTGCCAATAAAGAACCAAAAAGAATACGAAGAAGAAGTTACACGCGATACACAAGTTAGAGGCATGCTAATTCCTAAAAAATCATTAATTAAATTATTGTTGTTCAGCAGTCCCGTAATGTTATTATGGGTTATTTAAAGAAACTCGTTTAGGGTTGATATCAATTTATTGCGATATATCTCGTGATTTCAACGTTTTTAGTTGCACCACGCATTATCTCCAACGCTTCTTCGGGTAAGATATTCCTCAGACCCCGTTTACACCGCATAAAAACTTACTCCACATTGATTCTGGAGCATCATTTGAGTACACCCTGGATATTTGTGAACACACCAATGACAAATTTACAATAGGCCTATTCATGTATATAAATCTCTCTCGCTCTCTCTCTCGCAATGATCAAACATTGACAACCTGCCATTATTTACAAATAACCATTTTTTTTCCAACTTAAATTTTTTTTCTTTAGTGAACAAGGAAGGATGCAAGGAATTTAATAAAAAAATTAAACATCTCTTGAAGAAGAGAGGCGAGGGCCAGGAGTCAATTCCCATTGGTTAAAGTTTTAATAAATACTTCATGGGTCATGAAAAAGTTGTCTTTCTTTCTTTTTTCCTTTTTATGTCAGAAAGGGATGAATTGTTTGTCGTTGTAAAATGCTATGTAGAATTCTGTTCTGTATGACAAATATTTAATATTGCAAATATTTAATCAATGGTGCATATCATTACACTGTATGTCTTGAGGGGTTATATATTTGAATTGAACGTTTATATATAAATTCTGAACAACTGAAACTACATGGATCACTCAATTGTACTAGGCTTATGTGTATCAAAAACTCATGTTTGAATTGAACGTTTATATATACAATTAAAAAAACATTTTAATGTGAAGCTGAATATCGTTTAAAAAAATGGCTGTTATTAACGTAAGATCAATTCGTCAGTCTACAGAGGGTTATTAATGTATATGTATCGACCGCTGCAGCATACTTCATCTCATAGCTTAATATGTTTATATTTTAATTCACTAAACAATCGCAAAGTAAAGCTAAATAACTTCAACTTTTTTCTTTTTTTTGTGTGTAAAATCAATTCGTCTATTTGTACAGACGGTTATTAATGTATACGTTTACGTTTGGACCGCATATGGTTATCTGTCAGTGTCCTAAACGGCATGGGGACTGTGGCTGCCTGAGGGGACTGTGGCTGTCTGGGCTCCAGGTCTGCTGCCTCCCCCTATAGATTTGTTCTGTGTAGTAGGCATTACATTACATTACATTACATTCATTTAGCAGACGCTTTAATCCAAAGCGACTTACAAAAGTTGTGCCCACAAAAAGATAATGGTAAAACTACAAGTCAGGTAGAGAACATAAGTGCATCCCTGGCTTAATCATCTAGATAAGAGCTAAGCAAGTGCTATATTAGACATCAGGATAAATTAACAAAACCTTCACAAACCAACTTCAAAAAAATTCTGAGTGCAACCAATTACGTGGTATATCAAGTAGAAGTGCTTGGTGGACGCAATGTCACATTCAAGAGCCGAAGCGCAGTCGAAACAAGTGAGTCTTCAAGTTTCGGCGGAAAGTGAACAAAGATGTTGCAGTCCTAATGTTCGTGGGGAGGTCATTCCACCACTGAGGGACTATTCAAAAACACACCAATTCCTGACTGATCATTAGTTTTGTGATTAAGAATCATTAGACCTTATTTATTATTTTTTGCTTATTTATTGACACCTTAAAATAATAAAATAAACCTATGCCAATTTTGGCAGATCATCAATCTCCAAATGAATCCATTCTGCTTTCAATGCGTGACAATAGCCAACTCTTAGCGGAGTCAGAGAGCGTTCCCTTAGCGAGTTTCATGTAGAATGTTGTATTCTGCGAATGTCATCACTGTCCAGTAATATTTTTTTAAATGGGGAAACAGAGGCTATGTTTGTTGTGTCTTTATTGACACAACCAACTATTGTTATTTCTGTCAATAGCCTAAATAATATCCTATTTGTGAGAGATTTCATTTTTAAGGTAGGAAAGCTCTGTTACTATATAAAACAGAGGAAAATGTCAGACAGTGTTCCATTTGCGAGTTTTAGCTGTAGAACATTGTATTCTAGATTTGATTGGCGTCATCATATTTTTTAAATGGGGAAACAGAACCTACACTGTTCTCCTTTCCTATAAATTCCACAGTAAATAACTGTATAATTGCCAGTAAGATACTCAGGATTGTAATGCTATATTATTAAATACCGGAGCGCACCAATAATATTTTTTTTCGACTACACAAACATACAATTCTCATAGAATAACTGTGAGGCATATAAGAACAATTAAACATTTTGGCACCGGGACAACATCACATTGTTCAAGTGAACTGCAACAAGCATGAATTCAGTCAGTATAACCAAACTACAGCTTCTTGCTGTCGGACTTAAAGGCTATATAGGGGAAACCCCATAAAAACTGCCAAAGCCAATATGGCTAGAGAGATTTTGCCTGGGCAACTGTGCCTGGGCGTTTGTGGCTGAGAATTGGGTAAGCCAATATTTGACCAACTATGTTAACACCCACGGAGGACAACGTACTCATACAATATGTAGCCTACTGGCAAACATTAACGCACTCCTAATAATGCAACACAGTTAAAGTAGGCCGACTGCTATACTTGTTTTACGTAACGACCACAGAGGACAACGTTCTATGTTCATATAGCAGCAATTACGGACTATAATCGCAAACAATAATGCACAGCTGTGGATGTGGGGGGTGTTGGAAATTGTTGGGGTAAAGTATTGACAATCCCGAACATTTAAACGCAAGCCTTAGTTACGTTCAGTGGCGTGTATAGGACATTTTAAGTGGGGGGGAGGCAAAGAGGGACAGAAAGGGGGGCAGAGAAAATCGAACTTATATTCGAGTCAGAACCTCAGAATTTGTTAATAAAGCACCACGGCCAGCGTTACATCCTTAATACGAGACATGGAAGGCAAAAATTACGTTACGAGATCCCTTGTGAGAAATCAGATTTTTCGTTATTTTGCGTCTATAGCATGTATTGTGTAACACTATTTTGCTTCTATAGCATGTATTGTATAAATGTATAACACTGATATTGTACAAATATTAAACTACACCAAAATATGTGTATTATACAGTATTTTGTGGACTTGCCTCCACAAATATACAAATCCACAAATCAAGTGTTAGCATGTTGGAGTGATCTTTTAGTTCTGCATAGTTTAACAAACCAATATAGTGCAGCATATCTCTGTAAAGCTCATTTCCTGGAGCACAACGTTATCAAATCTAAATATGGTAATTCCCTTTGTTTCAGTAACCAATCGAGAAAGTACAAAGGGGGGTTTAAACCTAAACTCGCTATCTCATTGGCAGGTGTAGATTTCTGAAAGTGGTTTTCTCAAAATGTTTTCTCTTACTCTGATAACGAAATCTCCACTTAAGTAGCACTTAAATACACGAAACATTCCAGTTATATTATCATCTATTTTCTGAAAAGCTTTTAAAGAAGGGTTTGTTCATATATCATTTATAGCCTAAACACTTTATCCCTAAAACATGTCGAAAAGTATTTTTTATGGCTGTTGACAGTATTTCTTTGATTTATTGAGGGATAGGCATATTCAAATATCCTTTTGTAAAAGCCTTTGTATTTAATATGTCAACAAAATTAAACAAAATACTTTTAACCTGGCTTTACCCAATGTTCAGAGTTTGTTCTGGAAATGTATGCAAATGTATAATTTGCCTATTGAAACAAACTTTCGGAAAACTTGTAATACACATAATACTTATCTTAATGTAAGTTATCAACTGGGGAGGTTTCATGGTGATATCTATTAGTTAACATTTTTACCCTATTCACCTGTAGTGTCTGGCCACTTATGTTTTGTACATGCCCCAGCTCATATTCAGACATTCATTAGTACAAGTATCTATTTAAAGTAAAAAAATATGGCCATATAGATAACGGTATTAGAACTGAAGTACAATATCCTGTAATTTGCAGTTGTTCCCGACTAGTTAAAGGAACATTATCATGTCTATCCTAAACCTCACGCCTGAGTATAGCCTAACCCAGAATGTTATAGGAAAACTAAAAACACCTTATAGTCAAACCAAAATAGACAGGGGTATTGATAACATCAGTTTAACACACAGTTTAACAGACACCCTTTTACAAACTGAATGGCAAGTGAGTCGCATATTGATTAAAGAAAAGTATAAATTAAAATAAGTGCTATTTGCAGCTCTTACTCCACCACTACCTAAAATACTCCAATATTTTTCAAACAGTAAAGAGGCAACTAAATATCGTATAGATTTTGACAGCACAGAAAATATTGTTTAGCTTTCCTTATGAGAAAAAAACCTCACACGTCATCTCTTAGAATCAGATAAATATGATTCCTTTAGAATAGCCGTATTATACTATTTTGGTGGAGGGTGGTAAAATACTTTATAAACATGTCCATATCAAGTGACTACTTTTGCTCTTCTGGATTCAAAACTGAGAACACCCAGGTTACTCAGCCGACAGTCCAGCTTAGGGCGGAAAGGCTGCGCTCACATGCAGCACGGCTTACTGGCAGAGATAACTAGCTAACGTTACCTAGCTAGCCAGTCGGAAAGACTCGTTACCATACCATACCATTGACCATACCTTACAGTATTCTCACTGCACTGTTAATGCTGTCAGTCACGTGAATGGGCTCGCATTTGATACCTAGACAGTCAGTGTTCCGTCAACACGCTACACTAACCGTTCTATTTCAGTTGATACGTTCTACTCCTCTCTATGGGAAACACGTTCCCAATTAAAACGAGTTAGACACTGAAGAGAGGTCAGCTTGCGACATCTCTATTATAATTGGTGACATTGTGCCTGTGTCTGCGATTGATATTAAATGGCGTAATCTGTACGTTGTGCACTATGATCGTTATAAAACATATGAAATCTTCCTTACATTCTCCAAATTCTAGCAGGGGATAGGGGCACCAGCGGGGGCCAATCAGATTTCAGATGGGGCCGTGGCCCCATCGGGCCCCCCCTTAGACACGCCAATGGTTACGTTAGCCATGCCAATACGGTTTTTGATTAATGTTTCTATTACTAATGTAACCAATCACGCTGTTAGATCATCCTTATTTGTATTATTATTATTAGATTATAAGTTCAGGGAAACCTTCTAGGCTACATACCCGCCGCCTATGGCTGTCAGTCTTTTTTGACCGCAGATTATTCAGGTTGGCTGAGAGACATATTTTTTGTGTTGCTATCAGTATCACAAGCGAGAGGCACGTTCACTATCCTAGATAGACATTGGCGCTGTTGCCTTGTTTTAGAAAGTTTGCTTTGTGGCTGTAGTGATAGTTGAAAAAATGTTTTTGTTTTTTATTATTGTGAAAAGTGCCGGAGCGTTGCTCCGGCGCGCTCCCCCTCCCACTACACCCCTGAAGATACTGTATAAATAGTTTACAGTATATAACTGTAGTGTACATTGCATGTTGGGTAATATTTTTGGAAACCCTTGATAAATACAGCAAATTACTGTAAACTTCAAATTATAGTACATACATCTGTACCAATTACAGTAGTAGAGGTATTCTCACAGTAACCTACTGTAAATTCAAGGAGCCAAATGGAGAATCAATAAAGCTGCTAATGCCAAAACTATTTGTTCTGTCGAGTGAAGACGACATGAAGAAAACATTAATTTTGTTGCCTTGAACATTCTATCTACATTGACAAGGTAAGTTTCAAGATATATTTTAATGTCCATCCATCCATCCATTAGCTATAATATATATATATATTTATTATACATACATTTTAAGGTATGCTATTCAAATAATAATAACGAATAAAACACAGGCCTCATTATAGCCCGATAATTTGTGAAAGTATCCACATCGAAGGTAGGTATACTAGACCTGTATGTAACATCAGTTAGCTTCCACTAACCGTCTAAAAATGTAATCTTCTCCCTGAGGCTAGTGTTTGTTATGCCGATATGATTTTTCCGTAAAACTAATATGAAAATGTTCCAAGATGTATGCGGTTGTTGAGAAGACAACTTCAGGAATTGTTATCGACATTCAAAGTGGAATAGAATCTTACGATTCAAGTGGGAGATAACAAGCAAATTTAAATAGTTTTAGTGTGACAATGTGACACTTAAACTGTGATAGGAATCGCCTACTGTGTCAATACTACACATATAAGAACACATTTTCCGGTATGTTTAGTAGAAAGAGAAGAGTAGCTAAATGTATGTGCAGAAAGGTTAAAATGTGCTGTAGCAATGTTGTTGTTAAGTTTAAGTTTCAATGGTGAAATGGTTTGGTTAACGTTAGGCTATACAAAAATTTAGCCATTTTTACTTTGAGGCATTTTCCCACGGGGATAACAAAGTCGTGGCTGTTATACAGCGGTTTCTTTATTTCTGATTGGGTGGTTGGACAATGCAAAAACTTAAGAGGCTACAGTATGAACATTTTAATTTAAAGTAACTACTGAACTAGTTTTATTTCTGCCTACCTAGCTACTACATTGCAAGTTTCATAATGTATATGTGTAAAACTTGCAGTTTCTGCTGTGCAAAGATTAAAAACCAAATACCAGTTTGTGCTTTGGTCACGGCAACCAAGATGGACATTAAGGCACATAGGGATGTCACAATACCAGAAATTTTGTAGTCAATGCCAATCAATACCTGTGAAATTCCACGATTCTCGATACCCAATGCCATGGTTAAAAAATAAACAATAAATTAAATCCCATATACTTCAACATACACTCCTTTTTTAAAAACATTACAAAAAACAACATTGGCATGTAGCCTTCAAGCACAAAAAAAAATGTAAAAAAGAATCAACAATTACAAACATTACAAAATACTTTTTTTTTTTTTTTAAGAGAAAGAAAGCTTAGAAGGAAATAAAGAACTGTTTAAACTGGCGAATTATCCCGGAGTTCTCCCGGCTAAAGTCTGGACGACGCGTGACAGGAAAGTAACACAAGGCATATTTAAAATAAACAACCATTAACATTACAAAAAAGAGGCCTATTTATATAATTATAAAAAGAAACATACGCGCACATTTTATAGCATGTCTAAGCGAGATCACAAGGTGAGTCAAATGTTCCCCTGCTGCATTGGGGTGTAAACTACTACAGCTAATTCACAGGAAAGGTTTGCTTTCCCTTGAAGTATACAGGGGAGGACACAGCATACTTCAAGAGAAAGCTAACTTTTCCTGTTTGTTTTGTTTCTCTTTGGCCGAGGCTACGATTGCATATCTATAGGCCTACTTGTTGCTTTCAGATTTTTTATTTGAGTTTGCGGTAGCTAACAGCAGGGGAGGCAAAACCATTATGTATTGAGCCAAACACTTTAAGGATCGCGACAAAACATTACAGGTGTTTACTTTGTTCTTTTCACCTTGGAGAATTGCTAGAAAAAAAGGGGCTACACAGCGCCCAGGAATGAACAACCAAAGCGACGTCTTATTGCTGGTGTTTGTTCGCTTACATAACTGCACCCGGTACCTACGGTACTGTAGAAAACGGGTGCCGTCACGTTTTTAGAATTTTGGCATAGACTTGGTACCGAAGTATCGGTTCTCGTGACATCCCTAGAGGCACATATTTTCTTGTCACTCCTAGGCTCGTCAGCTTGGTAAGGGAAGTATTAGTTTATTTTCTGTTGTAGCACTTAAAAATGACTTTACCTCTATTCTACTAGCATCTATATGTTGGTGTATTTCAGGAAAAACTCTAACTCCAACTCCGTGGAACATGAGTGTAAAGGCCCACGTCCTCACTAGTCAAGTGGTTCTCAACCATCTTGAGTCGCGACCCCCCAGAACAATCAGCTTGGTGTTCGCGCCCCCCGCCCCCCCCCCCCCCCCCCAAAGAAAAGGGCAAAAAAAAAAACGCTAATGTGTGAATGCGTGAGAAATATGCGGTGTGGAGTGAGAGCGTGAAGAGGGTCATTTGCGTGACTCAATGCATGAGAGTTGGCAGCACTCAACCCTTATAAGCCATCTCTCCATAGTCGTTCCATGTGATAGCTAGCTATAACTATACCAACTGATCGGCCACAAGCAATTGTGGCGCAGTGCGCAAAAACTATTTTGTTTGTGTGTGTGTGTCCAATCTAAACTCAAGTGCAGGCGCACTTTGACGAAAAATGACCATAGGCCTCATTTACTACGTTATTAACATACATTCCAAACTTTTTCCAAATGTATGAAAGGAATGTCCTCCAACACCTTATCGCTAACAGAGTCTCTCAAAGGGGAGAGAATATACTTCAAAAAAGAAAATGTGCGTTATAGAGACAGGCAGAGCACTGATGAAGCCATGCTATTCCTACTTCAAACACTCATGACGCTGTGCTTGAGACGGGGTGCTCTTAAATGAGTCCAAGAGAGTCCAAGCAAGGAGATATTTTGGCAGCCAAAAATTTTATATATTTTAAAATTGGAGGCTAAACATATTTTACTCTCTGAAACATTTTAGGGAACCAAAAAAAGAAACGGTATTAACTGGTTATGTGGGTTTCTAATTAACGTTTGCGTTCCGAAAGATAAAAAACACGTTTCTGATTCTGTTTTGGTACATAACCTTTTTTCGTTCGTTTCCGTTTTTCGTTTCTGTTCCTTGAACCATTTTCAAGCCCTGGATGGTACCGCTAAGGAATACTACAGTACACATCTACATAGCTTCTACAATAGACTCAAATTCAAACAGTGGCAAACACTGGTTAGGCTAAACGTCACTAACATAATGAGTGAGCTGTAATTTAACGCAGCGAAGATGATGACAGGTGACGTGTGTTTTATTGTATAGAGTGGTTGAAGTAAAGATGGCAAAATGGCACTCCGGCGGCATCATATCTAAGGATTCAACGTTCATCACAGCTTCAGGGAAGTTTAGGAAAAACAACTCAAAAGGGAAGGAAAACTGTACGATTTGGTGCCAAAAGGGAAACCAACATTATACACATCAAAAGTAAGGCTTTTAAGCTGGTGGTCAGCAACCATGGCCTCAGATTTGGAGGTGCTGATCCTCATCCCAGCCGCTTCACACTCGGCTGCGAACCGATCCAATGAGTGCTGCAGGTCGCAGACCGATGATGCCATCAGGACCACATCATCTGCAAAAAGCAGTGATGCAATCCTCTGCCCACCAACCCGCAGCCCCCTCCCCGCGGCTACGCCGTGAGATCCTGTCCATGAATACCACAAACAGGATAGGTGACAAAGCGCAGCCTTGGAGGAGGCCAACCCTCACCGGAAACGAGTCCGACTTACTGCCGAAGACCCGGACACAGCTCTCGCTTTGGGAGTACAGAGATTGGATGGCCCTGAGTAGAGACCCCCTCACCCCATACTCTCGCAGCACCCCCCACAGTATCTCCCGGGGAACCCGATCATACGCCTTCTCCAAATCCACAAAACACGTGTAGACCGGATTCGCATACTCCCAGGCCCCCTTAAAGATCCTTGCGAGGGTAAAAAGCTGGTCCGTTGTTCCACGACCAGGCCGGAAACCGCATTGTTCCTCCTCAATCCGAGGTTCGACTATCGGTCGAACCCTCCTTTCCAGCACCCTGGAGTATACTTTCCCGGGGAGGCTGAGTAATGTGATGCCTCTGTAGTTGGCACACACTCTCCGGTCCCCCTTTTGAACAGGGGAACCACAACCCCGGTCTGCCACTCCTTAGGTACTGTCCCCGACTTCCACGCAATGTTGATAAGACGTGTCATCCATGACAGTCCCTCAACACCCAGAGCCTTCAGCATTTCTGGGCGGATCTCATCAACCCCTGGGGCTTTGCCACTGTGGAGTTGTTTGACTACCTCAGTGACCTCCGCCAGGGAGATTGATGCTGATCCTCCATCATCCTCCAGCTCTGTCTCTACTATGTAGGGTGGGTTTGTCGGGTTCAGGAGTTCCTCAAAGTGCTCCTTCCACCTCCCAATCACCTTGTCAGTTGAGGTCAACAACGTCCCATCCTTACTGTATACAGCTTGAATGGTTCCCTGCTTTCCCCTCCTGAGGTGTCGGATGGTCTTCCAGAACCGCTTTGGCGCCAGCCGAAAGTCCTTCTCCATGGTTTCTCCGAACTCCTCCCACACCCGCTGCTTTGCTTCTGCCACGGCCGAGGCTGCAGTCCTTCGGGCCTGTCGGTACCCTGCAACTGCCTCCGGAGTCGCCCGGGACAGCATGTCCCGGAAGGCCTCCTTCTTCAATCGGACGGCTCCCCTGACCACCGGTGTCCACCAGGATGTTCGAGGGTTACCGCCCCTTGAGGCACCTAAGACTTTGAGACCACAACTCTCAGACGCAGCTTTAGCAATGGAGGCTTTGAACATCGCCCACTCCGGTTCAATGCCCCCAGCCTCCACAGGGATGCCAGAGAAGCCCCGCCGGAGGTGTGAGTTGAAGGCCTCCCGGACCGGGGACTCCTCCAGACGTTCCCAGTTCACCCGCACTACACGCTTGGGCTTACCAGGTCTGTCCAGAGGCTTCCCCCGCCACCAGACCCAACTCACCACCAGATGGTGATCAGTTGACAGCTCTGCCCCCCTCTTCACCCGAGTGTCCAAAACATATGGCCTCAGGTCCGATGATACGATAACAAAATCGATCATCGACCTTCTGCCTAGGGTGCTCTGGTACCAGGTACACTTATGAGCATCCTTATGTTCGAACATGGTGTTTGTTATGGCCATTCCATGACTAGCACAGAAGTCCAATAACAAGCTACCACTCGGGTTCAGATCAGGGAGGCCGTTCCTCCCAATCACGCCTCTCCAAGTGTCTCCATCATTGCCCACATGTGCGTTGAAGTCCCCCAGCAAGACTACAGAGTCCCCCTCAGGAGCCCCATACAAGGCTCCATCCAGGGTCTCCAAAAAGGCCGAATACTCCGAACTGCTGTTCGGTGCATAGGCAGAAGTCCCCTCCAGAAGGGGACCCCGGGCTTCCTCCGGGCCGGGTATCATCCTCTCTTATAGTTTATTCCATGAGGGTTTTTGAACCATTCTTAGTCCGGCCCCTCGCCCGAGACCAATTTGCCATGGGAGACCCTACCAGGAGAGGACCCCTCTATTGTGAATGCTTCCCCTTTCTCCTCCCTAAGTCTTTCTGGGTACCACTTCTACAGTGTCTGTTGCTTTGCGTTCTCTGTAACTCTGCTCTACCACAGCCGTATCAAAAGGAGAATCTTGTGATTTTGTTTAGATTTAGATTAGATTAGATTAGACCCTTTCAAGATATATATCATATACTGCTAGTACAAATAGCATAACATAGGCTAACTGTATATCACAGTAACTTCGCAAAATTGATTTTCAACCCACATGATCACAATTCTAAATCTTTGCTAGTTAGTCAAACTGCATGTTATTTTACCGCAGTTAGAAAGCAATGGATGGGGCGCATTGCTTTGAGGGGACATATCTCCATTTTCCTTGGATGGATTATTAATTCGTTTTTTTGGTTCTCATGGAGGCCTTTGTTTTGTAAGTGTTGAAAGGATAGGCGAGTTGAATTAAGTTAGTGCCGAGTCAATACAAGTATATAGAGTTGATTTTACATACTATAAGTTATATTTGACTGACTGACTGCGACACTCAAGGTCATGTCTCCACAGGGGTTTGTTCAAATTAAATCCAAGTTTGACCATAAACGTAAAATAGGGAGTACTCCCTATTTTTGTGCCCTTTTCAGCGGTAAACAGTCGACATTCTAACAAAGTATAGCAACTACCACCGCGCAGTAGTGACTTTTAAAATGTTAATACGATGTTATAACGGTATAAATGTGGCAATGTAATTGTCAGCTGTTTAAGAATGTTTTTAAATCAGTTAATCGATTGTTTGATATTAAATAAAACAAATATGTTTTAATTGAATTGCTTAAAGTTGTGAATTCTTTCACGCAAGAACAAAACATACGCTCTTTGGAAGGTAACTGTGAATTAGCAAAGAGCGCTATAGATAAACACTTATGTTGTGAAACCAAGTTTTACTTTTGAATTAATTCAACAACTCAGACCAACAAAAACTTCATATTTGATTTATATTATAGATTCAAACATTTTGAAAACGCTACATATCGCGATTTTATTCACCGCTGCGTGAATGTTGTCCTGTTAGACTACGTAGTAGCTGTTGGGGTTGTCCAGGCCACCCCTTGTCACCATGCTCGTCGTTGCGATTATTTTTTGACGTTAGTCTTTGTAGTCGAACGCCTTTGCACAGAGCTAAGATTCAAAGTTAGGAAGTCTCCGTGGCCTTTGAGATACTGCAGCTAAATTACACCATCAAAGTTATTCACACCGTAGCCATATCCTAATGAGACTAATCACATTGTATGGCTAGTTAGCTACTATGGCAAACTATAATCTACATGTAGTTATGTCATTATTCATTAGGATATCTTGAAATGCATGATCTCGCAAACGTATACCCTCTACCCTTGTGTATACTGCAATCAAGTGACTGCAATAAAATGTTGGATAACATATACATATATACAGTATACAGTAATACACAAGGGTATGAATCATCGTGGTCCTTCATTCCAGCTCCCCTCAAGGCATACACTCTTCCCGTTCATTGTCTTTGGGTAAATTAAGCGTGTAAAAGAGGCAATTAAAAAATAACTAGGACAGATTAATTAGCTGTGTACAAGCGCAGTCCGTGGCATTCTAACGGATATTTTGGCATTGCAATGGAAGCGAAATGCTCAAAACCGCGACCGTAGTTAGGTGCCAAAAAATTGGGCTAATAATAAAGTAGAAAAAAGATAATAATAAAACTTACGACGCAATCACAAATATATAGGAGGGGAAATGCAAAGCAAATGTAAAAGGAAATGTAAAAAGCAATAAAGAAATGTAAATAGGAAAGTAAATAAGTAGAGGAATTATACAAAGGAAAATACAATCCATGGCCTTATTTATTTTTGAGTAATTTATTTATTTCTATATTTATTTTGAATTTTGGCAGCTTTGGTCCTCCATACTAGCCGGCCACCTAATACAAATAATAACAGCTACATGTAAGCGCACTACTAGGCATAACCCAAGACCTGTCGACACTGGAATGGAATCGATAGGGTCAAAACTGCGGCCGTAGTTAGGGCGCCAAAAATTTACCTAGTAATAATAATATGACTTAGCGATAACAAGATGTGTGGAGGAGTGCTCAAAATTTCAAATCAATCGCTTTGTGGAAATTAGAGACCCACCCCCTCAAAGCATGTGATGCTTTTACTGCTTAAAGTGCTGCATTCATAGTGTTTGGACAGCGGTAAGAGATATGTCTCCACTGTATGACTAATTAGATTTGGTTTGCGAGTGAAAAACAATACAGTGAGACATATTTAAGTATTCGTTTTCATAAAATATGAATTGTTGATTATTTCAATAGTAATTGAAATGATGCGTTACGCAACACGCATGTGACTCCTGCAAGTTATGTTATACAGGGAGGTTATCAGCCTGGTCTCTTTTGAAACATTACATGAAATATGCCAGCACATTAAAGGTGCAGTATGTAAATTTGAATTTCTAGCAATAAATTTAATTTTTTATGTTTTTATACGTTTATTACATACCTCCTGGCAGATATCATTAAACCAAATGCTCAGCGAGAAGGTGTGCTAAATACAGTGCATCCGGAAAGTATTCATACCCCTTCACTTTTTCCACATTTTATTATGTTTCAGCCCAATTCCAAAATGGATTAAATAAAATAATGTTCTCAACATTCTACACACAATACTGCATAATGACAAAGTGAAAAAGGTTTTTTAGAATTTTTTGCAAATGTATTAAAAAAAAAAAAAAAAATATCACATGTACATAAGTATTCACACCCTTTACTCAATACTTTGTTGAAGCACCTTTGGCAGCAATTACAGCCTCAAGTCTTCTTGAGTATGATGCTACAAGCTTGGCACACCTATTTTAGGGCAGTTTCTCCCATTCTTCTTTGCAGATCGTCTCAAGCTCCATCAGGTTGGATGGGGAGCGTCGGAGCACAGCCATTTTCAGATCTCTCCAAAGATGTTCAATCGGGTTCAAGTCTGGGCTCTGGCTGGGCCGCTCAAGGACATTCACAGACTTGTCCCAAAGCCACTCCTTTGTTTTCTTGGCTGTGTGCTTAGGGTCGTTGTCCTGTTGGAAGGTGAACCTTCGCCCCAGTCTGAGGTCCAGAGCGCTCTGGAGCAGGTATTCATCAAGGATCTCTCTGTACATTGCTGCATTCATCTTTCCCTTGATCCTGACTAGTCTCCCAGTTCCTGCCGCTGAAAAACACCCCCACAGCATGATGCTGCCACCACCATGCTTCTCAGTAGGGATGGTATTGGCCAGGTGATAAGCAGTGCCTGGTTTCCTTCAGACATGACGCTTCGCATTCAGGCCAAAGAGTTCAGTCTTGGTTTCATCAGACCAGAGAAGTTTGTTTCTCATGGTCTGACAGTCCTTTAGGTGCCTTTTGTCAAACTCCATGCAGGCTGTCATGTGCCTTTTACTGAGGAGTAGCTTCCGTCTGGCCACTCTACCATAAAGGCCTGATTGGTGGAGTGCTGCAGAGATGGTTGTCCTTCTGGAAGGTTCTCCCATCTCCACAGAGGAACATTGGAGCTCTGTCAGAGTGACCATCAGGTTCTTGGTCACCTCCCTGACCAAGGCCCTTCTCCCCCGATTGCTTAGTTTGGCCGGGCGGCCAGCTCTAGGAAGAGTCCTGGTGGTTCCAAACTTCTTCCATTTGCTAATGATGGAGACCACTGTGCTCGTTGGGACCTTCAATGCTGCAGAAAGTTTTTTGTACCCTGCCCCAGATCTGTGCCTCGATACAATCCTGTCTCGGAGGTCTACAAACAATTCCTTGGACTTCATAACTTGGTTTGTGCTCTGACATGCACTGTCAACTGTGGGACCTTATATAAATAGGTGTGTGCCTTTCCAAATCATGTCCAATCAATTGAATTTACCACAGGTGGACTCCAATCAAGTTGTAAAACATCTCAAGGATGATCAGTGGAAACGGGATGGCCCTGAGCTCAATTTTGAGTGTCACAGCAAAGGGTGTGAATGCTTATGTACATTTGATATTTTATTTTTAATATATTTGCAAAAATGTCTAAAAAAACTTTTTCACTTTGCCATTATGCGTATGGTATGTAGAATGTTGAGAACATTTTTTTATTTAATCCATTTTGGAATTAGGCTGTAACATAATAAAATGTGGAAAAAGTGAAGGGGTATGAATACTTTCCGGATGCACTGTATGAGCGCCCTGGGCCCTGTATTCAGTTTTTCAAAAATCTAGGGACAGGGTTAGGAGTAAGGGCTAGGAGTAAGGGCTACCTGCCAATCACCTCGCGTGCACACTCCTAGGTCCTCCTGCTTACAGCGTCACACTCCAAACAAGCTTGTTACAATTCGCGTCGCAGACAAAAGTAGCAGCGATATGAACTAGTAGTTGCAAGGCGGCTAAAGTCATTGCGTGTCGTCGCAAAAGACTTGGCTTGTCAAATCGCCAAGTGCAGTTTTAGAAAGTTATGAAGTATCGTGCCAGATTTATGTCAAAAAGGCATTATTTGTTTACATGCATATGTTGGATATACTCGGCAACGTATAGTAGCTATGGTGCCAATCGCAGCTAAATAAAAACAATTGTCATGCGCTAACTCATACTAATAGGGGAGTAAAATTCAGAAATTGTTTTTGTTAACGTTAGCTAACTGTATGTCGTTACTATGGAAACGGTCATTAGTGTCTGTGCTCGTTGCTTTGGTGTAAACCACTCAATTTTAGAGCTTTTACGATCAGAGGTTCGGGATTCTTTTGTTTTTCACCTCGGAATCAGACATGGCTTTATGCGTTGCCTTGCTCAGGCTCATGAAGTCAAGTCAGAGCGCGCACGGGCATGTGTGGGATGGGCGGGACCAAAGACTCAGGAGGTTGGCCTTTTTGAGTGTTGTGATTCTCAAAAAATTCTTGCCATTTTTTCCGAAATTCTCTAGAACCTTTAAGAAACGTAGTATTGATGAATACATTCAAAGAAATCTATAACAGTAAGCCATGACATAAACAAGTTAATAATATTATGTTGCACATGATTGTTTGTGTCTGCATCTGCAAATAAAATATTAACAACACTACTGCTTTTGTCATTCTCCTTTCAAACCTACCATTATAATACTACACCCTTTTTGCTATTTAAATCCGTGCAATTATTTTATTGTTAAGTAAGTATGGTTAAGTTATCGTTAAGTTTTATTATGTGATTGTGTTGTAAGACGCAATCCTATACATTATCGTTAAGTTTTATTATGTGATTGCGCGTAAGACGTTTTATTTTTCAACTTTATTATTATTAGCCCCATTTTTGCTGCTTTAACTACGATCGCGGTTTTGAGCATTTCGCTTCCATTGCGACGCCAAAATGTCCGTTCGAATGCCATGGACTGCGCTTGTACGCAGCTATTTAATCTGTCCACTAGTTATTTCTTAATTATTTTTTCATTTTACCCGCTTAATTTGCCCATAGACACTGAATGGGAAGATAGGTTCAGCCCTCTGGTGGACCTTGAATGAAGGACAAAGATTAATCATACCCTTGTGTATACGGCCATGTCGTGACCGCAATAAAATGTTGGTTAAAATACATACGTTTACGAGATGATGCATTTCAGCACCAGCACTTGGCACAACCCCACGACAACATTGTAAGACACCGCGTACTGAATGTGAGTTAAGCTTTATCTGTTTAAAGTAAAAACATAATTCTGGTGCCTTGAATTGGAAAGCAAAGTGAACCAAAGTTAGCTAGCCGAGAGTGTGAGTTGCTAATTGACCAAAGGCACTGTGGAAGCCAATAACGTAATAACCGCCGATAATGTAATAACTGCCAATAACATAATAATTTTCCCGTTCTTAATGAAATAAAAGCTGATAATGTAATAACTTACCAATAATGTAATAAAATGTCTGAACCAATAACGTAACAACTTTTTTCCCATAACGTACTAAGTTATTACATTATTGACCGGTTATTACATTATTGGCTTGCTATAAAAAAACTGAAAAAATTTAATAATTGGAGCCAATAATGTAATAACATACCTATATCACTGTGTTTAAGTTGTATTTATTATGAAGTGTCAAGACGTCCATAACACTTATTACCCTACTGTAGCTTCTTTCAACTAACTTTCTCAAAAACTCAACCAATCCTGACCCCTGAAACTTAGTCCTAACTCTGATAAAACATATCTCTCCCTTTCTCTATTGGCAGTTATTACATTATCGGCAGTTATTACGTTATTGGCTGCTACAGGCACCATTTAGCTAATGTCTAGCATGCTGTAAAAAAATGATTTACTTGTTTAATGTAACCGGCGTTGCAGGATTTAAACGGCAAACATTACAAAACATTAATTTTGTAAACCCAACATTACAAATTATCAATTTTGTGAAAATGACGATACTGCATGGTTGATAACACGACAAACTGGCAAGCAGCAGTTTCATGAAAACCTTTATTAAAATGGTAAAACGATTAGCCTATTAAACAAGCATTTACACTGAAGACAGCACTACTATATTTAATGTCGCAGGAAGTTTTGATCGCATGCCACTTAAAATTATTCGGTGCGATTTGAAGAGCTATGTAGTGGGTTGCGCTGGTATC
Organism: Galaxias olidus; assembly: GCA_026901105.3. Taxonomy (NCBI): domain Eukaryota; kingdom Metazoa; phylum Chordata; class Actinopteri; order Galaxiiformes; family Galaxiidae; genus Galaxias; species Galaxias olidus. The sequence continues at coordinate 5,152 of JAPMUY010005637.1, read as the reverse complement.
CATTCAATTAAATGGAACACTACAAAATAAAACAAAGTTAGAAGTACACGTAATAATGCACTGCTCTGACTGCCGCTTCCAGTAGTAAGTTCTACATTGATGAGAAAGTGGTTTTTGTGCCAGCTGTTAATGATATTTACATGCTGCGCATATCCATGCGAAAGGTTCCGTCACATAAACCAAATAAGCCTGTTAACAAATCGCCCTTAAGGCGAGACACGGTAGGCAAAAATGAAGTTTTGAGATCCACTCTTCAATTTTCAGATTTGTCGTTATTTTGCTTCTATAGCAAGTCTTCTTTAACACTGATATTGTAAAACTATCAAACTACACTAAATTATGTGTATTATACAGTATTTTGTGGACTCCGCCGCGGCAAATGTAGCGTAACTTTATCAAGTGTTGGCATGTTTGAGCGATATTTTAGTTCTGCATAGTTTAACAAACCCATCGAGTGTAGCATATCCCTGTAAAGCAAATTTTCTACGGCACAACGTTATCAAATCTAAATATGGTAATTTCCTAGGTTTTAGCAACTAATCATAAAAGTGCAAAGGGGGGTTTGCATCTAAACACGCCATCTCATTGGCTGGTATCGATTTCTGATAGCAGTTTTCTCAAAATCGTTTTTTTCTCTTACTGTGACTTACTCCGAGTAAAAACTCTCCACTTCAGTAGAACTTACATACACAAAACTTTCCAGTTGTATTCCTATCTATATTCTGACAGCTTCTACAGAGGGGTTTGTACATAAATCATTCACAGCCTGATTTATATAACATTTTATTCCTATAACCATGACAAAACTTTTTTTTTTATGGCTGTTGGCAGTGCTTTCAGATTTATGGAGTGATGAAGAGATATCGAATAATCCTTTCGTAAAAACCTTTGCCTCTAATATGTCAACAAAATTAAACTAAAATTATGAACTTTATCCAATGTTCAGATTTTCTTTCTGGAAATGTATGCAAATTAGCGCATATTCCATTAGATAATGAATAATTTGCATATTGAAACATCAAATATCTGAAAACTTGTAATACACATTAGTATTGGCTTGATGCAAGTAATCTATTGGGGAGGTTTCATGGTGATATCTATTTGTTCAAAATTTTACCCTATTCACCTGTAGTGTCTGGCCTTAAACGTATAAATTAGCTGACATTTGCCATGACCACAAGTTGTAATATATATCTTAGATAGACATCGTGAACTTGTTTGCGTGATGTAACCTATACTATAGTCAAGAATACAGCAGCGAGCAGGAGTGCCTCGTAAACTGTAGCTGCAGGGGCATCACTTTCACAGGAACACAGTATTACATTGACATAAAGACATACTTGAATAAATAAATAAGTTGATAATGATGTAGCTTTTTATGTTGAAATGTCCTTGCAGTTTCCTATGAATGTTTAGGTTGACATGGTAATGATAGTGTGCGTAGCTAACTCTTATACCCTTAAGCGGACCATAAATAATTGCTTGCTGCATAACTAGCCACTTTATTTGTTACCATAGCGCTATCGAAACGGCCAAATCCAACAATACAAAGCAGTGTCAGAATGAACAGACTGGCTGATAACACATAGGCTATTTAAAAAAGTAGCAGCACAGTTTCATTAAGATTATTTCAAATGTATTTCAATGGTAAAATAATCAGTATTGAACAAGCATTAACACTTAAGACAATAGACTACTGCTGATTTTATGTCTGCAGTGATCACCAGAAGCCTTAAAACCAAGGTTGAGCTAACACGAGGACGTAAGGGAGACTGGGAACGGTTGCAAAATTTATTGCATTTCTCTGTTACTCAAAGACTAATTGACATAGACCAGCCAAACTTGTATATATTAAACTTATATCAGTCTTCTAATCACCCATACAATTTAAAGATTCACAGTATTTATATGAATGGAAGTCAGATGTCGCAACTGTCCCCAAGTGGGCGTTTTCACTTGTGTTCAGTTCAGCGTTGTCTACCAACACACAAGGACGTAGTAGTGCTGCAGCGGTTATTTTAGGGGGCTGGCCACCCGCACTGCCTGGTCACTGATGGTGGAAATGCAATCACATCCGTATTTTCTTGTGAAAACGCATTTCTAGTTTATATTTGCCTTTTTATGAATTTCTCTTTTTAAATGCAAGTTCGATTTGCTTAATTATTTTGCTCTTATTGTCTGTAACTATGTTTTTTTGTGTGTATGCTGCTGCCTCTCTTGGCCAGAGAATGCTAGTATGCACAGCACATGCCCACTAGCTATTCTTTGCTGTCGGGCCTTTAATATAAGGTAATGTTAATCTTCACAATAAAGTGTCATCAAACTACTTGTTAGCTATGCAGTTACAACTGATAAATAGCGTTTAACTCACACATCAACAAGCTTTACGCAAACTGAGATGTAGAGTCTGAATTTAATATGGAGCAGTGTTTATTTTGTCGAAAAAGTTTTTGACTTAAAGTATTAGTTGGCGACCTTTTTTTTCATGACTAAATTGTAACGACAACGTAAATGAAAGAAATGTTGATGACAAAAATTAAGACAAAATCTTAGTTAATTATGCCGTGACGATTAAGACGAGACAAAATAGCTGGCTCTGTTTACGCGGACAACCTAGATCAAAGTTGCCATCTCAAGGCATTTGTTGTTTTCCTTTTTAACCATTAATCCAATTGCATAATAAATTCTCCCCGCCTTCATGCATCTTTCTCATTTGATGCTTATTTTCCCCTGTTCTGAGTCTGTAGGTCCACGCAATTTTGAGAAAAAGCCAACCCAACAGTGTAATTTGAACAAGCTAACGTGAGAGCTCCAAATATAGCTGAAACCCTGTCTGCCAAGGTAACGGTAAATATAAATTATATGATTGATTCGAGAACATTAGGAAAACTTAAAACGTTACGTGTCATAGTGCCTGCTCTCGCTTTGAAAGCAGTGACACTCACCTCAGAGTGGTGCTAAATTAATCATTCAGTGTAGCCAGATTGCATAAACTAGTTTGGGCTAACATCAGGGTTACGGTTAACATCAGTCACTGCATAGGGCGCTGCGTGTTGCCTTCAATCGGTTGCATGTGTAGAAGTGTGCATATAAACCAGAGCCATTTGTTCCCCTTAGGAGTCAGGACAAAAACATTGACGAAAATTTTACTAAAACGAAAATTGACGACCACTGACTATATCTTAACTAAAACGAAACAAAATGAAATTACGAAAATTTGACTATAACGCAGCTACAATTTTCAGTCAGGACGAAGACGAAAACTAAATTAAAAATGCTTGTCAAAATGACCACTGATATGGAGCAATTTGAGTTATTTTGTTATATGGTCTCAGAGGGAATAAAACATGTTTGATGATTAGTTTTGATTTTAAACAAAAACATTTATTTAAAAAATTGTTTGTTATTTTGAAGATATCAACACAATGTTCTAACTGAATGTGAAACATTGTGTTGACGCACTGTGGGCTTAATTGAGCTATCAACAACCTTTATTTTTGACTTGTCATGTAGTGGCTATGGATGATATAACGTCATTATTGTGTAATTAGATCTGTGTCTGTGTCACAATATGTTCTGTGTTAAAGATCGCACCCCTTAAACCAAACATTACCATTTGTCACCAGCCTTGTCAAATTGTTTAAGATACAGAATGTTTAAAAAATGTGTTATTCAGACAACAAAACACTGGCAGACCAAAAATACATACGCTTTTGTAGTAATCAAAAGCCATGAATTGGATGGCTCCATAGGGGAATATCCGCACCATCATGGCCCCATTTCCCTTGTAGAGACCTAGAAATCCCTCTTTTCTTGGTACCGCACACAATGTAGCAACCACTCCTGCAAGAGAAAATAGGGGCCACAAGAGGCAGAATTGAATTGGCATGTTACAGAATTGGCATGTTAATTGTTCTGTTTCTTTTTGTACATTGGATACTTTTGAAATGGAACTGTTTTCCATTTATTGCCACTGAATACCAAAACACACGGATTTGGGTGCCCATCTTCCGCTTGAATAGACTACAATTTTAATGCACATACTTTTTTAAATGTTGGTTCGTAATGGCTAAGATGCCCTTGCACGGCAAGCACGAGCATCAAACTGGTTGAGTGAACTGGGACGTGAGTTTTATAGTAAAATCTAAATAGATGTTTGAAAGAGGAATGTTGAGCAATGCTATGGTATTTTAATTATTTTAACTTTGGCGAGTTCACTGCTACATTGAAATGAAGAACAGGGCTGCCGAGTGTTTTGATACAAGTTGAGGGTCAAGGTTGAAACTAAAATAGGTTAATTCTGCACTTTCATATCAAACACGCTGAACTATCGTCAGCTGTCAGGCTGTTAAGAGAAATTTAAATAAAACTAAAATGTTGAATCGGCACCATAGGTAATTACTCATATTTTGTTATAAGTTACGCCCATTGATCTAAAAAACAATGTAGGCTACTGAAGCATAGATCAACGCATTTGTGTAACTTATTTTAGTTTTAATCATTTCCCAAAAGTATATTTGGCAAAGGTATAAGGTAAACTTATAGTTTAGCTCTTTATGGGCCTGATTTACTAAAATCCTAAATAGCGCACACTAAACTGCGTGTTTGTTCTAAACAGATTACCTGTAAATTTTGCCCGTTTTGCAGACGATCAACTAAGAATAATTGCGTAAATTCTAAAGAACACCATTCTTTATTATTGTGCTCCATCCATGGAACAGGCAATATCAAACCTGACAAGGGCATTTAATTGTACAAAAATCCCTTAGAAATGTAACATTAGTCATTAATGAGTCAAAAACTAAATACATGCTTTTCTCAAGGGCCAAAAAGCTAGATTATCAGGCATATAACATTTGCTCCCTTAATGGGACCCAAATTGAGCATGTTGCAATTTACAAATACTTGGGAATTTCACTAGATGATAAGCTATCATTTAAGGCGCATGTGCTTGAACTCACAAAGATGGTGAGGATCAGACTTGGAGCTCTATATAGAATAAGGTCATGCTTTTCACTTGAAAATAGAAAGACAATTGTAAAATCTACTGTAACCCAGGTCTAAAACAGTAATACATACTAAATAGGTAGCCATAAATAGTGGATTAAATAACAATAAATACATTTCATATTTTATATAAAATAATTCATAG
>JAPMUY010005634.1:0-10948 GCA_026901105.3 Galaxias olidus | reverse complement strand
GCATATTGATGCTTAAGAAAAATGTATTGGCTTAGCATCATACCATCTGGCATGCTGGATTTACATGAGGTAAGAATGCTAAGCACATTTCGGTAGAAGAAGAAGAGGATGAGGAAGATGAGGTCAAAACCCAAAAAATTAAATACTGGCCCTCACCCTTTCTTATCCATGGCCTCCACGTCGTCCACTCTCATTCCAAAGATGAAGAGGTTCTCCTCTCCAGCCTCCTCGGCCATTTCAACGTTGGCACCGTCCATGGTCCCGATGGTGAGGGCTCCGTTCAGCATGAACTTCATGTTGCCGGTGCCGGAAGCTTCCGTGCCCGCCGTGGAGATCTGCTCCGAGAGGTCGGCAGCTGGGATCACTTCAGAGAAAGCACAGCCGAGATGAGGGTTAAAACAATCACAGAGGTTGCTTTGACTAGAACAAATCAAATGACATTTGAGGCGATCAGTTAAACTAAATGTTAAATCCTATGAGATCACTGGCAGACATTTTTATTATTTTTTTACATACTTTCTCCAGTGCCTTCTCGTCGCTTAGCCTTATAACTAGACATATTTTCTTAATGGACAACTGTTTCCTTCATATCACCCATATTAAAAAGCTGCCTAGCATACATGACTACGGTGGTATATATTCTTGACATTTTCTTAAGTTCATTTCAGTGCTAAATTGCTATAACCTTGCCAAAGCAATTAAATTACGGCCTCCCAACCTTTCTCAGCCAGGGAGACTCTGTAGTTCTCCAGGTAGATGACCTTCAGTCTGTCTCCTACGATGGGGTCGTTGTTGACCACCTGGCCCACCGAGGTAATCAGCTTGATGATCATCTTGGCCATGTGGTAACCAGGGGCAGCCTGGGACGTGAGATTTAAACAGTTAGATTTGGTTCGACACCATGTGCAAGACCTTGTCAAAAATCTCTTAAATGAATAGTCTTATAGATTGGGCTGTATTTCTTCACATACCTTTCCTCCAATAATTACTGTCCTGGGTACAAAGTGCTTGTTGGGGTCCTTCTTGATACCTGCAAGAAAGAAAAAAAAAGAAATAATATGATGGATAGAAATAAATCCTTGGATTTCAAATTGGCCCAAATGTATCAATTACTATTAGTTATAGTTCAATAATCCACAGGCAGGAGGCAGCAAATACACATTAACTAGATGAGAAACTCAGCAGCACTGCAACCACTCTGACAACTGATTCCTGTGATAATGGATTGGCCACAATATCTATAAACTCAACTTTTAAGAAAATGTGTTAACTGAAATACCATACTGGCTATGAAAACAGATCTACAGAGTGTGTGTGTGTGTGTGTGTGTGTGTGTGTGTGTGTGTGCGTGTGTTCACATACGGTTGTACAGGGTGATGACATGCAGACAGTTCAGCAGCTGTCGCTTGTACTCGTGGATTCTCTTCACGTGGATGTCAAAGATGGACTCTGGGTTGATTTTCACCTTGTACTCATTCTCCAGGTAAGCTGCAAACTTCTGTTTGTTCTCCTAAAACACAGCAGCAAAAAGCGGTGAGAAAACTCACTGTGATACAGAAGCTATTCAAAAGCCATCAATGGACATTGACAACGTAACTAGATTGTATGTAAGATGTGTGATTTTTGGACAGTTGTTTTTGTTCAAACATGTTATTCTTCTGTTGATAACAGTGGTGATGAGTCAGAGTCAACCCACCTGTTTGGCTTTGGCCACGCTGCGGATGAACTTATCATCTTCAATAAAGTTTAGCAATTTTTTCAGTTCAAAGAGGTCAGTCATGAAGTCTTCTCCAATTTTCTGCATTGAACAAGGACACAAAGCATTAGCCATCACAGGTGAGGAATTGCTGATAGGACGTTTTCCGTTGCTTCCTGAGCCGAGCCTCAAATAATTGCTTTAAAAGTATTTTACAAGCTACCTCTAAGAAGGATTTGAAAATTTCATTTTACAAATTAAAAAAGCATTTTTACTAATCACAATGATTTCATCAGGTTTCTCTTGGTTTTTACCTCAGCAATGATGTCGGCCAGGCCGGGGTTGCACAGCAATAGCCAGCGGCGAGGAGTGATTCCGTTGGTCTTGTTCTGGAACTTCTCTGGCTCCACCTCGTAGAAGTCCTTGAATCTGGTACAGAAGAGTGTTTTGCGAGACAAGATTTTTCATTATAAATTGCAGACCCATCTTAAAAACAGAAATTGCAAAAATCACCGTATGGAATGCACGTGGAAATACACAAAAACAAGTAAGTATACATTCTCAGAAACAAAATGTAAATTCTGGAAAACATTAACAATAAAAATATACAGTACATATCTGTACTACTCACACAGTGTTCTTGACGATGTCAGAGTGGATTTGGGCCACCCCGTTGACGGCATGGGACCCCACCACACAGAGGTGGGCCATGTTGATCCTCTTGAGGTCCCCTTCCTCGATCAGGGACATCCTTCTCAGACGGTCCGTGTCCCCAGGGAACATGGACGCTACCCTCTGAGAGACAAAATGGATGAATGAGGATGACTTGCAAGGTGGGCTTCATTAGATCAATATGGGAAGAAGTAGTTTGGTGTAAATACTGTACAAGCAGTTCTGAGCAGGAAAAAAAATGTAAACACTGTATCAAAACATGATATGAATGATCAATAATAAAATGACAATTTTAAAGAACTACTTTAAGATTCTTCCTCATTTACAAAACCTGTGCGGTTCAGCCTACTGATATGCCTACGGAATATAGTTTGTGTGCCTTTGGAACCTTACTCCATTTCAAAAAGGCCGTAAACGGAGAACCGTTAGAAACAGAGACCGCCCGGGAGAAAAGTCTTACTTCAAGGTGACGTCGGTTGATCTCATAGATGATCTGCAAGTGTCTGGGCAGCAGATTCTCAAACAGGGTGACAGGCCAACGCTCCAGAGCCTCGGGCAGCACAGTGTGGTTGGTATAAGCACAAGTCTTACAAGTCACCTCCCAAGCCTGGAGGGCGCGTACACACGCACCACACACACACTCCGTGAGAAGGGCACTGCTGCAATGCAACATTCTGTGCTGTTTCTAGTGAAATGCCTGCTAATACACATCATACAAAGCTAAAATGTGCTTGTAAAACAGGTCTGACTGACCTTGTCCCAGTCAGTTTCTCCACGTCCATCATGATCCTCATCAGCTCCGGAATGGCCAGTGCTGGGTGGGTGTCGTTCAGCTGAATAGCTACCTAGCAACAGACAGGGAGAGAGAAAGAGAAGTGGAAGGTTGTAGAGTTAAAGGTTACTGATCTGTCTGAAAGAATAAACCAAGTGTCCTTTTAACCTTTACCTTCTAGACCAAGCTTTCGTCCACATTTCTACATTGCAACTAATAATCAAGTGCATGTCCCTGCCCCTCCCTGATGTTATGACAGAAGCAGTGGGCTCTGTTTCATAAGTACTATCTCAAAGTAATTTATGTTGTACTGACCCCTTAAGAACAATAAACAATACTTATGAACAATCCAGTTAATATAGGTTCAACGTTATAAACTCTAATATAAAAATAGCGTAACAAGCAAACTGTTGAGCCATGTAAAGAAAATAATAAAAGAAGATCTGGAGTGGGATAAAAACACACATTTTATATAAAAAATGTAAGAGAGTAAAGGCAGAGACAGGTTCAAAAGGCATCATTCATCCCCCTGAGTCTGTCATACATCACATCACAGGTGTTATAGATGAATAGTGGTTGAGGACCATTAGGTGGCGCTCTTCCTGCTTGTCATTATAGCAATCCTACTGCAAGAAAGGCAAACACCACTGAACTCTGTTTCATGATGTGGGCCATCTTTCAAAGATGAAAAAAATGCAGAGAACTTGACTCACTTTTATTTCTATTTTACATTGAACATCTAAGCATTCCATTCAAGGGATGAGTAAACAAAATGCAGAGATTTTCATCAATTTGAGAAGAACCCCCCCCCCCCGCCCCACACACACACACACTACTCACTTTGTCTGGGAAGGTCTCAAAGGAGGTCCTGATTGGGTCTCGGCAGCCAAACTTTGAGGACTTGAACCTGCGGATGATGTCTTGCAGCGTGGCCGCAACCACGCAAAAGTACTCCTGTTTCAGACGCAGCTCCTTGCCCTCGGAACTGACAAAAGAAAGAAACACACACACACACACACACGCACACACGCACACGCACACACACAAAACGTTTCACTGGCCCTTGCAGTTTAACTTCTTATAATACAGCATCAAAATGAAGATAGGTTTTTAGAACATTCGTGAATCATATGAACCAGTGTGGTTTAAATTCAAAACATCTATCAAACTATCCAGCGGCAGATTAGTATCTGAACAAATCTCTCACTATCTCGTTACATTCAACATCACTGTGACTGGTGTGGGTGGAGGCTGTAAAGGACAAATGGAATGTTTTGTTACAGCTAAAACACAAAAGGATCCTGCTAGTACGAGCGGGAACATCTTGTATCAAGTCGCCAGTGCCCAGTAATTTACTCTAAAAGAAAAATAATAGCTGCGCTATTTTGTATCGATTTAAAACTGCGTGACATTGTGGTTCCAAGCCTATGACATGCTTTTCTGCTAAGTGTTCATGTGAAGCGTGTATAGGATGAAAAGCTCTGAGCTCAGGATTTCCTCTTCCCAAAATGATCAACAGCTGATCTGTTTCATGTTACGCCGCTGTGTGCAATAATGTGGCGGGTGAGTGAGTGTGTGTGTGTGTGTATATGGAGAGAAAGAACCATGGGGAAAGAGGTTGTGTGTGTGTGTGTGTGTGTGTGTGTGTGTGTGTAGACATATGCATGTGTTGCACATATTCTTGGCTAAGAAGACTGTGTTTGTTGCAGAGACATGGAGACATAAACCACAGAACCCCAATGTCCTTATTAGGTGATGGCTAGAGAAAAATGCACCACCCCCTTGTGACATTGCAAATGTGTGAATTCTTACACACACACACACACGCGCGCACACACACGCTTTAAGCACAATTGTACCAAACCAAATAAAACACAAAGAAAGAGTGTTTATAAATCCCTCGTGTAAACTCACATTGTCATTTGGATACAGAACTCTGGAGATGTTCTCAGCCAAGTTGCGGTCCAACACGGCTTCGATATAGTCCCCGACATTGACTGCACACAAGGAGGACGGGGGTTTACAATCGGCATAATAAAATGTGCATAGGCATCCAGTGTGTGCACACAACACTGTGTATATAACTATGAATTCTAAGAGACCTCCTATGTTGTGTGCATGGTGAAAGTGCTGGTGTTTGCCATCATGTCAGTCGTTGATTACTGCAGAGTAATGAAAACCTGTGGTCCTGTCGTTTAGCTTCTCTGTGTGACAGGCACATCCCCATCCCCCACACTCCCCTCCCCCACCAACAGGACGATGACATGGGGGGGGGGGCATACTTCGTATTCCACACAGCCTCCTTCTGAGGTGGCCATCTTGTTCCAACGCTGTTTTTATGCACATAAGCGCACATGTATCTTGGCGACACTGGATTTGACCAGTGAAAAATATTGAACCACTTATGTTCCTTCACGACACCAAGGAGCTGGCCAACCAGACTGGGACAAGATGGAGAAGTTAATCACGTTGGTAAAACGTTTTTAAGCATTTGGTCTGGTCTATTTACGCCATCAAACTAGTTTTAAAAAAAATCTAACTACTTAGAAAAAAAAGGCTCTCGTTGCAATAATTTCCCCATATATAGTTCCTAAAAACAGGCTAAACTGATATTTAAAACGCTTAGCCTAGAATGCAAAATCAAAGAAAACCAGATAAAGGTTTATGACGTTGTTGTCTCGATTTCCAAATAAACTGAAGTGACCATAGATCTAAAAAGTTCAAAATGGCCGAGCCAAAGGTTTGGGCGACTGTGAGGATCTGACAACACGTTAATACCACATTGTTGCATATTACTAGATGGTTCCGGCTAGCTAGTATGTTTGAATAACACGTTTAAATCTATTTAGCCATGCAATTAGTCAATCTAGTGATGACAAAGAAACCAATCTCAATAACCTTGTTAATAGAAAACACATTAGACAAAGTGTTGCCGTGGAACGTACACTCCTGCAGGTTAAAGTCGATAGGGGCCTTGGCAGACCACAGTCTCATGGTGTTCACAGTGTTGTTCTTGTATCCAGGCACCGGAGTGTCGTAAGGCATAGCCAGAATAACCTGCCAGACAAAAGACACCATTTTGTGAGAGAGAGAGAGAGAGAGAGAGAGAGTGAGTGTGAGAGTGAGAGTGAGAACAGGAATATAATTTCCTCATTTAGAACAAATGGCCTTCTCCTGAAAGGATCGGTAAGTGAGTGTATTTCAGTACCATGCACTGCACTTCCACACTGACCTGTGTGTCCAGCCACTTGATGCCCTCCTCGGTGTGCTCCACGCGCCCATAGAAGTGGACGGGAGCATGTACTCCGGCCGCGCCTTCTCCCAAGGGGTTGCCATAGCGCAGCCAATCATCTGCCTCTTCAACCTGAAAGCAACAAAGTGTGTTGGTGTATTGCTAATACATATTTATGTAATTGAGAAGTGGTAACAACTCAGTCGCAACGCTACTGGTTTTCTAAAGAAATAATACACATCGAACAATGACAAATTAGCAAATTAGCAAGAGTTTCTAATTAACAAAGTAACATAAGAGAATAATGTAGTTCTGTATATCGCCTGGTGTGACTTTACTGCAACATTTTTGTAGTATTTTTTGTAGTTTTTACCTGCCAACCATTGTTGATTTTTTGGTTGAAGATGCCAAACTCATAGCGGATGCCATATCCATAGGCTGCCAGGCCTAGCGTGGCCATGGAGTCCAGAAAACAAGCTAGGGTAGACATAAAAAAGCATATTAATCAGGGCTTGCAGTAATATTTATATTTATTAATATCAATGATATAAATCGTGTTTTTAGAGACAATGAAAAGAGAGGCTTTTTAGTGTAAGAGTGAATTAATGAGTGAGTGAGTCAGTGAGTGAGTGATCGAGTTACCTGCCAGGCGGCCTAGTCCTCCATTGCCCAGCCCAGCATCCTCCTCAATCTCCAGCTCTTCCAGGTCCAAGCCCAGCTGAAGTAAACACACAACTCATTACATCTCAAACTAACACCCACGCCCGCATATTCATTCATACAAATTACACGATAATAAAAATAATACTTCAAAGGTGCTTTTAAACTGCATTTTACATAGAGACCTAACTAAGGATAGGCTACGGTGAACAGAGGAGTTGAGTTTTACTTTAAAGTTGTGGATGGAGTTTGACTTCCTGATTGTTTGCGGGAGAGAATTCCAGAGAATCGGGGCAGCAACACTGAATGCTCGCTCCCCAATGGAACTAAGTTTGGTTTTGCAGGTGGTGAGAAGTCCAATGTTTGATGAGCAAAGGTTACAGGAGGGAGTGTGGGAATTAATGAGTTAATGAGTTAATGAATTAATGAGTTTAGGTGAGGTAGGACGAGACAAGCACGTGTAAGGACTGGGTGAGGAGTATTTTTCTATCACTTGAGACTCAATGGGAAGCCAACACAGGTGATATTAAAGCAACTCGTTCCTGGACAGGGGATATGTCAGGGGAGTGGACCTGGCATGAGATTCAACACCAAATGAATAGTCTGTGCTGCCTACCAGACTTATTTTGAGGTTTAAAAAACTTAAATAAAACTGCAAAAAGACGGCATAAGAAAACTTCGAACTTCCCTTTGTGTGTGTGTTAGTCAGTCCATGTGAATGTTGACATATAGAGTAAGTGACCGGGCCAGTATTTTTGTGTTGCCTCTACGAGTGTGGAATGAAAATAAATAGGTTTCTTGTTGACTATGTGGCAAGAGAGCATAATGAGGAAACTGATGAAAAAAACAAAGAAGTTCTCTCTGCAGCTACGAAATGTCTGATAACCAACTCTTTGTCTGAAGTTACCATCTGAAGCTAGAGGCCCAAAGAGGCGTTACATTGTGAAGTTGGCATACTTACAATACTTCACTGAGTCAGTGACAGCAGAGAGTGAAACACTCTCAATGTTCTCCACACCACAGATAACATTGACATACAGCACTATCCTATAATGGCAAAGCAGACCAGACTGTGACCATCTACTGACCAGCACTTTTAACCAAAACGCAAGGTAACAGCTGACAGCACACGCTCCCCTCTATTCAGAACAAACACAAAGGGGCAGTCTAATAAAATATGTACCGCAGTAGAAATCCGACACTGCCCACCAGTCCATAACAAAGCAAGTTAGGCAGAGCAACAATGGCGCTGGAGGTTTTGTAAGCTCTTACTGCACATACACTCATTAGTTAATCATCATTAAACCAAAAAGCATAGCTGTCTGAACCTCAATGTTTCAACTTCGACAGATCATTGGCGCTTTGCATCACTTGTTGCTTTGCAAGTAGTTAGCTGTCACCAGTGTAGTTCTGAAGTAGCAGTTTGGTTTATGAATTTGAGAATGCTGGTGTAACTAGAGACTCTTCCTGTTATACTGTGTGTTTGTTTACTGTACCTGGTAAATGTTCTACGGCATGCTGTTATTGGTAAATGGTTTGGTCTCTTCTTGTTCTACTGTAAGTTCATGTTAAATGGCTTCGTCTCTTCCTGTTGTAATGTGTGTTAGTTTACTGTACCTGGTAAATGGCTTCATCACAGGCGTTCTGCAGACCCAGGTTGATCATAGTGTTCTGCAGGGTTCGGCCCATGTAGAACTCCAATGACAAATAGTGTACCCTCTGGATAGAACAAGGGGGGAAAAAAGCAGCTTTTTGAGAAATGAATACATTACAAGACACAAAACATTTTGACTTTTTTAAATGCACATTAACATTTATGAGACTGTGTTTTCTTATTTTAATATGAAGCTTTATTCCATGCAATCTGTTTCATTCAATGAGACTCGTGTGGTGACTGTGTATGCTCCGTATCAGTGATGCAAAGTGATGTAGCTCCAGAGGAGAGGTTTTAACCATAGCACTGTTCTCTCACATTACTTGTTTATGGGCTAGCTAGGGAGTTTAAAAGTAATAAGCACATGCTAAAGCTAAATATATAGGTCAGGTTAATTCAGAGTCACTTTGGTTGAACCACATTGAGTGAATTATCACACCACAGTTGAGGGAATCCTACTGCTTAGCCCTTTTGAAGGAGGAATTAAGAAAAATGCACATTAACCCCGCCCCCTGGTATGCATGCATGTTATGCAACCTTTTTCCTCGGTCCACTTGAATTCCTTCAAGAACATGCGCACCACAGTGCTTTTAGAGGAGAGACCTCAGGCACTGCAAGGACAATAGATATAGAAATTATTTTTAAAAAGACTTCCTTTGTTCTGTTCTTAAAGTGACAACACTTTTAAAGCCTAATCTTGAAGGCTGGTGTAGTTGTCATGGTTTGGAGACTAGAAATGGGCTCTGCAGGGTTCGGCCCGGCTACATTCAAATTGACTAAACACCCGTCTTTTCATGCAACATGTCACATTTTTCTCTTTCCTCTTGACTTCTTCATCTACCTTTTATACGTTTGATTGAAAAGTCAAGGAAAGGTTGCAAGGAAATTTAAGGGGTTACAGTTTAGACAATTCGAACATGACTATTTTGATACTCCTGCTGGAGGTGCAAAGTGTCTTGATTCTCAATTGGGCGAAATAAAATGTGTTTTTAACTGAAACACTAAAATCTATCACATTATAATGTCATCAAATAAATAAAGGAATTGTTACTGCACGAAATCATGCAGACTAGTGTGCTGTTGACACTGACACCCGTTTGATTAAAGGAGATTTTGCGATTCTCTGGGATGTGTTCAAGAACAAAACAAACATAGGGCTAAATAAAGCTACAGAACAAGCAGGCACGAGGAGAAATAGCCTACAGAGGTATTTATTTGCACCCACAACTCAGGCCAGTTCATTTGAACCCTGAAGAGATGCTCATGTCTTCAACAATAAATCTGTCTGTACCTATGAGACTGTATTTGTTGCTGCAAATACTGGTCGTGTAAAGTGACAAAACTGGAGAGGCATTATGTCTTGGGTTGGGAGACATTAATTTGTAAAATATTTTTAAAGGGCTTATAAGCAAAATGGCCATTTGGTAACACTGCTGCCAATAACACAAGAAAGCATCGCAATTAATCACTTCCTGATTACTCCGTATAGCTACAGCTCACTCACATACCCACAACTACTCCGGGGGGCTTCGTTCTTTTTTCTTACCTTTGGATCCTTCTCGTAGTAATATTGCTGAGTTCTTATCCATCGTCCCACAAGATGGTCCCTGACAGTGTGTGCCAGGGCAAAATAGTAGTCCCTTGGCGTTGCCACATTGCGATCTTTGACCAGAGTGAAGTGGAGATGCCTGTTAAAGCTTTTCTTTATTTCAACAACATCGCCCAACCCCGCTATGCCCCGCACACTGATCTGTTTTCTCTTTTCGTGGTCACTCAATGGAGTTGTCATGTTTCTAAATAAGAGATTGAGTAGGGTTAATCTGACCTAAATATTGCTTTCACACCAATACTCACGCCTGCCACAGACTCCCAAGGTGGCTGAAAAACAGTCAAGTGGACTTCACTCAAAGTCACGCCCAGAACCGAACTAGCCTTTTTTCCCACCCTGCAGAAAAGAGGCGGAGTTAATGCGTATTTACGTAGGCCTACAACATTTGCATTGCACGGTTTTATATATTTAAATATCATGCATTTTACAGGATGAAAGGGTGGGACAGCGCTTAAGGCCACGCGGTCAACAACGATGCACGGACAGCGGGAAAAGCGGACATAGTGAAGTTGAGCAAAGTAGGCAAAAGTCGTTTTAAACGAGACAATTTTTGCCTGAATGTATAGTTGCATCTTACATGGAGTGAAGTTTCCTTTATCACACAGGCTGATTTGACACAAAAAAAACTTCGGAATGTAGGTGACCACATAATT
>JAPMUY010005633.1:0-10914 GCA_026901105.3 Galaxias olidus | reverse complement strand
TTTGTTGTGTTTTGCTTGCTTTGTGCACCGGGTTCATGTGCAGGAGAAGAAGAGCAAAAATAATATTAGTACCCGATTGGTTAACGCCTAGCGAACTTTGCTTGGGATTTGCATAGAGCACAGAAAATATGAACTTTTGGTGACCTCTCCAATCGCTCCTTTGCTCCGGCTTGCTTCGCCAACAGTCTCGAGATGGCGATTGCCTTCCCAGCATGCCCCTCCATTGAAAATGAATGGTCAGTGGTGATTTGTCATACAACCTCGAGTCTGGTGTGCACTGCCTGTTAGGATTGGTTTTCCCAGCAGGACAATGCTCCATGCCACATAGCCAGGTCAATCGCAGTGTGGATGGAGGACCACCCAATCAAGACCTTGTCGTGGCCAGCCCAATCTCTAGACCTGAATCCCGTTAAAAACCTCTGGAAAAAGCGCCTTTGTTATTTTGACCAGTTAATTTGCTGCAAATAATGGCTCTAGATTACAATATTTTCATTTGGAATTTGGGAGGAATTTTGACAGTAATTTATGGAATAAAACAATAATTTAAATTTTATTCAAACATATAAATAGTAAAACCAGAGGAACTAATTATTTTGCAGTGGTCTCTTAATTTTTCCCAGGGCTGTATTTTACTCAAGGAATGGGTCAGTCCTGAATAATTAGTGAATCCTTTTGTTCTGTCTTTAGGAAAATTCCTGTATGAAGACACTGTCCTATTTCTACACCAGGCTGTAGGGACTTCAGAGAGAGGTTGTTTTTGCGCTGTGTGTGGACGCATAATTATGATGTAAGAGTGCGCACACTCCCTTTCATAAATGCATATTCAGACCTTAGAAGCAGGAGTGTGCGTGTGTGTGTGTGTGTCCTCTGTAATTTTCACACAGATGTTCCTGCTCCACGACTGTCATTGCTGTGTATATCTGTGTGAGGTGTGTGTTATCGCTGTGTATATCTGTGTGAGGTGTGTGTCATCGCTGTGTATATCTGTGTGAGGTATGTGTGTCATCGCTGTGTATATCTGTGTGAGGTGTGTGTCATCACTGTGTATATCTGTGTGAGGTGTGTGTGTCATCGCTGTGTATATCTGTGTGAGGTGTGTGTGTCATCGCTGTGTATATCTGTGTGAGGTATGTGTGTCATTGCTGTGTATATCTGTGTGAGGTATGTGTGTCATCGCTGTGTATATCTGTGTGAGGTATGTGTGTCATTGCTGTGTATATCTGTGTATGGGTATGTGTGTTATCGCTGTGTATATCTGTGTGAGGTATGTGTGTCATTGCTGTGTATATCTGTGTGAGGTATGTGTGTCATCGCTGTATATCTGTGTGAGGTGTGTGTGTCATTGCTGTATATCTGTGTAAGGTGTGTGTCATCACTGTGTGTATCTGTGTGAGGTATGTGTGTCATCGCTGTATATCTGTGTGAGGTGTGTGTTATCGCTGTGTATATCTGTGTGAGGTATGTGTGTCATCGCTGTGTATATCTGTGTGAGGTGTGTGTTATCGCTGTGTATATCTGTGTGAGGTGTGTGTTATCGCTGTGTATATCTGTGTGAGGTGTGTGTTATCTCTGTGTGTATCTGTGTGAGGTGTGTGTGTCATTGCTGTGTATATCTGTGTGAGGTGTGTGTTATCACTGTGTGTATCTGTGTGAGGTGTGTGTGTCATTGTGTTTTTCAGAGAACGCTTCAGGGTAGTTTTATTATGTTTGTTGTCTTTTTTTTGGCAGCAGTGAACTGCCCCAGGGATATAATCATTATAGGGGCATTCAACAGCATTTGTAGTGGCAGGTCAGCTGTTCTTGGGGTGAGCATGTATCAGATTTTAACAGGTAAGAGACAAAATTTAAAGTGTGTTTGCGTATGGGTGACTAAGAGCGAGAGGTGGAGAGGAAGGGAGGGTAAGTGGCTCTTACATAACTAAACCCAAGAGAAGTTCTGAGAGATGTTCACCGAGTTAATATGGAGAGAACAGACATGTCCCTAGTCTCTCTCTCTCTCACACACACACACACACACACACACACACACACACACACACACACACACACACACACACACACACACACAGAGTCACACACACACACACACAGACACAGAGTCACACAAACACACAAAGCCCTGTTTCTGACACTGCCCTGGGGGCCACATACTCTAATCCTAGTCTTCCTGGAGCATGCAAACTGAAATGCCACACACGCTTCATGTTAATATGTATTAATGCACAACCAATGTTTAATCTACGATGTAAAAAGGCAAGAAGGGTGCGAGTGTAATGCATGGAGACCTGAGGGTAATAGGTCAGTATGTTTTCAGATTGGACAGTTAAATCATGGCTCTATATAACGATTCACAAATATTATCAAATAAAGACTGAAAAAATGCAAGTCATATTAACCCTTAAGGCAAAACATACAGCACGTAACTTCTTCAGTACATGCATATTAACAGAGATAATTAAGGTAACAGAAGCTGCACTAGTGCTGGTCCCTGAACTACTTGTGGGCATATAATCTGTAATGAACGCTGCCATTGCAGGGAAATCCAACCAGCAACAGTTATTAAACAAACAATTAAGGCCATCTTGTAAAAGGGAGTGATCATACAGTCATGAAATATGTACTTACCATTGTGGTCTCAGCAATGGATCCAAAGCTGTTAATGAAAATATTGCAGGACACGTTTACTGGGGGACCTGGAAAAGATCACCATGGGAATCAATAATTGCTATAAAATAAGTTTTATAAGTCAATGACAAGCCCATTTGTGTGTTCTAGAAGTGAACTGTGAGTTATCCCAAGACTCCTTTAAGGATATACATTACCTTGAACCACCAGGAGTTTCCTTTTCAAGAAGTATAGAACAATTAGTTAGAGACCCCTAGTGACAACAGACAAAAATGCCAGGGCTGAACGATTTGGGGAGAATATCTAATTACGATTTTTCTGACAGATATTACGATTGCGATTTAAAAAAAAATGAATAAAGCTTCAGTTCAATATTCACTGTGTAATGGATTTTAAACATGGGATGGAGCATTACCACATGTGATACCATCAAAATATTACAGGTCTGCACTATATTTTATTGCAAGAATGAGAACTGAAAATATATTAATTGGTTCCAATTGGCATAGAATGTAGAACAATCAAACATAGATCAATTATCTCAAAAGCTGTGACTTTTAAATAGAGTAATAATTTAAATATAATTGAATAATGATTTAATAATAGGACCTTTCTGTAAACGATCTCCTGCCTGAAGCACTGGCTGCCTTCGCATGTGACTGTTAAGTTAAATAGTGTAATAATTTAAACATATTTGAAATTGAAAGCAGCGTACCGCGATTACTCAGAGCAGAATACAAGGGGAACAAATGATTGTTCAACAGATTTGTATATATTTCTCACGTTTTCCTTGATGGTCTAAATAGGTTGGTAGATTTGTCGCTAGTAGTAGTCACTATTTAGAAATAAAGATGTTAGGAGGGTTTGAAAAATCTCTACAATTTAGCGTCTTTTTCGCTACATTTAAACACTCATTCTTCTTGGGTTTCGTGTACTTGTTGGTGGGCGTATATGTAATCGCCCTAGGCCACTTCTGATTGGTGATCATGACTGGTACATGAACAGCCCGACACTTCTGATTGGTGATCATGACTGTCACAAGAGGACGGCATGAATTTGTAAAAGCATTAACCCTCAAAACACTGGCTTAGCTATTTTAAATCGCAATCTCTGCGATTTGTTAATTGCATTGTTCCAGATCGCAATTTCGACTTGAAATCTATTAGTCTCTCAGCTCTAAAATATACTCATGCAAACACCAAATTACTAACACAATGATGTACCTTTAAAATTGGGTCTGATGCGAGCGTCATAGCCTGAAGTTCGACCCATAAGTTTGTCCAGAAAGTCTGACGGAGACATAGGAGCAGCCTTGTTTCTTGTGTGGTCTGGTTCTTTAGATGACACAAAGCTGAAACACATGTTCAAACTAATGTTAAACAACTAGTCCATCACTGCTTGCACAACATTACGAATATTTTCTTATACTCTCATGCCTAAGTATATTCTGAGAGAGAAAACAATACATAACTGGAAAATGTACAAAGAGGGTCCTGGGGATATATTATAAGAGGACAGGCAAAGATAATGGGACAGATACAGGGGGTCAGAAAGGTAAGGCTATGAGGAAGATGAAACACACACAGCAAGCACAAGGTTTGCTCCTATGGTACCATCCTACTATCCTACCTGACCTGATAATCACAAAAACACGCACCAACACCATCATCCTACCGCCTTTTATATTAATGGTTCTCAAAACCAATCACACTAACATATACCTATAGGCAGGAATAGGCACCATGAACAGTGGCAGTAGCATAAGCAATTAGCTAATGTCCTGCATTACTATAAATTATTTCTGACATCATAATAAAGATTCAGATGTTGTACTCTAGAATGAACAGCTGAGACTGGAAGGGGAAGTGGGAGGGAGACAGGTGGAGAGAACGGGTGGTTGAGTGTGTTCTCTTCGAGAACAAAGACAGACATCTAATTTAAAATCCATTTATTTTAAACATTAGTGTGTATTTGAGACAAAAAATAATGCATAGCAACGCTTACCAGACAAGTTTGATCTGAATGTGAGTAACTGCCATTGTCAGAACCTCATCCCCACCATGTTTCATGCCATTATCGTCTTTTATTTAGAGAATTATCTGCAGAATAACCAATAGGCTACGTTCACACTGCAGGTCAAAGTGGGCCAAATACAATTTTTTCGATCATGTGAACAGCCCAAATCACATGGAATTTGATCTTTTCATTTCGGATTTGGCCCACTTTTATATGTTGTCCTAAACCCGATATACGTAGGTCAGGTCAGATTTTTTGCAACCAAACCTAAGTCAGAATAGTCACTGCGTCACTCTAGAGCTAGGGTGCTGTGTGGGACGTCTTATGGCTTTTTCGACCGAAGACTTTCGGTGTAGCACCCTTGAACAGGGCACCCCCAGGGTTGTCCAAGTTATAGTTAAGAATTTTTAAGACCTTTTTAATACCACTTAGATTAAGTATACCAACTTCATGGACATATTGGCAAAAGCATGAGGGATATAATGGAAATTCAGTGTGGATTTTAAATCTTGGAAAATAATGATTTACCAGGTACTATTATTATAGTACTCTGTTTCATATTGAATACACAAAAGCTGTGTGAGGTGTGTGTATGTGTCTACTTTAATAACATCAAATAAAAAAGATGAAGAGCCCCCACCCAAAAGGTTCACAGGCTGCACTACGGACGACGCGATTTCTGCAATATGCTAGTAGTATAGTACAGGCTTTATACAACATGAGCCCGCACAAATTGCAACAGAAACTCTTTCAACTGTTCTAGTCTCACAAGTATGTCATATATAACATATCAAAAGTCCTATGAAATCCAAGTGGGGAAAGTATTGAAAAATACTGAAATCGGTGATGCCACAATTTCCCATTGCCGCCCATGTTACAAAATGTATTATGTGATGCGTCGTATGACGCACAAATCTTATCATAAAGTCATATTCTGATTATGTGATTGCGTCAGCAAAGTCAAAGGCACCATTTAGCTTATGTCTATCTTGCTGCAAAACAAACTTCTTTATTTGTAACTGGCGTATTTAAACAGCCAAAAACAACATTACAAAACATTTTTGTTAAAATTAAGATACTGCATGGTTGATAACACCACAAACTGGCAAGTAGCAGTTTCATAAAAAAAGTATCAAAATCGTAAAACGAGTAGCCTATTTACCAGTGTTAATTTTGACAAGCATTTTTTATTTTGTTTTCGTCTTCGTCCTTACTGAAAATTGTAGCTGCGTTAAAGTCAAATTTTCGTAATATCATATTGTTTCGTCTTACTCAAGATTTAGTCAGTGGTTGTCAGTTTTCGTTTAAGTCAAATTATTGTCAATGTTTTAGTCCTGACTCCTACGGGGAATTAACATAAATAGCTCTGGTTTATGCACACTTCTACACATGCAACCAACCACTGTTACGACCCTTCAGCTAAATGACTATTGAACAGTAGGCTACACGTGACGCGGCGCCCTACGCAAGAGGGAAGTGGATAATGTTAATGGTAACTGAGGTTTATGCAATCGAATGGTGAATTTGGCACCGCTCTGAGGTGAGTGCCACAGCTTTCGTTGACAAAATTAACACTGCTATTTACTAGCATTTACACTGAAGACAGTTGACTACTGTTGATTTAATGTCGCAGGTCTGTACAGTGCGACAGTTTTGATCGCATGCTACTTAAAATGATTCGGTGCAATTCGAAGAGATATGTAGTGGGTTGTGCTGGTATATATTCATTTAAAGTTGTGATGTAGCTTTTTATGTTGAAATTTCCTTGCAGTTCCCTAACTCATAGTTTCTTATCAATGTTTTGGTTGACATGGTAATTTTGCCAGCCCCCCACCCCCACAAAATATCACGTACAGTAAATAATTTTTCTACTCCAGGTAGGGAATGAGTCTTTACCCCAAGTGAAGGAGTTCAAGTATCTTGGGGTCTTGTGCTCGAGTGAGGGTAAAATGGAACGAGAGATGGGCCGGAGAATTGGAGCAGCGGGTACGGTGTTGCAGTCGCTCTATCGCACCGTTGTGACGAAGAGAGAGCTGAGCCAGAAGGCAAAGCTCTCAATCTACCGGTCTATCTTCGTTCCTACTCTCACCTATGGTCATGAAGGGTGGGTCATGACCAAAAGAACGAGATCGCGGATACAAGCGGCGGAAATGAGTTTCCTCCGGAGGGTGGCTGGCATCTCCCTTAGGGATAGGGTGTGAGAAGTTCAGCCATTCGTGAGGGACTCGGAGTAGAGCCGCTGCTTCTTTGCGTAGAAAGGAGCCAGTTGAGGTGGTTCGGGCATCTAGTAAGGATGCCACCTGGCCGCCTCCCTAGGGAGGTGTTCCAGGCACGTCCAGCTGGGCGGAGGCCGCGGGGCAGTCCTAGGACCAGGTGGAGGGATTATATCTCCACACTGGCCTGGGAACGCCTTGGAATCCCCCAGTCAGAGCTGGTTAATGTGGCCCGGGAAAGGGAAGTTTGGGATGCCCTGCTTGAACTGCTACCTCCGCGACCCGACCCCGGACAAAGCGGATGACGACGATGACGATGAGTAAATAATTTTTTATTTACTGTAATCTGGTAGACATGTTAGACAATGAATGGGCAGAGGGTAAGCCTTGAAGGGAGCTGGAATGAAGGGCCAAGATGAATTATACCCTTGTGTATACTGCCATCTAGTGACCGCAATAAAATGTTGGTTAACATACATTCGCTTGCGAGATAATGAATTTCAAGATATCCTAATGAATATGACATAAATGCATGTAGATTATAGTTGGCATAGTAGCTAACTAGCCATACAATGTGATTAGTCTCGTTACAATACGGCTATTGTGTGAATAACTTTGATGGTGTAATTTAGCTGCAGTATTTCAAAGGCCATGGAGACTTCCTAACTTTGAATCTTAGCTCTGTGCAAAGGCATTTGACTACATAGACATAGCAACAAATAACCGCAATGACGAGCATAGTGACAAAGGGAGAGATAGTTAAGGCAGAATAAGCTCTTCATAAAGCTTTTTACATTGCCCAAGTTAGTGTACGATGGACTCTCCATAGCTCTACATCAAGCAAGGTTATCCACCTCCACTTGGGCTAATTGTAAGACACAGCGTACTGAATGAGTTAAGTTGTATTTGTTGAACGTTAAAAAATAATTGTGACTTGAATTGGAGAGCGGCTAATGTGCAGTTTTTTTTCTTTTTTTAGAGAACGCTAACCTTCACAATTTGGATATTAACGTTATTTCCATGGAGCTAGTCTTACGTTAAGGCACCATAAATGATAGCTTACAGGTAATACTGCAAATTAGCATTAGGTTAGGACACCTCACGCTACCGTGCTTAGCCAGATGTAGTGGGAGTACCGTCAACGAGTTCATTATGCTGTGGTTATACTGCTGCTAACTGCATGTGAATTCTATTTGTTTAAGTGGACGTTAGCTAGCTGAAGTGTGTGTAGCTAACTATTATACCCTTAAAGGCACCATAAATAATTGCTTGCAGCAAAACTAACTCCATTATTTGTTACCGTAGCGTGATTGAAATAACCAAATCCAACAATACAAAGCAGTGTCAGAATGAACAGAACAGACTGGCTGATACATGTAGGCTATTTAAACAGGCAGCAGCACAGTTTCATTAAGATTATTTAAAATGTATTTCAATGGTAAAATCATCAGTATTGAACAAGCATTAACACTTAAGACAATAGACTACTGCTGATTTTATGTCTGCAGAGCTGTCCACTTGTGATATGATCGCCAGATGCCTTAAAGCGAAGGTTGCGCTAACACAAGGACGTAGGGGAGACTGGGGACGGTTGCAACACTTTTTGCATTTCTCTGTTACTCACAGACTAATTGACATAGACCAGCCAAACTTGTATATATTCAACTTAAATATCTGTCTTCTAATTACCCATACAATTTAAAGATGACTACATATGACATATAGTTCACAATATTTATATGAATGGAAGAAGTCAGATGTTGCAACTGGCCCCAAGTGGGCATTTACACTTGTGTTCAGTTCAGCACTGTCCACCAACATACGAGGACGTAGTAGTGCTGCAGCGGCTATTTTAGGGGGCTGGCCACCCGCACTGCCTGGTCGCTGATGGTGGAAACGCAATCACATCCGCATTTTCTCGTGGAAATGCATTTCTAGTTAATATTATTATTATTAGGCCTATTTTTGGCGCCTTAACTACGTCCGCAGTTTTGGCCCAATCAATTCCATTCCAGTGCCCACGTCTTGGGTAATGCAGTACAGTGCGCGTGTATACAGAAAGCTAAGTGATCGGTTCACGTGTTAAAGTTTTAATTATTATTTTTAATCGGTTTCTGGCCCCATTGAAATGACTGGGAAGAGGGTTTTGACTATATATGTTCACTATACAAGAGAGGACACGGCATACTTCAAGAGAAAGCAAACTTTTCCTGCTTGTTTTGTTTCTTTTTGTCTAAGGCTGCGATCAGGGCCATCCCTAGACAATATGCCGCCCTAGGCAAGATCCAAAAACTGCAATGAATAGTTCACCCCTCGACTGGGTCTTCGGGTCTGAGTCGTTCGTTCAATTTTCACGTGACAGCCCCATAGGTTCAGTACATTAAAGAGAAAAGAGTAGTTCACCTCAGAAGGGGGGCTATAACTGTGAGCTCCTGAACTGCACGCAGAAATATAAACAGGAAAGAGTCACGTTTGAGAATAAGCAGTAAAGACTGACCAGGAGGCAAAGAAAATACACATTTGTTATCTGTAAAATGCACAATTTAGGGGAAAATAACAGTAAATAGTAACGGCCCCATTTACATTTTCAGTAACTGTAATTAAGTTACTCAAATGTGAATAATAACGTGTTACTTTACTAGTTACCGCAAATAGTAGTGAGACCACGGTAATGCGCTACTTTGTTGTACACTGTGATTGACTCACCATGATAATTAAGTCCCCTAAAAGCAGTTGCAATATAGTACTTTACTGAAACGTGATGTATTGTATTTAGCCAAAATAATCTTGATATTGATGTAACCATTGATGTAATATTGATATACCTTTAAGATCTAGCCTTTTTATTTATTATCAGGTTGTCCTTGTTAACTTTTTGCACTTAGCAATAACATGCTGTATACACACCCTTACACACTCTACTAAATAAAATATGTTAAATACAAATAAATAAGTAAAATCACACCATACAGCCAAATAACAATCACACTCGCTAAGCCTAGCAGAGTAGCAGTCACGTGAAAAGTGAATGAAAGACTCGAAAGACAGGACAGGACTGTTCATTCGATTTTCACGTGACAGCCGCATAGGCTCTGTATGAAGAGAAAAGAGTAGTTCACCCCTGAACTGGATCTTCTAGCCTGAGTCGTTAGTTCACTGGTCACGTGATAGCTGCATAGGCACGAGAGATCAGGAAACATAAATTAGTAGTTCACCCCTAGGGTCTGATGCTGTCTTCGAAATCGCCTACTATGCATATCTAGTATGTCTAGTGGTATGCAGTATGTCAGCGGTACATAGAATGTGAAATTTGAGTATGTTCCCGGATGACATACTCATATTGAGGAAATGTTGAGTACCTGAGAGAGGTTACTAGACGATGCTTCATGCCCTAAAATGCAATTTGACAACTTCCTCTTCGCTTTGACATCATTACAAAAATGCCGGGGATTTGGCCACATCTTCCAGTTGAGTATACTACCAATATAATAGAATCCTTGTAAAAAAGCAGTATTCTAGATTTCGGTTTAAGTAGTCAGTATACAGTATGTACTCATTGAGTATGTAGTAGACAGTATTTAAGTAGGCGATTCCGAACACAGCCTAAGTCTTTCGTTCGCTTGTAACATGACTACTTCATGCTTAATTTATGACAATGTTCATAAGTGATCGTTATTGATTTTTGGATTATTACACGTCAGTTTAAATGCATTACACCCCCACCCCCCATGAACGAAATGAACGAAAGGACTCGAAAAAAGAGTAGTTCATTTACTGACCGAGAGTTAAAGAACCAAGTCACTAAAATTAACCTATCTTCCCATCACTATACGTTACTTGTATGGTTCACGCTGAACAAATGAAATGGCACGCGCACGCACATAGGCATGTACAAAACATGTTACTGTTCTACAATGTAGTACATCAAATAAGAGGGAGCACAATTAAAATACAAAGCAGTACATTAAGCTGAGCTTTTATCTCCGGAATGATTGCAGAGTACCGTAGCAGCTAGGCCACTAAAACATGCTTTTTCCTTCTTTGACTGTGTTTCACAAAT
>JAPMUY010005631.1:10000-11017 GCA_026901105.3 Galaxias olidus | reverse complement strand
GTGTTTGGCTAACTCCGTGAACTGGCCCAATCACAGAAAACTGTCTGAAATGATGGCCATCAGTCAAACACTTAAACCACGGGATCGAGTTTCCTCTTCGACTTTCTCCTGTTTTCTTTTTCTAATGCTCTCTCTCTCTCTTCCTCTCTCTCTCCTTCTCTCTTTCTCTCTCTATCACTCGTTAGCTCACCATCTCTCTTCTACGTTATCCTTCAGTTTCTCTGTTTATGTTGTCTGTTTGTTCTTCATATTCATTCTTTCTCATGTTCTCTCTCTTTATGGTAGCTACTAATAAGATGGTGGAATGTTCGTTTGCAAATTCCTCAGCCGAAAGAAAAACATACATTGAGGAATTACATTTTACAGTTCTCAAACATTTCCAGAGAACGTTAGAGTTACTGACCTTTAATAAAATACCATCATACAAATTACTCAAGTAATTTAGGAGAAACCATGTTCATACCCCCAACAACAAAAACATATTTAAAGGGCTAGGCTAAATCAGGATTGCTGGGAAATTACATCCTAGGCCATATCTGAGAGAGCAAGCACTCTAAGAACAGCAACCGTCCTCAAGGTGAGTTGACTGAGTGTTTGGTTTTCTCCTCTTCCAAATAGCCACAAGACGTTCTTCAAAATGGCCGCCATATAAATGCCTGTGCCCGTGCGGACACGTTATTTGTAGTGTCCTTAAATCAATCGCAGGCATGAAGTCAAGTGTCCTTGTGGACTTCATAAATCTCCCGACATTAACAAAGTGAGGACGGTTATCTCAGCATCACGCAGGTACTACATGGGGACTCTTAAGAGGACGGATGGACGTTTTATACAGCGCCGGTGATTTAGTGGTATTGATGGTGTTTAATGTAGCGCCGTATTCATTAAATAAATGTGAGCGGATGTTGTCCGACGGCTGTTAAAGGTATTAAGAGAGAGCTATGGAGAGAGACCGGACGAGAAAGAGTTTATGGGGTTTTCTGAGCGAGAAAGAGAGAGAGAGAGAGAGAGAGAGAGAGA
>JAPMUY010005631.1:0-2500 GCA_026901105.3 Galaxias olidus | reverse complement strand
TCATTGGCTCTGTGATCCATCGAAGTAGGTGAAAGCAGACAGCTGAGGTGCTGTGTCATGTGCATGGTGGACGAGCCAGTGAGGTAAGAGGATGGTTAGATGAGAGAGGTGACGCTGTCAACATGAGAACCTCCTCCACACACACACACCCACACACACACACACACACACACACACAGGGAGCCATACACCGCTTTAAAGTCAGACATCTAATAAATAATTGAACCATTATTGAATAAATAGTTCAGTTGCTAAATGTGTAGCTTTTCGTTAGTCCTTCAATAAATACGAAAAAAAAATGTAAACGAAAAATATTTAGTTAACAAATATGATTGTTGATTTTTTTTACAGAATTATGATTTACATGCTTGTTTACATCCAAAACGGCTATGTGTATATTAGAAGACAAGAATAATTATTACTGTTGGCATGGTCATATATGTTATATAATTTTCCCAGAGATGCAGCCGGGTGTTTTTACCCAATGACACTCAACCTCCAGGTCAGCTTGCCTGCTATTGGCTGCCAAACCCCAAGGGAGTGCATGTCTCCAACCCAGCAAGCAACAAATGTGACTTTCTGTGTGTGTGTGTGCCTTACTTCTTCTGCAAGCAAGATTGTACCATGTGTGGGCCTCTTGAGCCACAGTGTGCGTGTGTGTGTGTGTGTGTGTAAAAGACTGCTATATTTACAGTGGGCCCCCTGACAAAGAGGCCATCCACAGCCTCTTGCAGTGAGCGGAGGAGAGCCGGGCATCATTATCATCCCACAGCACAACACCGCTGCCACGGCCCCTGAAACTACAGAGCCCCGCCATGCTTCCTTTCCCTGGTGAAACGCACGGCGTTGAAGGTAGTTCCTGCACTCATAAGATAAGTAGCCCAGTTGTTTTGAAATGCGTAGCCAAAACCTGTTCAACCCTTCAACTGTACAGTGAACAATATGTCACACATTTTTCATGCCTTTGTGGACTCCTAAAATCAGCCACGCACCGTTTGCCGACGACCTCCTCTCGCCTGCAGAGCCTTGTCCGCAAAAGGGAACGCAAACGCGCGTGCGTGAGTTGTGAACACGGTGTTTGAGTTGCGTCTTCTGGTAACAGTGTGTCTATATATAACCTGGCGTGATAAGAGCCCCGGCCACGGTGGCGGTGTGTCGGTCAGCCTGGAGCGCTCTGGATGGCTGCTCTGTAGAACACACACACACACACACACCGGAGGAGAGGAGGGGACGTCCGTGGAGGTGACAACGTGACATTGCCGCGCCAAAAGGGCCCGCTCGTTCTTGTGTTTCGTAATCCAACGAGGCAAACGTCTTGAGAACCTTAGAAGACATGCTAACGACACAAGAAGCTTTACATGGACCCAGCTACGTAAACCCAGAACAAAAACAAAAGAAAATTGAAGAAACAAAATCAAAATACGAAGTTCGATACGTTTTTATTCCTGCCCCGGCCCCGTACAAATCGACCGTGATTGCGCGGCGGTAAATAGGACAGCCAATAGCCTACACAGAGTCGTCAGGGCACTTGTTACGCAAGCCAGCCCCAAATTCCTGTTCCTGTTTTTGTTTTTTCCTCTCTCTCTCCCCTTTTTCTAATACCATCAAAGCCTTGCGAGACAGAGCGCCGCTCTAATTGGACGTCTCTATTTCCCGCTCTCCTCCGGCGGAGCGTCTCTGTCCGGCTGGGGAGAGCGTGTCGCGGCGTTGGCGGAGGCAACGCCGCCGTGAGATAACGGGACACGTTGGCCACGGCACCGCGTTTGACCCGCCACCAGCCGCCATGACGGATGAGGGATGATTACTGAGCCCCCCCCCCCCAGCGCCGCTCGTCACACTCCCTGCAAAAAGCACACGCATCGAGACACACACACACACACACACACACACACGTTGTACATCCCTCGGAAAAGCACGACGGTACACAAACACGCACAAACACACACACGGTCTCTCACACGCAAGCGTGCGCTTGCACACACACACACACACACACACACACACACACACACACTGGCTTGCTGTATGGCGCGCGTCTGCTCAGAGTGGGTGCCACATCCGCCTACTGGCTCTTTAAGATGCTGTGACTCACATAAACAGATCAGTCCCACACACACACTGTGTGTGTTTGTGTGTCTATGTGTGTGTGTGTGTATGTGTGTGTGTGTGTGTGTGTGTGTGTGTGTGTGTACGTACTCCAGAATGTTATGTCACAGTCCTAGGCTTTCTGTGCCACCGTTTCCCGAATCTTCTGTTTGGGGTGACGAGCGCGGGTGTTTCCTGACGATATAGATTTGTTTGTTGGTGGGTGCTTTCTTGTTTGTGTGCATATGGGCTTGTGTGTGTGAGAGTGTGTGCTTGTATCTGTGTGTGAGGGAGTGTGTATTTGTTACAACTTTAAACACAAAATTCACAAAATATTGTACACACTGAAGTCAGTCGCTTATAAACAGTCAGTCAGACAGTCAGCTAGTGTAAGGGACACGTTGGCATCCTCACG
>JAPMUY010005629.1:0-11042 GCA_026901105.3 Galaxias olidus | reverse complement strand
GAAAGTCTTGGTTTCTCCATGGTTTCATGGCCATTCGAGGGTCATTCGAACAGACACATTGTATTCAGAATATTCATTTTGTAGGTAAAAGCATTATCTGAATGAACAAATATAATGTATTTTTAGAAGCTCAATATCTGGGGTTCATTATTTGTTTTTAAGTCAGACGGGGACAATGAGATGTACGTATGTTAATTTCACGGTGAATGAAAGAATAACAATAACACTGTTATACAGGAAAAATAGAACAGAGACAGATATGCAGTTAAACGGAACTAACAGGAACAACAAACCGGTTTTGCCGGTATAATTCAAAACCAGAATTTGTTTAACTTCGCCCATCTCTTTCACACCGATATTGAGCTTCTAAAAATACATTATATTTGTTCATTCAGATAATGAAAACTCAGTGACGTCTAATATCCTTGTTCAGAGTAAGTGACCTATTATCATTGTTCCCCTTTTTCATTGCCTTATTTTTTTTTCAAATAGTTGTTTTATCCTGAACTTCTTTTGTCATTTAAAAATAAGTAAACGTAAGTAGTCTAATTTACTAGGATGCTACACGTATCTTCTGTAAATGTCGAAGTACATCTACTGAAAAGGATTAATTCAAATTAAGTTAATAAAAAATTATAAAATATATATACAACTTTTTTGATCTGTTTCTAGGTAAATTGTCTTTGTCAATGCTTGTCCCTGCAGAGGCTCTGCCATCAATAGGGCTGATACTTTGTGTTCTACTGTGTATCCTGAGGTAAGTGGATCAATGTGAAAATATATTTAGTAAAATGTTTTACCAAATAATACAAAGGTTTCAAATATTTTACTTAAAAAAAACTGTTATGAGGCATTTATTTTCATGGGTACTTCTAACCAAAGTAAATCCGAAACTAAAAACAGTAGCAAAATTGTGAACCAAACCCTGGCAAGTGGGGTAAATGCAGAGGTCAGTCTGAATTCCGATAACGTTTTTACAAACGGATCGGTAATGCAATGACAGTTAGGATCTGATCGCGTGTTCATTCTTTATTTCAGAAGGCACTCGAGGAAATCATCTACGTGAACAGCATGACACTGAGAAAGGGACCTGTATAAAACCAAGGGCTTGCCATCGGAGAATACTCAACGTCTCATTCCAAATCCTCCATCGACCAACCTACGTCTGACAAAGACACTGAAACAGATGACGACAACGCTGAGGTTTTGTACTCCTCCGTTAATTGAAAGAAGTCTGAGTTAACGAATAGAGACGATTCTGTGGATCTTACGCCATCTACTGGTTCCAGTCGTTAGGAAGACAGGTGTGAGTTGGGAAATGTAGGCGGGGTAGAGATTCACTGTGATGAATTCAGTCCAAAGAAAGATGAAGAGAAATCAGTGAATTGTGAGCATGCCCAGGTTATCTTTAAAAAGAAGGATGAAAAGTAAATGTAAACATGGCTAGGCTATTGCTAAACTGAATGCTTAGTAGAAAACATTGATCCTGTATCTAAGAATTGTCTTTTATATAAATCCTCATTTTGTTGCATGTTTAAAGTTTCTTTGCTGTTAATGTTAATGATTCAAATGTTATAAATAAATAATATTTTATTGTTTAAGCAAATTTTGTATTACTGTAGGCCTATTGTTAATCCAGGTTTTTTTTTCATTGATTCATGCACTGTAAAATCTAATTAGTTTACCTTACCTAAAAAAGCATGCAAACTGATTGCCCTGAAAAAAAGCAAGCAAAGTTGAATAGGAATTGAACTTACTAAGACTTATTTAGTGTAGTTTACTCACTCTTGAGTTGAAGTAGCCTAAGTAAAAGAATAAACTAATAGAGTACTTAATAATTTGCTCACGTCAATCGAAATATGGCTGTATTCCAGAAAACACAGGTGTTCGAATTAGCCTAATTTGTGGGTAATTTCCTGACCTCAGATTTTTTACAAATTGTAGGCCTATCAAACGGGATGGTAACACTTGCCGCTTACTTGTCATAACAAGAATAGGTAATTGACTAGCCATGTTACAGTAATTAGTCGACAAGCTATTGCAACATGGCTAATCGATTGGCTGGTCGACAAACGATCGTAACATGGTTTATCAATTAACCTGTTTCACAAGCTTTCGTAACGATAGTCAATACTGAGGGTGTGGACTGTCTGTCTTACTTACTGTATGTCACAAGTTCAGAGATACGGAATATTATCACGAGGCTTGATTACAAACCAAAACCGCAGAGGGCTAATGATACGGACACAGACATTCTCACTCAAGGTTACCCGCATTAGTAACCAAATGAAGCAGGGATAATAATTATAACGTGACGTTATACATTGTACATCTAATCTACTCGATTGTTTTAAGTTGGCTTCACGCTAAACAATACGTACGTTTTATTCTTCACCCTGCGAGTACTTGTCACGGTTTTTGGTGAACACCTAATTCACTCCACCCAACACAGGGTTTACAGTTCTCCAGCACACACTCCCACACAGATGACCAGG
The DNA here is from genome assembly GCA_026901105.3 of Galaxias olidus. Lineage (NCBI taxonomy): Eukaryota > Metazoa > Chordata > Actinopteri > Galaxiiformes > Galaxiidae > Galaxias > Galaxias olidus. The sequence goes on along the minus strand of JAPMUY010005629.1, from coordinate 8,547 downwards.
ACAAGTAAAGTATAAAAAAAATACATATGCTACTTTATTACAATTGTATTGTTAAACAATTGACACTTCTTATAAAACCCCCTCCCCAGCACTGTCGTTACAATACCCCCCTTGGTTAGGAATTTGGGCAGAGCTTTACAAGTGGGATGATCCTACCCCTCTTCCCAGAAAGTCCGCAACTAGACAGGACAAACGTGTTTTCAGTTTTTGTTTTTAAATCAAGTGATTAAACAGTGAATGCTCCAAATTTATGTTACTTACTAAATGTTTACTAATAAAAAAAATTCATACATTTTCAGTTGATCTAAAAGTGACAGTTTTAGTGCCGAAAAAAGGTTTTTAATTTTACCGAGTTGATACCTTGGTGTAGCCAAGCGGTGTCTTCTAAGAGCTCAAACCTCCTATGGCCAACTTTGACATTAGTTTACTTCTTTGTCTGGGAAAAATAATGCATATGTTACTACAGATACTTTGAAAAACTAACTGCCTTTACAGTTACATGGTCGTTTACCTAAATTAAGGCTAAAGTATAAAATACGTGTATGCTGAAAACCACGAACGTGTCAAACAACTTAGCTTTTTTATGACGCGGCCCTAGTGTTAAAATGAAACCATTTAGTTACATGTATTATATGTTGTGTATTAAACCATTTAGTTACATGTATTATATGTTGTGTATTAAACCATTTAGTTACATGTATTATATGTTGTGTATTAAACCATTTAGTTACATGTATATGGTGTGCTGTGTCTTAGACCACTTAGTTATGTTTATGGTGTGACCACGTAATTCCATATATGGTATGCTGTGTCTTAGCAGGGCCATTCTACACATTCCCATCTGTTTAAGGTCTTCTTGCACTCTCTGCTCTGGCAATGGTTTCATTGTTACTATCTCTGTAGACTCTCTCCCCCTCCCTTACAGCGCACTCATAAGTTTGATACAACAAGTCGGGACTGGTCCCATCTGGAGTGCCTAGAGGCTTAGGACTGAGCCTGCGCATCAACAAGGGAGAGTCAAAAGTCTAAACCAATGACTCCTCTCCATCCAGTTGTTTTATCTTGTATTCTACCACTGTATAAAAGGAGGGCGCACCCCTCCCAATGTGTGACATTCGGTACACTAGGACAGTGTGTGTGTGTGTCGGACAGCAGACTGGTGTAGGCGGGGTGTCACCCTTTGATATCTTTGTATTTAGTCATCTTTTGATATCATCGTATTTTGTCATCATTGGATATCATTATATTCTTGACATTATTATTCTGTATTGATTACTTAATTTTCCTGAACTGCGGGTCACGACACTGTCTCCAAAGTGCACGATTGGCAGGACATTGCAGAAGGATTTCCGCGCAAATGCCAATTCCCAAACTGCATTGGGGCTGTTGATGGGAAGCACGTTGTCATCCAAGCCCCACCCAACTCAGGATCTACATTTTTTTATTATAAAAATGGTACATTTTCTATTGTTTTGATGGCCCTATGTGACCATAGGCATTGTTTCACAATTATTGATGTTGGTGCCCATGGCTCCGGTAGCAATGGAGGTATCTTTTCCCAATGTGCTCTGGGGAAAGAGCTGAAAAATGGTACCTTGGGCATCCCTCCACCCAGACGTCTGCCTGGGGGTTCAGAACCAGTTCCCCATGTAATTGTTGGGGACGAAGCTTTCCCCCTCCAGACCAACCTGATGGGTCCCTTTCCTGGAAAAGACCAGCCAGATGAGATGAGGCCACTTTACAATTACAGATTGTGCAGAGCCAGGAGAACAATTGAGATGACCTTTGGAAACCTTGCCTCCAAATGGGAGATCTACCAGAGAAGGATCAGATTACAACCCCAGAACATAGCCAAAGTAATCAAGGCAACCTGTGTGCTGCACAACTACATCATCAAGACTGGCCCGCCCACTAACCAGGAGACACCTGCCATGCAGACAACTCCCAGAGTCCTTGGAATGTTGGAGCCCTTACAGCGAGCTGAAAACCATCCATCCAGAGAGGCTTTTTTGGTACGGGAGCTGTTGAAGGAATAGGAACTGTGGGAGCAGTCCCATGGCAGCAGGCTGCATGCTTTGGAGTGGCCAAGTAGCCATATTCATGGTGCAGACATTGATCACAACTAGTTATGTTTGTATTTATGTTTTTTCATGTCTAATGGGCTATGTTTTTATGTAAATTAAATGTACCATCTTCAACTCATTATTCTTTTCTTGAACAATTCCCTATACCTTGACCAGACCTGTGCAACACATTAATGTGTCTCAAAAGCAAATGAGGAACCGAAAAGAACGACAGAGAAACTGTATGTCGTACATTTAAATAGATTTAGTTACAAAAAACAAACTTGCATTTTCATTCAAAAATAAAACTTAAATACTAAAATCAATATCACTCTCTCAGATGTTCAAAGATTCATTATTGGTCTCCACCTCTGCCCTCTGTACCAACTGGTGAATTCAGAATTTTAAATCTGCTCTGGTTTTTTCTGGCAGCTTTTTCACTGTCATGGCCATCGATTTGAAAAACATAGCTTCTTGAACACTTTCTTTTTGTTTTCTAGACTCTAAATAATCAACAATTGCGATATCGAGGCTGGATCTTGTGTATGTTGGTCTATTTGAGAGCCTTCGTGGTGGATATGATGCTGGGGTAGGTGCCCTAACTGGGGTATGTGCCCTGAACTGAAGAGGTTCTCCCTCTGCCTCAGTCTGTCCTGACCCTAAATAGCAACCTTCCTCATCCTCATCATCATCCTCCTCCCTGTTCTCATCTATCATGTTACCAGAGGTGCTGAAAATCTAATTATTTCTATAATCTGAACTGTAATGATAATTCATCACGTACACACCACTGAATTCAATTCAATTAATAAATATTTATTGACATTAAAATACAACAAAACTGAGAGCAACAACAATGGCATTACAACAATTGGGCAATTATTAGCGAGATGCAAATAAAAGGAAACGTACGTTCTTGGTAGAAGATAAGGAATCATGAATTCCATTATCGCAGCATATTTGTACTGTTTGATCGTTTTTGCTGCGTCCCCACTTCTAGTTGCATTTTTTTTGCGGTTGAGGTGGAACGTATCACGCATTTTTACCAATTTTTTTCGGGCATAATCTCCTATGTAAAAACTAAAACTATTAATACACATTGTTCTCACATTTATCTTCTAAAACTCCCAACGTTACTTCTCAAAATAAACAGTCAAGAATGCGTATTCATGGATATGTACCTAGCTCAAATAGAAATTACAACGACAGGTAGGTAGCTAGCTATCTAGCTTGCCCCCTCAGACTAGCTTGCAACCCAATCATATCTAAGTTTAAAATGTTATGTATAAACGTATGAAAACTTACCGCTGACTCCGAGGGACCTACCGATTCCCTCCCAGATGTCCTTTTTTTTTATTGGATCCTTATATCCATTGTCTGACTTATCGTAGAGTGACGGGTTCTTCTCTATTCAAAAGCTAGCTTCTCCGATATATCCGCCATGTTTTTGATTTTGTGATCATAAGGACGTAGGATTGGTTGTCAACAGTTTATCATTCAAGGGACATGGAAAAATCGCTCTGAAAGCCATCAGAAATATAACGTTCCCAACTAAGTTATAGTTATCTTTGTGTATGAACAGGCTCCTTTATTTTACTTTGAACGATTTTTTAATTTTTTTTTATAGTTATCGTTATGGTTATCGTCCTAGGGGTGGAAGCCGCCTTTCAGAGCGATTTATTTATAATAATAACTATTTTAGCTTTTCTAAAAACCCAAGGACACGTAACAAATACAAGGAAGCATTGACAAATACAAACAACTATTTGAAGAAGAGACATTAAGAAGATTAAGAACAGTTCAAACTATACATGTAGGGCTACAGTGGAATAGTATGGGACATACAGTGTTGTTAACATACTTAACTTAAAAAAGGTTTTGGTAGGTTGATTTACACTCCATTGTTGTAAATGAATCATCTAAATACTGAGTAGAGGGAAGGTTTTTAAAATCTAAATGTAACATCTACATTGCGTAACAGTTAGGACTGACCTTCACAACCCTTTAACAGTGTTGAACATACACAGAACCATCCTCCAAAGACTACAATTTTTTTTGTCTGACCTTTAAAATGATAAACATGCAGTTTTACAATTAAATTGAGCATAAAGCCACGATTTAAGCGCATATAATTTTGTGTGCATGACTGCTACAAGGAAACAAATCAGTTAATAGTGCAAGTTCTACCATGGCATTTTGAACACCCAAATTGTGTTCAGAAGAAATGTTTTAGAGGTAACAAGCATAATCTGAATAAACAAATAATATAATGTGCCTTTATAAAAGCTCAATATCTGGGGTTTTATAAGTTGTTCGAAGTCAGACAGGGACAATGAGATAAATTTTACGTTGAAAGAAAGGTATTAGCATGACACAATTGAAAGGGGAAAATAGAACAGAGATAGACGTGTATATTTCAACGGACCGAACAGGAAGAATCAACAGGTTTTGCATTAGTAATTCCAACACAAAATTTGTTTAAACAAATCTCTTTCCCATCCACCACGCTATTAATAGTTCCTCAAAAAAGACGCTTCTAGTGGAATAAAGCAGCTAACGAAAAAGCTTCCTCGCAAATGGGCATGTTCGAACATATTCAGTAAGTAATTATAAACATATTTTATAAGTTCAAAGAACACAATCTATCTGTTGTAAAAGCAATAATGATCAGTAACAAGTAAGGCATTAAGAAAATATTCAAGATATTTTTCAAAAATATAAAAAAAATAGGATTTAATTTGATTAGTCGTGCATAAGCTTTAAGCAATATTGCGTGCTAACATAGGCTTTACATATATTTTGGATTCTGGATATTTTTAACACAAAAATGCTAAAATAACATGTCATGATAAGGAGTTGATAAGTTTGAAAAGCAATTGTTAGCTAGGATCTCATTGTAATAAAAAAAAAATATTTTACAGCTTAATGTACGTATCCTTATGATAGTATGGCTTAGCAGACATGTTCTGTGTGGGGAAAAAAAGTAACAGAAAGGGGGAAATCAGGCAGAAGTTGAACAATAACAAACACAGGAACAACTTTGAATTGTGTAGGTTGTGCTGCATAAGACAACAGAAGCATTTTTTTTTAATAAAAAAAACATTTATGATGATCTGAACTGCAGATTCCTTAATCTGATCACACGTGGATTGAAATAAATTATATCAGTGAATTGTTGTCAAATCTGCAGACATGGCAAAGGTTTCTCAGTGTGGTTAGGTAACATTCAGGATTACAAAAATATTCTAGCGGTCATGTGGTATATACAGGATTTATAGCAAACTAAACTAAAGCATCTACTCTGTTCAGCACCACTCAGTCTTAGTGAAACATCCATCCTCTCTCTGCAGCCTCAGCATGGCTAGAGCTCACACACTCCTTCTCATTGGCTGCCTGCTACAAGGTAAAATGTTAAATGTCATCACTAGTCAGTGTTGATAAGGTGGGAGAGGTGTTCAGTTTCTACCACTGACCAGTTGTACTGTGTGTTTCAGGTGTTCTGTGTCAGGTCTGGAAAGCCTCAATGCCTCAGAGTATAGAGGCTCTAAGTGGATCCTGTGTGATCATACCCTGCTCTTTTTCATTTCCACAAAGTTATTATATAGATTCAAATACTGAATGCATTGGAGTATGGAAGAAAGACTCTCATAATTCTGGAACAATTGTTATTGACTCCAGTCAACCCAATTCTATAGGAACCATAACTGGAGATTTAACACAGAAAGATTGTACCACGGTCCTAAATGAAATCCCTGCTGCTGGTAGTGGGAATTACTACTTCAGAATTCACTGTAATAATGCATTAAAATATAACTATTATGAACTGCCTGTCCAGATAACAGTCAAAGGTAAGACAGTACGTCTTTTGATTCTTACAATAAGTACAGACAGGTTTCACACAAGCATACTGTTTCAGATGGATTGCTTTGGTGACAAACCGTTTCTGTTTCATGCTGAGGTTACAGACCTACATACAAAGTATTCTTTCCATCTAATTAAAAAAAAAAAAAACTCTGCCATCCCCCTCCACTTCTCACAATGCTAAAATAACTTCCTCTTTTTTTATCAGCCACTCCCCCCAAACCCAGTCTAACTCCATCTAGTGTGAATGTGACGGAGGGGACCTCAGTGAGTTTGAACTGTTCTGCTGCAGTCTTCTGTCCCACTCTCCCCCCATCTCTGACCTGGACCCCCTCACTGGGTGTAAGCCTGGAGAACACAGTTCAAACTAACATCATGACCTCTGTTCTGACCTTCACTGCTACATATCTCCATAGTGGACTGAATATATCCTGTACTGCTAGCTACCAACAACAAGCTGGCACTACCCTTTCAGCAAAGACAAGTTTGACCATCAGTGTTCTTTGTAAGATCAAAAACTCCTTTATATGTACAGTATTGTGTGTGTTATGCTTTTGACAAATGCAGGAATATTTAACTGTCATGTTCTAACAGATGCCCCCAGGAACACCTCAGTATCAGTCAGTCCCCCTGGTCCAGTGTTAGAGGGCAGCTCTGTGACTCTGACCTGCAGCAGTGATGCCAACCCACCAGTGGACAACTACACCTGGTACAGAGTTGATGGGACTCTAAATTATACTGTGAGCTCTAAGCGTAATCTCTCTTTTAATGAGATAACTTTCAGCAAAAGTGGGGAGTACTTCTGTGTTGCAGTGAACAAACATGGACAAGAAAACTCAGTGACAGTTAACATCCTTGTTCAGAGTAAGTGACCAATTATCTTTATTGTTCCCTTTTTTTTATTCCTTTATTTTTTTTCAAATAGTTGTTTAATCCTGAACTTTTCATTGTCATTTATAAGATGAAGTGCTACAATGAATATGATTTACTAGGATTTAAGAAAAAGTTTCTGATAAAATGTTGAAGTACAACAATTGAATGTGAATTATTTGAATATTCAACAAAAACACAGTTTTTTAAGGAGTACAGTTTTAGATCCGTCTCTATAGGTAAATAAACTACATATATATTTTTGTGTCTGTCTCTAGGTAAATGGCCTTTGTCAGTGCTAGTCCCTGCTGTGGCTCTGCCATCAATAGGGCTGATACTTTGTGTTGTACTGTGTATCCTGAGGTAAGTGGATCAATGTGAAAATACATTTAGTAAAATGTTTTTACCAAATAATACAATGGTTAAAAATATTTAATTTAAAAAAAAACTGTTATTAGTAATTTATTTTCCAGGGGGCGTACTTCTAACCAAAGTCAATCCGAAACTAAAAACAGTAACAAAGTTGTTAACCAAACCCTGGCAAGTGGGGTAAGTGCAGAGATGAGTCTGAATTCTGATGTTTTTACAAATCGATCGGTAATGCAATGACAGTTAGGATCTGATCGCGCGTTCATTCTTTTTCTCAGAAGGCACCTGAGGAAACCATCTACGTGAACAGCATTGCACTGAGAGAGGGACCTGTAGAAAGCCAAGGGCTTGCCAACAAAGTAGACTCTGTGTCTCTTTCCAAGCCTTCAATCGACAAAACCACGGCTGACAAAGACACTGAAAAAGAAGGCAACAATACTGAGATTTTGTACTCCTCCGTTAATTGGAAGCAGAAGTCCGAGGTAACGAATAGAGACGATTCTCTATTTGTTGCTCCATCTACTGGATTCTGTGAGGAATTGGGCCCAAAGAAAGATGAAGAAAACTCGGTGCATTGTGAGTATGCCCAGGTTAACATAAAAAAGGATAAAAAGTAAATAAATGTTCAGAAATGTTATAGAAACTGTATGCTGAGAGTAGAAAACATGTCATTAATTTAAACTCATTTTGGTTGGACCTCAAAGTATCTTTTTAAGTGTCTGTTAGTGATTCATATGTTGCACATTCCATATATTAGGGTTGATTAAGCAAATTTACTAAAACAATCTTAGTAATCTTTGTTCGTAATTGGTAAAAAACAAACAAATAGAGATTCTTTGATACATTTGGTTCAAACAAAGATGAAATGTAAAGTCTGTGAACCGTGAGTATGCTCAGGTTAACTTTATAAAGTAGACTACAATGGAAAAGTAGACCTCAACATAGAAGTGAAAATAGAGTGTGCTGTTGCTGTATAGATAGTATTCAACATTGATGCAGTATTTAAGATTTTAGCTTTCATTTACCATTTACACTCATTTAGTTTGATTGTATGAATTGTTCTCTGCTCTGTCCGTGATTCACATCTTATGTTCCGTATACTATGTATTATAATTTATTGTTTAAACTGATGTAATATTATAAATATTGTTAATTTTGGTATTCAGTTGGATCATTCTGTAGATACAAAATCGTAAAATTGTCATAATGTAATCATACAAAAGTGAATATCTTTTCAAGTCAATGAAAAATGTGTCAATAAAAAGGTCTTCACTTTATCAAAATGATCAACTAAACTATAGGGCCTACGTGTCTTCAGAAAATCTTACAGAACACTATGGTATTCAGGTCCATCGAGACAAACTAATAATTTGCCCTCTCAAAC
>JAPMUY010005628.1:0-11122 GCA_026901105.3 Galaxias olidus | reverse complement strand
CTTCGCGGCCGTTGAGGCAGGGTGTAGTGTGTCGCCTTGAAACCGGAGAGGACCCACGGCCCGCAGAATTGAGCCATTCATTAAGCCAGAACCAAAGCCAGATTGTGTAAGCGCCTTGATCTGATTTGAACAGGAGAAGAAGAGAAAAAAAGAGCCTTCCTCCCCGATCATTCCAACGTCCAACTGAGATCCAAGGACTCACGCTGAACCCCGCGTCAAGAGCCTTGTCTTAATTAGCCCATTGTTTCCGCGGCCCAGCATGCAATTCTCAGTGGAGAGCTGCTTGGGAGTTACTCCAGACTATCACCTGGGGCGAACTTTCACTTTCTGGGATCATGCTTTATGTGGGGGGGGGGGGGGACGGGCCTGATAGGCCAAGATAGAGACAGGCATCCCGTTAGGACACAGGCTGCCTATCAGAAAAGGGAGGAGAGAGAGATGGGGAGGGTTCTTAAATGTTGAGACCCAACGGGTTTTAAACTGGGAATCCCCAAGCTTAAAGTCCAGAAGGATGTGACCTCCTCACACCCCCCCCCCCCCCCCCATCCCTCTCTCACACCGCTGTGCGAAAGCGTTAGCCTTCCGATGTCAGGGACAGAAACTCCCGGATCATTTCCATATTTTGATCAGCTGCGAGGTCCTTTCGAGGCAATCTGGAACAAAGAAGCTCATCTTGAGTGGAGCACTTGAATTTGAAGTGTTCCGTAGACAGAGGGACTTTTGTGTCGTGGCTCAAAAACACAGCAATTAGATTAAAGCCTGAAAGGGACTTTCGGCGTTGCTTGAACTAGGTAATTTGATCTAATTTAATGTAATGTTCCCTTGAACAAAACGCAAGCTTGCGTGTGCTGTGGACGTGGGTGGATATGGATGACATTTGAGATTAGTGGATGTCTTATGTGCTCGGGCCAGCAACGCAAGCTTAACTGCATCATTAGCAGCAACATGGCAGTTAGAAGATCACAGACAGAGATACCCTTTGAAATATGTCAAAAGGTTTTCTGGCCTTGCTTTGCCGTCCGACTACACGATATAGAAGTGATACAAAAGCAGAAAACTCTCCTATTCAAATCAACTGATCCAGGCCAATAGGGGGAGCTGCAGTATTTCGCCAAAAAATATATATGAAGAACAAGACTTAGGAAAAAAAAATGACTGAAACTGATCACAGACAAATATTCTGCCATATTATGGCTTATTATCTACTGATCGTAGATGAAACACATGATAAAATATGCTAACTCATATCAAGATCGGAAAACAGATCATTTGCAGACTGCTCAAGAAAATGATTGATTGAATGTATATCTTCAGGGGCCAATACTTTTATTCTAAGTATGTCAAAAAGAGATTTCAGAACTTTCCACATCATTTATGTTTGAATATTTAAACTTTAAACCATTGGACTAAATGGAGTGAAGCTGAACGGAATACAGTTAAATTAAGTTTGATCATATTTAATGAGACGTAATTAATTCATTTATTACATCTTGATCACATTAACGGCGATGGACAGTTAAATTCTTAATTTTCCATATATTACATTATGAATAGAGGAGATGGATCATTAAATCAATTAGTAATGATAAAGAAAACATTGCCAAATAACGACCTTTGATCAATTGCACTGGGGATTCAAAGCTTATAATGAGGAATAAAAAAAAAAAGTTGGCTTCTTATAGCATGGTCAAAAATGGACACCCAACAAGATTATGAATAATAATAAATTATTGAAATGTTCAATTCCATCTGAATACATACAGCAAGCGACAGCACAAACTTGTATTCAAACATTTTATATTTTGTTCTCAATCTACTTGACATGAAGGTATGCCAAAGTGTTAGTTCTTGCTACAACACCATGCTAAACTCGATCACCAGCATGATCTAAATGAAATATGATTGCTTGTTGTCACATAGGCCTGACTGCCACACCTCGGCACAACGCTAACACCAACACAGCATCTGAGCACCATAATCATCCCACCATCATTGACACAACCGTTCAGTGGTGCTCTATGTCCACTGACATTGACAGAAGCGTGTAGAAAGGCAGGAGAGTGACAAACACACACACACACACACACACACACACACACACACACACACACACACACACACACACACACACACACACACACACACGCGTGTGCGCGCACGCACACAAATCCCTCCACACACATCCTTTTTCTCTCCTGCGTAGCCGTGTCTCTCTTCCGGACCACTAGGCGTTGCTCCTCCTGGCTCTGCCACCCCCCCCATCTTTTGTTCCACGCTGGCTTTCTCAGTCTCACGTCTTCATAGCCCCAGTGCCAGACCCTCTCACGTCGCCAGCAGACCAGTGTCATAAACCCCCCACCCTCCTCCTCCTCTTCCTCCTCTCAGCACTTCACCTCTTTACCTCTATCCCTCCACGTACCACCTCCCCGTTCAGTGCCAGCAAAAGCCCTATTAACCCCTCGCCGGGCTCTATATTGCTTTTAAATAATTGAAAGTACCTACTGCCACAGTAAAAAAAAGCACCTAAATAATAGATGAGATTGGAGTTCTTTTAAGGTGGAAGAGCCTGTTGAATTATTCACAAGGACAATCGTAGTAAAGACACCTGTTGTCTTCCCCTGTCGTCCCCAGAGGCATATTACAAGATTATCAGGTCCACTTTTCTGTGTCACAAATAAAGAAATCATCACACCAACAGCTTCATATGTTATACGTTTGACCTAAATGTATATATCCCCTGACGAAGCATGACGCAATGATATCAACAGTCATATAAAAGTCATGAACAAACACATTCCATAGAAATCATCTTAGAACAGCTCCCCAGGAAGAAAAAGAAAAGATGAGAGAACCTCCTCTGAGATGAAACCTGGGAGATGTTTTCGAAACCAAACGTATAAAGGAGACAGGCTTGTCACAGTTCAGACGTTTCTATCCAGAAAACTTGACAAATTTGATAACAGGGAGCTGGAGGGGAATTGACGGGAAAATAAATGGCTGGAGGAGCTTTGTCGTCTGTTTCTCTCTGTGCAGTCGACAGGCGATCTCAGTCTGGGGTCACAGTCGCTGCCGACAGCACACCTGGCACCGGAGATAGCGTCATCCTTCCTGCCGAGAATGGAGATGAGTGTGTGTGTGTATGTGTGTGTGTGTGTGTGTCTGAATGTTTTCCTGTTGCATCGCCCCTTTTCCTGTTCATCGAATATTCAACTGCGACACGAGCAAGTGTGAAAAATTACATGTCACAAACAGGAGACAACGCAAACACGCACACACACACACACACACACACACACACACACACACACACACACACACACACACACACACACACACACACACACACACACACACACACACACACAAAAGAAAAGTCCTAGGTTTTCTCACTGGTTGGCCCCGCGTGGAGTCAACACGTATGACTCTTTTTACTTTTAACACTTGGCAGCTCCTTGTTTCTCTGCAGCCCACTCCTGGTCTAAATCAGGAAGCACTTTCCCCCCCGAGTTGTGTTGTTTTAACGCTCGCATCATCGGGGGGGACAAGCGAGCGGGCCCCGAGTTTAGCACCCTGGGCCACTCCACCGCCACCAGCTCCATCTCAGGCGTCACAGATGTCACAGGACAGTTTAATGCAGAGCAGTGAATCATTTATAAGAGACGCTCCAGTGACTTTGAAAGGGCCCCTTATTCTGCTTTTGCAGATGGGAGCTCCGATTATGACCCCCACTAAATGATGACAGACGGAAAGCGAGAGAGAGAGAGCGGGGATGAGTGCCATAGACGGGATCTGTGAAACATTTAGCGCCTTTAAACCCGCTGCCAAACGCAAAGAGGAGCCGTCAATAATTACACGACCAACAACAATGGGACACCTTCAGAAGGACAGCTTACAGCTTGCCTGCCAATCACTGACCCAACATCGGAAGTTACAGGTGGGTGGGGTGGTGAATAAAGATAGATCAAAAACAGCACAAAGGTGTTCCCACATTTTGCCACTGCAACAGTCCTAAGATACCAGCTTACGCTTGACACAGATTTGCCCGACGGTACTGCGCCACCTTCAGTGGTGTTTACATTAGCACCTACACGCCTGGTCACGCGGGTGACCCGTATTGTTACGCGCAGACCCTCGTTCTGTTTCCCAGCCTTGTTCCGGGGGCTTCACACTTGTTCTCATTCATAATTAATACCCGAGGAGCTGCATTATTAATCAGCCTCAGAGCCCTGGGCATTCAGGGTTTATTTAAGGATCCAGATGATTAAGAGGTGGGTGGAAGAACCCCCCCCCCCGCTGTGGTGAGTGGCCACAGTTGGAAGCCGGGACGTGTCAGCACTCACACCCTCCGCGTGGCGACCAGGACTCGAACGCTGGCTTTGCTTGCCGTTCCACCGTCGCCACGGCTCCACGGCCACGGCTCGGCGTCATCTGTGTTCCGCTCACATCCCCTTGAGGACCGGGGACTCCTGCATTTACACAGACACATTCACAGCATATTGGACATGCATTATTTACAGCATTCCTGTGGAGTTGTTGTATAGGTCAGACACTCACACACACGCGCGCGCACACACACACACACACACACACGCACACACACACACACACACACACACACACACACACACACACACACACACACACACACACACACACAGAAACACACACACACACACACACACACACACATTAAAAGTATTGGTGTGGCACATATAACACATACAGTTACATAGCTTTATATGCTGTACAATAAGAACAGGAAATAGGCTTTATTCAGATAAAATATTCATATTAATGTGGCCATATGCTTATAGGGTTCATATAAAATATCTCCACAAGGGATGGCTGACTTAAAGGAAACATGAGCAACAACTGCTTTCAAAAACATCAGATACATCGGGACCTCAACAGACCCTCTGGCTTACATTCTTAGCAGTGTGCACTACATTTCTCATAACTCGTTTAGGTAAAAGGTTTCCAGAGTACCCCAAAAACTGTTTTGAGTTCTGGCAAAGTGGATTTCAGTAAACAACTTGATGTTTGTATTTCCGTTGTGAAGAGGTGGAAAGGCCTGTAAGGAGAATTTGAAATAGATGGGATACAGACTGTAGCACTTAGAGAACAACAGACGGTGTTAGGAGTCAACATCAGTGAATATTACATTTGTAATCTGCAAAGTGTCTCGGAGAGGATGCTCGGAGGAAATTGGTGGAATTATGAACAACTACTGACTTGTGTGTGTATTTGTTATGCACCGTTTTGACCCACCACCGCTAAGAAATTTAGAGCTTAATAATATATTATTATTATATAATATTATAATAATCTAATAACTCCCTGAATCACTGAACACAGCGTTGTCAAGCTCTGTTCTTGAGGATGATTTCGGCTTTTTAATGGCAGACTGTTGTTCAGAAGGTCAAACCATTCGAAGCTGGTAAATGTTGGAGCACTGTGTCATCTCCAATAAACTTTTCAAAAACTATCATATCATTTTATAACAATAATATATAAAAAGAATGGGCTGATGTTGAAATGAGAGAGCATATTTTCCATCCAAAACTTGTTTCTTTTTTTTCCCCACCACTAGAATCTCGATTAGATACGTGCTGGCCAGTGTTGGTAGTTCTGCCAGAGCAGAGTTCTGGTTCCAGAGATTAGCCCACGAGCAGAGCTGACGTCATGGCCTTTTCATTCAGAGAGCTCTGCTTATTAAACAGGGGCTCAAGTCCTTTTACAAGTGACTTTCCCAAGATGTTACGACTTCTTGAGCATGGCTATTCCACAAACAGGCTTCACATGTCACAATGAAGGGAGCGCTGCAAACAACATTGAAAGATTGTGCCCTTTTTTATCTCCCTTGTGGTTTAGGAATTATACATTTTGGTTGTTGCATGGATTTAAGGTTTACACATGTTTGCAATTTACCGCTGATAGTTTTATTTAATAGGGATTATATTTAGTGTTAATTCATGTTTCAAATGGACAGGAGGCCTTGAATAATCCTAAACAAGATCATATAAATATTTTAGTAATACTGCAAAAACATTTAACGGAAGACAACATTTTTTATAAATTTGATCTCAACATAATATAATTATTTTGAACTCTTTTGGTCACAACCCCCTAAGTTTATTTTGCGAAGCCCAGGTGGACATCTTCATGTCTTACAAACTCACATGGCCAATCCAAGTGTCCCCCTGCCAACGTGTCCAACCAAGAAGGATGAAAAGACATTCCTGTTATGAACAGTCATTATTTCCATTTAGCTTTTCCACTGTACCATTCAATGAAGTTGGGTTGATAACTAGAGGCAACACAAAAAGCAAAACATAAAGCAAAAAAACAAACAAACAAAAAACAAGCAAGATTGATGCTTTGAGGATTAATTATACTCCTGTTTAAAGGGAACCTATTATGCTTTTTGGGTTTTTCCCTTTCCTTTAGTATGTTATATAGCTTTTAGTGAATGTAAAAGTTCTGAAAAGTTACAAACCCCATAGTCCACGCAAAAGGGAGCTACTCTCTCACAGAAAACACTTCTCCTGAACTGCCTAAAACGCCTTGTTTGTAGTCCAGTATTTTCTTACATAACTTATCTACACCAGTAAGTCACACATTTGAATAATGTTTGGCATGCCCTCAACCAGAGCCAGTCAGAGCGGAGGCCGGGTGGTTTCGCCATGTCGAGAAAACGTTGGTTTTGGGGGGGGGGGGTGCTTAAAGAGACAGGGGCTAGAATGGAGCGTTTCAGACTAGGGTGAATAGAGGTGCTGCGGATTCAGGCAGTTTCGAAAAAAGAAATAGTTTATTGAACATTAAAATGCGTAAACCTTTTCTAGTAGAACTCCTAAATAAAGGTATGAACCTGAAAATTTGCATAATATGGCCCCTTTGAAATAAAATCTATAGAATACAATGTAAGCATTCACTCAGGACGCATAGGAGCATTAGAGTTCCCGATGTTCTGCATACATAAGTAAAAAAAGAGTGAGCCACTTGGATGCTTCCATACAAAATGTTTCCATAGTTTCCCCAGACTCCTTCAAAGTAGGATCCACCATTCCTTGATCTACTATCCCTATCCCTACAGATCGATGACTGGCCAAGAGTTCATTATCCAAGACTAAATCCATACCCCTCTCTGTCACTTCCTCACTCGTTCCTCTCGCTCTTTCCCCGCTCTGCCTTTTAATTGGCCTTCTATCATCAGTCATCTCGGCCGCACACGCTTTCTTAACTGGCTCTCATCGTTCCACTCTAATGACATGAAGGCTAATTTTACACCCTCCAGTCGTTCCGTTTAATTACTGACTGTCCAGAGTCCTCTAACACGATCAATAACCACCATGGAGAAATGGAGAAAAGCTCTGAAAAAAAAAAAAAAAAGGTTTCTCACTAATTCTGATTAGCCTCGTTCCAGATTTCCCACCGTGGAGTCTGGCAGGAGCATATTTCTACTCAGTTGTCTCAGAAGATCCAGATGTATGTTAAATTGTTGCTGTCACTTTATGCTTTTTGTTACTGCCGTCCATTCTTTCGGGCAAAATATATTTTAGAAAAATAAACCCATTCTGCCTGGCTATTCTTGTTCTTCAGAATGGGTAGATCGTTGTTCAGGAGTGACGGATAGTTGAATTGATATCATAGAAGGAAGGGGAGTGAGAAACAATTCTTTCAGATATGCTATCAGGGTCTTTGAGTGGACACCTTCATTCTGGGGTGTATGGACAATACAATAAAAAGTTGGATTGTAATTATGACGCACTGCAGAATCAGAAAGATACGTTATGTATTTGCTGATTAAATGTATGTGTATATGAAGTACATCGCTGTTAGTATCCATGCATTTTGCAGTGCATAAAGATGTGCCTGTACGTGTGCGTGTTTGCATCTGTAAAGGTATGTGTGTAACAGTGTTGTGGAAGTGCGTAGGTGTGCAATGCTATGATCATATGGATATCAGAGAGAAACCGATAGGACAGCTTAGGCTGGGAGGATGAGTGATTGTGAAGGCCAATGTCAGGCGGATGACGAGGGAGTGACGGTGTGGCGGTGGCAGCGGTAATGGTAAGTGAGAGGCCATTAGAGAGGAAGAGACTACTGTGGCGCTCTGCAGCCTCCAAAGCAGAGAAGCAGGCTTCACACCGCATCATCTATCTTCATCTACTTAGCAGGCCCGGAGGCAGCAGGACAAACATAACCCACCCCCTCCATCTCTCTCTCTCTACCTACCTACTTACCTCTCTACCTCTCACTCTGTGTCTCTCTCTACCTTTCCTGAGTGCTCACCTCGTCTGTTCAGGACTCTCTTGATTACCACAAGGCTGGACTTTCCTACACTGTCCAGATATATTTTCTTATAAAAATATAATTTTTTTTAATGGTTTCCAAGAGCACCACTACCTCATCTTTTGTATGGTATGGTGTGTGGATTTTTCTTTTTACCTTACAGCATACAAACCACTTTACAATTATAATACAAACTCTAAAACCCTTGAGACAAAAGAGACGGTAAACAAAAACTATGATTAAATGACCTGACGACTGCAGCCAAGGAGATCGATGTTCTTGTGTCCTAACAGACACTTTTACCGCTACAAAGCATATGAATAAGCAGATGCTCTGATCCCAGATAGTGGTGCAATACACCCTTTACAACTCTGAATGATGTCGTCTCTAGCCACAGGAGTTTGATTGTCACAATAGTGTTTGTCTTGTCAGGAATATTTTATGCACCCAAATAGGTCCAAACACATTACAACAGTCTCACTTATATTTTATATGTGTAGTTTACAATATATATACATATATATACTGTATATATATATATTATATATATATATATATATATATATATATATATATATATATATATATATATATATATATATATATATATATATAAAAGAGTTTAGCTTTTTGAATATATGTGGCCATTGGCCCTGAATCCAAAGGGATACAATCCATATCAATGAATGACTCAGACAGAAGATGGGGGAGAAAGGGAGCAGAACAAGCAGTCCAGAGAGGAGGACACGAGCCAGACCTAACACCTCAGGGCCTGACGCACAAACAAAACTAATTTGTTGGACAAGGTAATTTGTACTGCTCACGACTACTCCCGGCAGTCATGGAAGAGCAGGAAACGGACACAAACAGCTCCACCTATTTATCACCCTAGCCCTGCGTCTCTTGTGTCTCGTACAATGTCCCTTATTCCGTTTGTGTAACTGGGGAGGTAAACACGATAAGTCAAGACTGGCCCTAAATATATTTAGTTAATAGGTACTGATTTGTAATTGTAATGTTGTTGGTGCAATTACAGCCAATGTGCTGCTCTTCTCACAAGAGAAGGATTCACTCTGAATGAATGGTGAAGCATATGAGACATTCTGCGCCAAATAGGAAGTAACAATAAAGACGGTGAAATTATAATAGATGTGAGAAATCAATTTAGTTATAGAAAATAAGCTTATAATGTTCCGAACAATGGAACTGCATGTGTTTGTCAGTCTACTTGGGAGTCTTTCTGTGTGGCTGTGTGTGTTGTTTATCCTTTTTTTTTGCCTCACCAGTTGGACCCACATGCTAAGAAGTGTTTTCCTCTCCACAGATTAGCTTCAGTCTGATGTTAGCTACAGCTGTCCTTTTAGCCGTTACCCTTCATTGAAATGGGCGAGAGCTGCATTCATCATTGATTAAAGCCATGACATGGTGAGGCTATATGACAGGCCACCTCTATGGCTGTCAGCTCTGCCATGCAGGACCAGGATGAAGAGATAAAAATATAAACACTTAACCCTCACAGTGGACGTCGTATGAAGTGGGAAATGAGGCTCGACCTTTCAGATAAGGATATACCGGCAGATGAATACATACTCTGAGCATGCACACAACCCAATCATGCATACAACACACAAACACACACACACACACACACGCACACTTACGCAAACACGGTTGCTCATGCAATTTATTGTAGTTGCAGATTTATGTCCTGCTGTGTCTCACTGGGAGGTGGAAGATTGTTGAATCTAAAATTGTCAATTTGTCTCGCTGCTCAGCATATTTTTGATTTGATGATTTTGTCTGACAAAAATTCGAATAGCAGATTTGTTAAGTTGCTGACTTCATGAAAATTGTGGATTAAAAATGTGTTTTAAATGGCTTGCATGATGCTAACCATATCATGAATGCAAAAACAAAATCACAATCCTAAGTTACTGCTGGCGAATACGGTTTGAGTGCCTGTACTTAACCAATTTCAGGTCCACATAAATAATGCTACAGTTCTTTGGAAAGGCAATAAAACACACAACTGGCTAACAGTAAATGTGCAGAATAAGCACAGATGGTTGTCAAACCAAAGGCTTGGCTACTGCATCGTGGATTCCAAATCAATGATCTATTCCAACTGACATGGACAATGACGTATATTACTCATATATTTTAACATCCCATTCAATTTAGAGTAAAAGTCCTACAGGAGTATGCTTGGAACTAAAGTAGCACACATGTATCTCTCCCCATGATGTATACTGTTCACAGTTGTATACTGTATAAACAGTATATACTTTTAGTGTATACTGTTCACACTGTTTGCAATTACCTTAAACTGTTTACTGACACCGAGTAACATTTACAGTGCCAAACATACACAACAAGTAATTGCATGCTAGAGTAAACTACATTTTAAAAAACTAAATACACATGTGTGTTGGTATAGTAGGTCCTATCTTTTCCGTTTTCTCTTCAGAGACATTCTATCTCCAGCCTGTTCAGTCCACCAATATTTCTGCTCACATCCCCTGCTCTCCCCTACTCCTCCTTGGGCTTATCACAATCCACCCCACCCTCCCTCCAGAGCCCTTATCTCCAACTCTGGTTTGTGTCACGCATCCCCGGCCCAGCAGAAGATAAAACATTACACACACAAAGATTCTCCCAGTTGCTAGAGATTTCACATGTGGATGAATCCCAGAAGACCGCCATCTTAGCACTCAGGTGTCGCGTCCCCTGCTGTCCCACCATGTCCCAACAGTGCATTACTCGGGCTTGTTTGTGCAACAGTGTGCTGCATATTGCCTTGGCGGGGACCTCTGCTGATACCATGCAACAG
>JAPMUY010005627.1:5000-10981 GCA_026901105.3 Galaxias olidus | reverse complement strand
TTTGTCAATCACAACATCACATTGATTAACTATGTATCCATGCTCGTATAAAAAGATATGTAATCAATAACATCCCAGGAAACATAGCACTTAAACAAAATTAATGTAGCATCACTTGGTAAATGTGATTGTTGCTAATCTTAAAAACCCTTACCATAAACACTGATGTGGGTTCAGGACCAAAAGATGCCACCACAACTGCAGGGTCAATTGAAGGCCTGGCTCCCAACACCTCATGCATGTCGTCAAAAAACTGCCAGGTAGCAGCTGTGGCTTCCTCACCATCAGTCTCCGACCCTGTTTTGGGAGTTTTTAGGTCCTGTAATAAACACACACACACACACACACACACACACACACACACTTTTAACTCGATATTACAAGTAATGACAATAATAATATATAATGCTGGTAGGCACGTTTTTTCAGTAGCCTCTGAGTAATTATTTTGAGATTTTTTTTTAAAGATTACATGCAGTCACATGAACTGTTTTGCATCTCCTGTTAGAACCACACTCCTGTATGGTTACCTTACCTTATCTTTTTTCAGACCTGCTGGGGACTGATCTTGCCCTCCAGGTCCAGTTCTTTAATCAATGTCCTGTATCATAACAAAAAATTAAGAGCAATGTTAATAGAATGAAAAAATCAGAATAAGTAAAGAAATGAGTCAAGTCTAACATATTACTCACTCCCAAAGTGGTTTGGCTGCACTTTCAGATTTGAGAAACCGCTGTTCGTTTTCAGATCGGACCTGAATAAGCAGTCTGGTTTGCGCTGGAGTCCCTGTAATGGTGGACATGGGAAATCTTGTAACATTGGTCACGTATCAAATACATCTATGCGATTGCTTGCAATTACTATTAACTATAGACAGTAGAACATGCTAGCAACTATAACAACGTCTCGCTATACATTTTCATTTCAGCAGTAGGAAATACAGAATACACAGCATGTAAATAAAATAACACTTTAACGGAGGCATGCTAGCAGGTCCATATACTGGTGCACAAGATAGTGTTTTATCTCTGTGGTTCTACTATTGTCAATACAGTGAATGTTTTACTGTCTTCTCTCCTTTTCAGTTGTTGCAGTATGTTTACCAGGACAGCAACGGAAAACTAGGTAAGACTTACCTATCCTTAGGTGACATTCACTGTCCTGATAGAACACTAACCCTAACCCTGATCAGAAAAACTGCAGAGAAAAAAGGGTAAATGGTTTTAAACATTACAATTGTGAAGCTTTGGGCGTAAAAACGTTTTTAACGTAAAAAAGATTTGGGTGTGTAAATAATTCAAATTTAACGATTTGGAAGTGTAAACATTACATGTTAAACGCTTTGCATGTGTATCTAGGTTATGCATATACTTATTGTGTTTAGATTGAAAGGAATAGTGCATCTAGGTTATGCATATTTATTGTGTTTACACTATACCTATTATAGTGTATGGTAATGTAATGCCTGTTTCAGGGCGGATGTACCAGACCCACCCCAGCAGGGGTCAGCACCAGACTCAAGAGCAGACAGGAAGTGTCCTCCAGGGTCCCAGAGGATCCTGCACTTGGAGGTCCATCAACAGTAAAACCATGCCTCACCCGTCCTCCTCCTCTTCAACCTTGTCTTCCACACAGGGTAGCTATGGCAACTACCAGAACTGCACCATTGTCCAATCACACCTCCCGTACTCCAGCTGCGGAAAATATGTCTCGCTGGCACCCAAAACTCTCATCTTCCCCATGTTTGTCCAGGTTAGTCCCAGTGAACTATGACCTCAGAACTACCGTGTTTGTCCATGTTAGTCCCAGTGAACTATGACCTCAGAACTACCATGCTAGTCCCAGTGAACTATGACCTCAGAACTACCAGGTTAGTCCCAGGGAACTATGACCTTAAAATTACCAGGTTAGTCCCAGTGAACTATGACCTCAGTACTACCAGGTTAGACGGTAGTGATTAAGATGTGTGTTAGGTAAGTCGGTGTAACTCCATGGAGTTTGGGCGCGTTCGCACAAAAGGGGCACGGTTAGCAACCTAGCCAAGTATTTTGGCAAATCGCTCATGCTCTGTATTTTTGGTCCCAGAAGACAGCACATTGATAATGTCAGGATATGAGTGGTTAAAATTAATGGCAATACGATGCCAAGACTTAGCCATTAACAAGAGTAAAGTCGTAACAGTGTTTTTTGTTGCATGTGCATGTTTCTGCAACTACGATCAATTTTACTCTCCAAAATTAAAATAATTGAACCTCTAGTCTATCATTTATCATTTTAACCAATGTGTTCTATTTTGCATTACGGACTCTAGTTTCATTTGTAATATAATTGAGATGTAAGGGTATATAAAATAATCTATCTAATATGTAAAAACAATTAGGATTAGGCTGTTAAATTATAGCCTACACATCGGCTACTCCCTAAAGCACCTATCGGCTGGATGAATGCAATGACATTATAACAATCATTTCTGCTGCAACCCCAGCGGAAAGCACGTTTGAGATTATGGGGTATTATTACTTATTTTTAAATAACTATTAAAGTAAAGGTATTTATAGTTAGAACCATACGCTTTTTGGTAGCTAACTTCAAATTTGCAAGAGTTTTATATATATTAACACTTTTAATTTAGAATGATCTAAATGTCTGACCGCCAAAAACATATTTGTGTCCACTCCAGCAGTTTTGCAACGTAGCACTTTTTTTTTTGCATTATAGCATTATAGAGGATTATACATTACATTACATTACATCTAGCATTATAGAGGGTCCTTTTGTTGTTAACATGGAGTTAACCACAAATATTAACTGTTCGGAGCAGTTTAGAGATCCAGCGTAAATTGCTTTGACCACTTACCTCAGGTAAAACTTACCCACCTTCTATAGTATGAGTTAATTGGGAAGTTACCCCCGATGTCACAAAGCTACTCCCGAACTTACCCACCTTCTATAGTATGAGTTAATCGGGAAGTTACCCCAACGTCACAAAGCTACTCCCGAACTTACCGGGGTACGCCAGTTAACTCGCTTCATAGTATAGGCCTCTGGTGTTGTGTTTTATGTGGTAACTGTTGGTGCTAGTTGTGGTAACTGTTGGTGTTTGTTGTGGTAACTGTTGGTGTTTGTTGTGGGAACTGTTGGTGTTTGTTGTGGTAACAGTTGGTGTTTGTTGTGGTAACTGTTGATGTTGTGCTTGTTGTTGTAACTGTAGGTGTTTGTTGTGGTAACTGTTGGTGTTTGTTGTGGTAACTGTTGATGTTGTGCTTGTTGTGGTAACAGTTGAGCTACGGTCACAACGCAGGCAAAAGTGTTTGCTCATATGTGACTCAGGTCTGTTTTTTTCATACAGTGTGAACAGCACAAATCACATGGAATCCGATCTTTTCAATTCGGATTTGGGGCACTTACATATGTGGTACTAAATCGGATACAGGTCTGATTTTTTGCAATGCGACCTCAGTCTGAACAGTCAATTCGGAACCAATGCGAATTTTACGTCTCTAGATCTATCTAGCGTTCTGCGTGTGACGTCTTTGTTATTGTTCCTTTGTGCATGCTAGTCGGTGCAGGACCGTGACCAGTTCACATTGGAATATGATATTGGCCACATTTAAAACTAATAATGTGAACAGGCAAACAAAAAAATCGGATTTGAGCATACATCCGAATTGGGCATTAAGGCCTGTGGTGTGACTGTAGCCCAAGTGTTTGTTGTGGTAACTGTTGGTGTTGTGTTTGTTGTGGTAGCTGTTGATGTTGTGTTGCAGCCTCTGGACCTGTGCGGTCCAGACAGGAGCCTGCTGATGGCAGAGGAGATGATTCTCCACCAGAGACACCGGTCCCCCGCTAAGGTAAACCACCCCTAACCCTGTATATAAACATCCTGTGTTCAGTGCTTTAGTGCTAGGGTGAACCCCTAACCCTGTATATAAACATCCTATAACTCAGTGCTTTAGTGCTAGGGTGAACCCCTAACCCTGTATATAAACATCCTATAACTCAGTGCTTTAGTGCTAGGGTGATCCCCTAACCCTGCATAATAAACATCCTGTAACTCAGTGCTTTAGTGCTAGGGTGAACCCCTAACCCTGCATAATAAACATCCTGTAACTCAGTGCCTTAGTGCTAGGGTGAACCCCTAACCCTGTATATTAAAATAGGGAATATAGGCTACCTGTCACAAAAGTGAAACAAAATATGTCACATTGAGAATGGTTGCTCTCGTCCTCATCCCCCTGTCAACTCATATTGATTGCCGCTCATGATTCCCAATTAATGATTGTATGAAGCCTAATCGTCAAATATTTGCAAGTTATGCATTTATGTTAGGCATTCACATCTGCTACTATAGTTACATATTATGATTCTTAAGTTTGTTAACATAGGACATTTGAAAACATATAAGCATTTTAGCAAGACTAATGTTATATTAGGGCATAACATATGATGGAAAATGTTTAATAAACAACTAGGCTATACGATCTGCATCCCTTGTCGGTCATGTCGATCAACAGCTGAATGGTGTTGCTTTAAATATTGCTGCCACAAGGAATTGTGGGGCGGCATTTGCTTCTTTCCTTTCGTAAAGGATGGTCCAGTGTATCCTATGCTAAAGTACACAAGTTAGGAAGCATTGAAGCACCTTTCCTTAGCACTTTAGAGAATTCGACCAGTACTTATCATGGCTGCCACTTAGATACTTCCGGGTCATTTCACCCAGTTAGGAACCTTCCTAAGCAAAATAGAGAATTCGACCATAGCCTTTGTGCTAGGGTGGGGTGAACCCCTAACCCTGTATATAAACATCCTGTGCTCAGTGCTTTCGTGCTAGGGTGAACCCCTAACCCTGTATATAAACATTCTGTGTTCAGTGCTTTAGTGCTAGGGTGGGGTGAACCCCTAACCCTGTATATAAACATCCTGTGTTCAGTGCTTTAGTGCTAGGCTGAACCCCTAACCCTGTATATAAACAGCCTGTACCCAGTGCAGACTCCTGTTAACCTAACCCTAAATAAGAATCCTGTAACTTGGTGCCTTAGAATCCTGGAACATACTACTACTTTTTACTTTTAGTACGCACAGCAGCTGCCCTTACAAAGTACGTACTGGTGCATATCATTGGGACATACTAGCCTACTTCGTCATAACATTACGCCTTCAATTTTGACCCTCTTGCCCATACATCCGTCTGTAGTCTCTAGCACTGTAGTCATCTGTCTGTGCTCCCTCGAGGTACAACCCATAAAAGCATGCTGGCTTGCATACAAAATGCGACAGAATGCAGTAGGACATCCTGGTACTTTTTGGCATACTGCATTTGACATGCTAGAAGTTCTATAAGTAATAATGGGTGTTGTTTGCCTTGGTCTTCATAGGAGCTTTATTCCATTTTGTATTTTTTGTGTTCTTCTATACAAAATTACAAAGAAAGCTTTTTCATGATCTTTCTCCATTGTAACAGAGGTAGCTAACCCAACCAACATATTTAGAAAGATTCAAATAATTACAACTCATGAAATTCCATAACTTTTTCATAAATTATATATTTTTTTAAATAATTGTATAAATTATTATACAGGTTTTAAATTAACCTTCTCTACATCCCAGATCTGCTTTTGGCTCATGTTACAATGAGCTTTAATAGATTTGATCTAGCAGTTTGTGTTGTCTATTTAAAGACTACTACTACTAAGATGAATTATTGCTTACTTGAAACAACTTCATGAGGTCACAAGTTGGACCTTCCTTTGAACTGAGTAGTTTCTGTGTGACTGAGATGGTGATGAGTGTGCTTTGCTGTCCCCTGCAGGTCACAGTGCTGGTCTACACTGACCTGATGTTACTAACCAGAGAGGAGGAGACAGGACGCTGTAACGTACTGCAGGGCCCACTCTACCTGCACAGCATACGTCTGAGAGATGGTACACACACACACATCCCTAACCCTAACCCTGCACAGCATACGTCTGAGAGATGGTACA
>JAPMUY010005627.1:0-2500 GCA_026901105.3 Galaxias olidus | reverse complement strand
TCAGTCCCTCCCCCAAACTCCCCCTCTATGCCCCCTCAGCGCGGCCCACCAGAGCCCACACACATCCATCTGGAGGGAGAGAGGAGGAGAGGGGGAGGAACAGGAGCAGGGGGAGGAGCAGGAGCAGGGGGAGGATCAGGAGCAGGGAGAGGAACAGGAGCAGAGGCAGGGGGAGGACCGGGAGCCGGGGGAGGAACAGGAGCAGGGGGAGAAACCGGAGCAGGGGGAGGAACGGGAGCAGGGGGAGGATCAGGAGCAGGGCGAGGATCAGGAGCAGGGGGAGGAACAGGAGCAGGGGCAGGGGGAGGAACGGGAGCAGGGGGAGGAACGGGAGCAGAGGCAGGGGGAGGAACGGGAGCAGAGGGAGAAACGGGGGCAGGGGGAGGATCAGGAGCAGGGAGAGGAACAGGAGCAGGGGGAGGAAAAGGAGCAGGGAGAGGATCAGGAGCAGAGGCAGGGGGAGGAACAGGAGCAGGGGGAGGATCAGGAGCAGGGGGAGGAACGGGAGCAGGGAGAGGAACAGGAGCAGAGGCAGGGGGAGGATCAGGAGCAGAGGCAGGGGGAGGATCA
The DNA here is from genome assembly GCA_026901105.3 of Galaxias olidus. Classification (NCBI taxonomy): domain Eukaryota; kingdom Metazoa; phylum Chordata; class Actinopteri; order Galaxiiformes; family Galaxiidae; genus Galaxias; species Galaxias olidus. Next base: position 1,930 of record JAPMUY010005627.1, on the reverse strand, counting down.
GGAGCAGGGGGAGGAACAGGAGCAGAGGCAGGGGGAGGATCAGGAGCAAAGGCAGGGGGAGGATCAGGAGCAGGGAGAGGAACAGGATCAGGGAGAGGAACAGGAGCAGGGGGAGGATCAGGAGCAGGGGGAGGAACAGTATCAGGAGCAGGGGGAGGAACAGGAGCAGAGGCAGGGGGAGGATCAGGAGCAGGGAGAGGAACAGGAGCAGGGGGAGGATCAGGAGCAAAGGCAGGGGGAGCAATGGGAGCAGAGGGAGGAACAGGAGCAGGGGGAGGGCCTGAGTGTCTCAGAGACATCCCACTCAGTCGGGGGGGCTCTGTGCCCCTCGCCCCAGACCCAGCCTAGCCCCGCCCCTGAGGAGAGCGATGAAGACACTGAAGAAGATGATGAAGAAAGTCTGAGGACCGACTCCCCCTACAGGTCGGGAGGCATCATGGCGACTCTGAGGAGGACGCTCTCTGAGGGAAGTCTTCTCCGGGAGCCTCGATTTCCATGCTTCCTCTCCGACAGCACCTTCCACTGCCTGACCCGCCCCCCTGCCCTCGCCCCCCATCCACGCCCCTCTGCCCTCAGGCTGAAGAGAGAGCTGACCCGGCAGGGGGGCTCAGTGCACCATCTCTACCATCTGCTCTCTGGTGCAAAGGTAAGCTTATATATAAACACTCTGGTGTAAAGGTAATCTTATATATAAACACTCTGGTGTAAAGGTAATCTTATATATAAATACTAGTGTAAAGGTAATCTTATATATAAACACTCTGGTGTAAAGGTAATCTTATATATAAATACTAGTGTAAAGGTAATCTTATATATAAACACTCTGGTGTAAAGGTAATCTTATATATAAACACTCTGGTGTAAAGGTAATCTTATATATAAATACTAGTGTAAAGGTAATCTTATATATAAACATTCTGGTGTAAAGGTAAGCTTATATATAAAGACTCTGGTGTAAAGGTAAGCTTATATATAAACACTCTGGTGTAAAGGTAATCTTATATATAAACACTCTGGTGTAAAGGTAATCTTATATATAAACACTCTGGTGTAAAGGTAATCTTATATATAAACACTCTGGTGCAAAGGTAAGCTTATATATAAACACTCTGGTGTAAAGGTAATCTTATATATAAACACTCTGGTGTAAAGGTAATCTTATATATAAACACTCTGGTGCAAAGGTAATCTTATATATAAATACTAGTGTAAAGGTAATCTTATATATAAACACTCTGGTGTAAAGGTAATCTTATATATAAATACTAGTGTAAAGGTAATCTTATATATAAACACTCTGGTGTAAAGGTAAGCTTATATATAAAGACTCTGGTGTAAAGGTAAGCTTATATATAAACACTCTGGTGTAAAGGTAATCTTATATATAAACACTCTGGTGTAAAGGTAATCTTATATATAAACACTCTGGTGTAAAGGTAATCTTATATATAAACACTCTGGTGCAAAGGTAATCTTATATATAAACACTCTGGTGTAAAGGTAATCTTATATATAAACACTCTGGTGATATATAAATACTCTGGTGCAAAGGTAATCTTATATATAAATACTCTGGTGATATATAAATACTCTGGTGTAAAGGTAAGCTTATATATAAACACTGGTGTAAAGGTAATCTTAGATATAAACACTCTGGTGATATATAAATACTCTGGTGCAAAGGTAATCTTATATATAAACACTCTGGTGTAAAGGTAATCTTAGATATAAACACTCTGGTGATATATACAGACTCTGGTGCAAAGGTAAGCTTATATATAAACACTCTGGTGTAAAGGTAAGCTTATATATAAACACTCTGGTGATATATAAATACTAGTGTAAAGGTAATCTTATATATAAAGACTGGTGTAAAGGTAATCTTATATATAAACACTCTGGTGTAAAGGTAATCTTATATATAAACACA
>JAPMUY010005625.1:0-10875 GCA_026901105.3 Galaxias olidus | reverse complement strand
GCGCCTTCAAATTAAATGTAATAATATTATTATTGAATTTCTTATGTTTCAGTTTTAAGCATGAAAGTAGACTAATGTAGCCACTGGTGTCTTAGGGAAGTGTGTGGACCTTCTAAGACACTTTCCTACAACACTATTTACAATGTTGTGACCATTCTCCATACAGAGACAGTGTTTCCCACAGGATTTTTTGAGACTGGTGTTATCTAAAACGAAACACTAATTGACAACGCAAGCTTCACTCTAACTCCGAAAAGGCTTTACCAACATTCTTTACAAAAAATAAATTTGAGCTATCAAAGAAATTACACAGAAGTGGTAACTTGTGTTGAACTTTATTCATTTATTTTTAGTAACAAATCTACTGGATGAGGACGTTATATCCCTCTTCAACTTTGTTGTAGAAATATTTAAGCTTTTAGCAAAAAATAGCCCTATTTCAGCCAGATAAATTTTTTAGGGCCAAACCCAACTGTAGAACTTGATGGGTGATCTCAGGACGTTGTTTAGCGGCTTTAAAGTCCACGTTTCATGCGTTTAACACAGATATATTATGCAATATATGTAGAGGACATGGTATTGGTCTACTCTCCCTTCATCCCTATTGGCAAACTTAGCACCCTGAATTTGGATATTTAATTTTCCTGGGCTTAGAAAAACAGTTCTAATGCCCCTTTGTAGTTGAATTCCTCTGGGTTTGGCTCGCTGATGAACCTCAGTCAGGCAGCCAGGTGCTCTCCTTGCGGCCTCTTACGAAGGTCTTGTTTGACCTGAAAATTAAGGTAACTAAAATTTGCCAAATGTTTGAAATTAAAAAGGTGCATTTGGCGCACACTGTAGGTCTACTATTCTTTTAGTTAAGATTTAGCGGTTTATCAGGCAAGTGCAATTATGGGCTAAATGTTTGGCACACTTCTCGGCAACTTCAGTCATATTGCCTTGCCCTCTGTCCTTATCCTGTGGATGTTTTTTCATGTAGTGGTGGATTTTGCTCATTCTTCTTAAAATATAAAAAAAATACTCATGATCTGAAAATCAGGGGTACAAACATGAACTTAAATCATTAAGCTTAAAAAAGTACCGTTACTTCAACTTGGTAATGGCAACTTTACATGATGAGCCTAATTGCTCCTTGCTGAAAATAGTTGCATTCTCAGCGCTGGTAAAAACATAAATGTTGGATAATTTGTTAACATTAGCTAGCTAGGTATAACGTTTCATGCGTTAAAACATTTTCGTGACAAGCAGTCGGATATGTCAGGCAACATATGCGAGGAGACTTGACAGCTAACGTTAACGTCGTACCTAATTTAGCTTACTTTAGATTAACGTTAAATATCAATAACCTCACAGTATTGTAACGTTATCTGTTTGCTCTTGTACATTGGTAATTATCAAATTGTTTGGATTAGTGGATACTATAACGATATACGTTACCTCAAAAGATGTTGCGTCAAATGCTTTCGCGTCTCAGATTCAGCTGGGTTAGTTAAAGTATATTTGTGTGTGCGAGTAATGGCGCAAAACACAGCGTTACAGATATTTTATAGTATTATGAGAAGTATAAAAAATATTTTCGGTTCATTATCCAGTCCTTTTCATTTTTATTTCCTCTAAGATATTTCAATAACACAACTCCTATCTAGAGTTGCTATGGCGGCGCTGTAAGGAGAGGACGCTGGCTTTGTTTGTTAGTCGCTTTTTCACAGCATTTGTCAGATTTATCATCTTAGTATAATTTTATATTGTTTCTTTTACTCTGGTTACAATAGTCTTAAGGCCTTTACAAACCGGGGACGTTTTTTTTGTGCGATTAATTCGCACCTCAATAAAGTAATTCAAACTCTTGTATTTGTTATGTGTTCTTTCACACTGGACGCAAAGTTTTTTCCGCGAAAAAGCGGCATTTATTTTTTTTTCGGATCAGGGTCGATTATTGAGGCAAATAAAAACTGTAACCAATCACAATCATGTTTGGGTAAGCTATGTCACAATCTCATATTCGAAATGGCGAACCAACTGATCATCTTTGTGTCACCGCACCCGGTACTATTTGATAAAGGCCACAAAAACAAGGACAATGATTTAATAGATAATGTATGAAAGGCGTCGCTGAAGAGCTTGGCCATTAAGATAGTGAGTGTACAGTATAATCTATAGTTAGTTGTTACAGACAACGGCGTTGGCAAAAAGGCTTTGAATTAGCAGGTTTTTTTTTAGCTAGCTTCTCTGTCCCGTTCATCATGTCAGAATCTAATCTGGATTCATGTACAATGTGCATATCCCGTCGTCAGTTCACTTTTCATGACTACAATTTAGTATTCGACTTGCTGGAAATACAATTTACTGACCAGGGTAACTTGATCCAGATAGTAGAGTGAGCGCAAAGCGAAGTATGATGTGTGTCCGTATGATGTTAGGATGGCGTGACGTGTTCTAATGTTGTATACACTAAATGTTTTAGTTGAAGAGGTTGAGGAAAAACCTCTATGACACTTGCGTCAGGCAAACGAGAGAGGATAAGGAGAGCAGGAGTAGTCAGGCCAGTAAGCAGAAGAAGCGGTGGAAATCCATGGAGGCAATGTCTTTCCTTGACGCTTCAACTGCTTACAGGAGGTAACGTTATAGTTTGGGTCTGTGTCACCTGAAGGGACTGGATAATCTAGTACTTCTAGATTACAGTACTACCAAATCAAGATCAGCCATCCCTGCATAAAATAACTGAGATTGGTGTAGTAGGGTCCGTTCATTTGACATGAAATTACTTACTAGCTGATTTTGAACAGGGTACATTGCAACCTTGACTGTGCTGAGGAGGAGCAGGAAGCAGGGCCAGACGGGTCATTTGACAGAGAGAGGGAGAGGTGACAGCTACTGCAGCTCAAAGGTCTGCACCGTTGAAGCTCAAAAGGAGTGCCGATTTCATTAAGCAGTTTTTAGGGAGGAAAGAGGTAAGGGAGCAGGAGCGTGTCAGGGAGCGCTTAGATCGAGACGACGTGTGTCTGTTTCTGCAGAGTTTGACCCCCGCCATGAGAAGACTGCCTACAGACAGGCAGTCTTAGGTAAATAAAAAATGCAGGAGATGATCCATGAGGCAGGATTTGGGGGGGTGCACACACCCCAACAAAATACTAGTTCCTATATGTGTTTGTAAATAATAAAATGAAATGTTTTGAATTAAAATCACTTGAGGCTTTTTATTTGCATATATAGAAATCAGTCACAAATGTATGGTTAAATTAAATATTTAATATCAAAAGTCATGCATATATGTGTAATTAAAAATAAAATATAGTAAGATGTTTCCCATCCAGTGCTCCAACACAATTGGGGAAATTCCACCTCTCCTGGAATCTCTTGGCCGTGTTCCTCCAGAGCTCCTCTGTTGGAAACGGCATGTATGTTTCCCTCATGTTGGCCCGAATTACATTACATGTGTCCTTAACAACTGAGGCTACAGTTGACACGCCAAGGCGAAAGCTGGAGGTGATGGTGGTGAAAGAGTCCCCGGTGCTGAGGAATCTAGTTATTAAAAAAAGCATAATCAATGAAAATAAAGTCTGAACCCCACTTTCTAAGTTAACTGGTATAATGTATAGATTATAAACTGTAAATGCTGGAAATTACTCTTGGTATTAGGTGCTCATGATCATCGGTTATAATACATATAAATCTAACAATAGTGTAGTTCATGTGAGCCTTTGATATAGCCAGTGTTTCCCCTTTATAGGATGGAGTTGTAGTGGAGGTGGTGAAGCATGCGCTAAAAGCGTGAGTGCGAAAAGAAAGCGTGCCTTTCCGTGAGGTTTCATGCATTTGCCGGCACCAGAAGGGCTCGAGGCTTAAGTACAGTATATAGGTTTATATAATGATCTGGGAGATGTCATATGAGATGTCTCAAGATTTAGGGAAATATGCCTACACCATGTAGAACAACATTATAAAAGTAATCTTTAAATACTAAATAGTAACTATCTTAAATCAATCGTGCCTTGATGTTATTGTGCATTTCCCAATCCCATATTGTGCTGAAGCCGTAAATTTATAATTTGTTCAATATGACTGACAAGGTCTAGGCTACTTTATTTCATTAAATATATATTACTATAAACTCAGAAATAAGTCCTTATAGACAACTGTATATTGCAATAATTTACCTCTGACAAACTACAAGACGCTGTTCTGGATCAATCGACTCCCGGTAATTGGTCCTCTGTCGTCTCCTTAGGTGTGGTGCTAGCGTAAGTAACAGCGCCTCAAATTGCCCCACAGACATCCTAAAATATGTCCGAAAGCGGTCGGTACAGTTTCAACTCCTGGATGAGGCAGTGAAACTCTTTTTGCGTCTTTCTTCCACTTATGATGGGATGTATCCGAAGTTTCCTCTTTCTTTTCATGGCTTGGATGAGGACCAGGTTGTCGTCGCTGGATGATGAAAAGTCCATTTCTCATGTATGTCTGACGGCCACACAGCGAATCTTTTGCTGAACATTCGAACATTCATGTCGCGGCAGGTGTAAATAGTTTTGATGTGAGTCTTTCGCATGAAAATTTTTCGTATTTTTGCATTGTCTGGATTGCGTCACCAACCCAGCTACGTCCACAGAGGTTCCGGATGATTGTTTTTTTACCTCTGAGTCGGAACACTCCATTCCCTCTGTCAGGACAAAAAAGCGCATCTGCAACTGACGCACTTCTACACATGTTGGTGCTAACCTGAACTATCTGACAGCCTTAGTTAAATTGGACAGTTATTTGGTATAAATCACGTCCGCCACCCTTAACAACACCGCCAGGTTCGCACTGTTTGATATACGCTCTCTCAACAACAATGTTTTATTCATAAATTAAGTTGTCACGGATCACTCAGTCGACTTTGTGTCTACTGGAAACCTTTGCTGCTAAATCAAGCTACCCCTCCAGGCTATGTGTACTCGCCACGGTGTCCGCGGGGTCTTAAAAAGTAAATCAATTTAATGAAAAAAAAGTATTAAAGTCTTAATTTACATTTTACGAGGCATAACGTTTTTGTGTAAGTTTTTCCGTGTGAACCTAGACTATTTGTCCAAAGACATTTGTTATAGAATCCTGCAAATTGTGACATTATATGAAATGGTCTAGCATTTCTTGTGCACGCAAACCCACTGACTGCTGTCCCTGTCAGATTGACCAACGCGCTACCATTAGTGTTTTTCTTCAGTTTTTTCCCTAGCCAACTGGCGCCGTTGAGCAGGCTCTAGCGTGCTCATTTAAGCTAGTCCGAAGGTAATGGCATCCTATGAAATGACACGGAATCCATTGGTACCATGAATCAGGCTTCTTGTACTAGCTTGTCGGGAAGGGGGCTAAATAATGCGCTCAAGTTAGGTTGAGTTTTTTGCAAGAGAAAAGTTAGCAGGCTAACTCGGTAAGCTAGCCAACGGTGTTTACTTTCTTCAATGGGATAGAGAGGAGACAGTGAAAAAGAGAATGAGATGGAGAGAGGAAGAATAGATAGAAGACATGGGATTTTTAACAGTGTTTCCTCCTTGGCAGTATCTGCTCTTTAAAATATATAAAATCTTGCTTAAAAATCACTGCTCAAAAAAATTAAAGGAACACTTTTTAATCAGAGTATTGTATGAAGTCAAATAAACATCTGGAATATTGATCTGGTCGGTTAAGTAGCAGAGGGGATTGTTAATCAGTTTCAGCTGCTTTGGTGTTAATGAAATTAACAACAGGTGCACTAGGGGGGCAACAATGAGATGACCCCCAAAACAGGAATGGTTTTCCAGGTGGAGGCCACTGACATTTTTTCCCTCCTCATCTTTTCTGACTGTTTTTCACTAGTTTTGCATTTGGCTAGGGTCAGTGTCACTACTGGTAGCATGAGGTGATACCTGGACCCTACAGAGGTTGCACAGGCAGTCCCAACTCCTCCAGAATGGCACATCAATACGTGCCATTGCCAGAAGGTTTGCTGTGTCTCCCAGCACAATCTCAAGAGCATGGAAGAGATTCCAGGAGACAGTCAGTTACTCTAGGAGAGCTGGACAGGGCTTAGAAGGTCTTCAACCCATCAGCTGGACCGGTATCTTCTCCTTTGTGCAAGGAGGAACAGGACGAGCACTGCCAGAGCCCTACAAAATGACCTCCAGCTATTGGTATATTGATATAAGATATTGGTGTGAATGTCTCTGACCAAACAATCAGAAACAGACTTCATGAGGGTGGCCTGAGGGCCCGACGTCCTCTAGTGGGCCCTGTGCTCACTGCCCGGCACCGTGGAGCTCAATTGGCATTTGCCATAGAACACCAGAATTGGCAGGTCCGCTAATGGCGCCCTGTGCTTTTCACGGATGAGAGCAGGTTCACCCTGAGCACATGACAGACGTGAAAGGGTCTGGAGAACCCGTGGAGAACGTTATGTTGTCTGTAACATCGTTCAGCATGACCAGTTTAGTGGTGGGTCAGTGATGGTCTGGGGAGGCATATCCATGGAGGGACGCACAGACCTAGACAACGGCACCCTGACTGCCATTAGGTATCGAGATGAAATCCTTGGACCCCTTGTCAGACCCTATGCTGGTGCAGTGGGTCCTGGGTTCCTCCTGGTGCACGACAATGCCCAGCCTCATGTGGCGAGAGTATGCAGGCAGTTTCTGGAGGATGAAGGAATTGATACCATTGACTGGCCTCCACGCTCGCCTGACCTAAATCCAATAGAACACCTCTGGGACATTATGTTTGGGTCCAATCGACGCCGCCAGGTTGCACCTCAGACTGTCCAGGAGCTCAGTGACGTTGTCAGGCATGCATACAAGCACGTGGGGGCAATGCACACTACTGAGTACCATTTTCATGTGCTGCAATGGAATTTCAGCAAAATAGACTAGCCTGCCGCATCATTTTTTCACTTTGATTTTCGGGGTGTCTTTGAATTCAGCCCTTTGTAGGTTGATCATTTTCATTTCCATCAAACGATGTGGCATCCTTTTGTTCCTATCACGTTACCCAGTCCATATCAGTATAGATATCCAGCATGATTTTTTTTCCCATTGAGATCTAATGTGTTTTGAAAGTGGTCCTTTAATTTGTTTCAGCAGTGTACAATAATGCATTTCAAATGTATGTCAGTTTAAATAGATTTGATGACATAAATTATGGGCAAACTATTATAAACACCAGTTTTCCATAACATTAATCATGCTATTTATTATCAAATGTTTCACAATTTTAGAGAAATTGACATTTTTAACAGAAGGTTTTTTATAATAAAAAAAATATTTTGGAGAAAAAGGAGCAGAAATAGAGAAAAGGAGACAGGCAGAGCACAAAGTGTGAGAAGAGGAGTGCTAAGGAGAGAGACTAGAAAAGATAGTGAGAAAGGGAAATAAATCTCTTATCTACTCAAGGCACAGTGACTAAACTAGAGTAATGAGTATTATATATGATCTATAGGCGTTATCACAAACAAATACTTTTTAGTTTTGCAGTTTCAGTCATTGTATAATAACTGACGGTAAAGGTGTCACTGGTGTAAACGTTTACAGCTTAAAGTTACACTGAAGTCTTAAAATATATTGAAAGGGTCTTAAAAAAGGTCTTAAAGTATTGAATTTAACCTCTAGATTCCTGCATAGACCCTGACTCGCAAAAGCCTATATCTTTATGGCAGGGTGGTGGGGTCATCGTTCTCCATCATACTGACTTCAAGAATAAGCTAATTTCTGTAAATGTGATGATATTGAATGCCATGCATTCCAATTGGTTGGTTTTCCTACAACGCAAGTGCTGCTCGTCTACATGCTCCCTGGTATACCTCTGAGCTCCTTTCTATTAAGACTAAAGGTTGTCAGCTTGAAAGACCTATAAACAGAACTAATTTCACGGTTCATGTTGATATCTACAAAGATAATGTCAAAGCATATAAGGATTCTCTATCAGACCAAAAACAAATATTACTTTTATCTCATTGACAAGGGCAAACTTATCCTAGAAAGCTATTCAACCAATTGCTGTGCCGACAGTATATCTCCGTCCTCAGAGTCTTGGGGTCTACAGACGTCTGCACCAGGTTACTGGATTTATTCCAATCGAATGTTGAAGCCATTCATTACCAGCTCCAGCCTTCAACCATGCCAGCTACTCCCCTGCTGGCTTTATCCACAGGAATGCCCCTGCCTGTTAAATGCAATCTCCATGCTTTCAAGCCTGTTAATGATGCATTTAGCTCCGCTCTGGTCACTCAATCAATCAATCAATCAATCAATCTATCTCAATCTGATCAAAATCATCTACCTGCGCACTTGGCCTTATGCCCACCTCCATAGTCAAGACCTGTCTGCCCATTCTGTTCCCCCTCATTGTGGACGATGTTAACACCTCCACCAGGACTGGCTCTGTCCCTCCAGAGCTTAAGAAGCAATACACCCAAAAACAACAAATGCATTATTTTCCTCATATTATAAACAACTGGACAAGTGAGTGAAGTTACATGACGGTGTTTTATATTCCGAACACTGATAAAGCGCATTCTGAGAAAGCACAATCGATGACGTCTGCGATTGTATTGTTCGGATTTGAGATCCTTAAACATGAATGTACCTTTCAAGTTTTGCATTCCATGAACAATCTGTACGATCATGATCGCTGTATAAACCTACATTGGAACATATATGTTTGTCCTCTTCTTAAGGCCATTTGGCATGGTTCAACAATATTTCTATTCTCTACATTAGAAGATCGACTCGCTCCTCCACCTATTATTTTTCTTAAAGACTACAACAAGTTTCATGTTCTCCTAACGTTCCACAAATCCCTGTGCTTTACTGTTTTCGGGGCATTTCCATTGAAGCAACAGGAAGGGTATGCTATTGTGTTTTCAGTGAGCATGGCACTTCTCATGGCCTCCTCCTCAACCACAATTTTCCGGATATTTTCACCGAATTAGCCGGTAGCTAGCAGCAGACCGGTGGCAAGTGATTGTTTAGAGTTGATGTTAGGTTGAATCAACCGGAGGGACGCAGTGGGCAGAGTATACCTCGGCCTCGTGTGCATGTGTGTCAAACTCTGACACAGACAGCAGAGGACCGTAACAGTGCAAGCATAAAAGACACCAATACAAAGTAGACTCTCCTCATGGTTTTTTTAATACAATTTTAGGACAAACATTTAGCCTTCCCAGATTTACTGGCCAAACATAAAATCTACCCGTCTTTGGCGAGTAGGAGCAGTGGCGGCTGGCGAAACATATTCTAGTTGGGGCTGTGCCATATACAGTCAGCTTCACCAATACAATTTTACATTGACCTCAGGACACCAGTGTTCTGTGAAATAGTAAATATTTAGTAAATGCCAATATTAAACATGTTAGGCATTCTTGCACAATAAAATCGTATACTAAAGTCAACTACAAAAACAAATGGGGTCAGGGGAACTTTGTGTGTGTGTCTGGCATCTTATTTGTAAAGGAATTTGGCCATTCTGTCCTGAGTGGCAAACCTTTCAATTCATTATTAGTCAGGGATGTTTTTGATTAGTTTTTTTCACCATGGAGTGCATAGCCGGAGCATTCAGGCAGATCCTGTGTCATGGAGTTCAAGTTCAAGTAGTCTTTTATCCAAGAGGGGCAATTTTGTTTACAGCCAGCAGTTACCACATAAAACAGACAATAATGCATAGACAACATTTACAGAGTAAAAAAAATGAAAATCACATTGAAGTATTTAAAAGGCCCTTGACAGCAGGGACAAGTGGGTTTTTAAGTCTGTTGGTCCTGCATTTTTGCAACTTGTATCTGTGACCTGGCGGATCAACAAAATCTCCTTGAACAGAGGGTGGCTCGAATCAGCCAAGATTGACTAGGTCTTTTTAAAAGTCCTGATCTTGTGTAAGTGTCTTAGGTCATTCAAGGTAGTGCCTGCAATTTTGCTACACACTTTGACAATACCCTGCAGTCTGTTTTTATTGTTGATGTTCAGTGACCCGTACCAACTGGCAAAAGAGTTTGTGAGGACTGAGTCAATCAAAACAGGAATAAAACATTTTCATTAAAGTATTGTCAACATTAGAACTTCGAAGTTTGCGGTAAAAATACATGCGCTGATGGGCTTTACTACACACTGCATCCACATGAAGCTCGAAGGTGAGCTTATCAATTACAGTACCTAGATATTTGTACTGCTGCACCACTTCAACAGCCTGACCATTAATCACAACAGGAGAGATGATTGTATGACTTTGCCTAAAACTTATAGACATCTCGTTAGTTTTTGACAAATTGATGTCCAAAAAGGACGACTTGCACCAGTGAATTCTGCCACTACAGGGCCATGATCAGTGTCGTCACTGCTGAAGAACGACACGATGACAGAGCTTAATGATGTGACGCCTTTCATATTGGCTTCGGCACGCGTTAGTGTATAGGACAAATAAGAGGCAAGAGGTCGCACCCCTGGGGTGATCCGGTGGAGGAAAATAGGACGTCTGACAAAACGCCATTAACCTTCACACGTTGCGACCTTTCAGTTAAAAAGTCCATCAGCCAACATATCAGACCAGGATCAATGTTGTGGATGCTCTCCAAACATTCTGCTAAGATGTGAGGCTGGATACAATTAAAGGCTGATGAGAAATCAATCAAAAGCAGATGCACAAAAGTCTTCTCCCCCTCCAGATGTGCCAGAATCATGTTTAGTAGGGTGCCCATCGCATCATCAACACCCCTGCCTGACCTCTAAGCAAATTGGAGCGGGTCCTAATTTTCCTCCTGAATTTAGAATTGTGCATTTTTCACAATCTTCTCAAAAGTTTTCATGACAAGGGAGGTAAGCGCCACAGGCCTTTAGTAATTAAGTGACTTTGGAGTTTTATTTTTTGGCACAGGTACAA
>JAPMUY010005621.1:0-10943 GCA_026901105.3 Galaxias olidus | reverse complement strand
AAGGTGTACTTTCGAGTAAAATCATGGCCTCGAAATGGCAATTGGGAAAGGAATTACAAGAAAATAAATATCCGCCTCCTTTACAGTCACAAATAAAATGGTAAATAAATCAATGACATGGTAAAGAACGGCTTTCATTGGTTGAAAGCTGAAAACAGAAAAAAATCCTCACCTCATTTTCGATTATCGTCCTCGAGACCGGGACAGCCTCCACCATGTTCTCCTCTATGAAGAGTACAATGAAATACATCCTGTTGGAAATCTCGTAACATTTAATGTTGATTGTGTTGGCAGACAGTTATATTAAATGGCAAACATGACAACGCCAACAGCACATAACAAAGCAAGCATAACTACTTTTATACCCTTTAAAGACTACACTAAACCCCCCCAAAAATTTGCATTACTCCCATTTGTTCATATTGATTGATCGGTTGGTGGTCTGAAGGATTAACCTAGAATCTCGCATAAAATCTGCTTTGACGCCATACCTTTTGGGTCCTGTGCATATTCAAGCTGTAAATATCAGTGTTCACCACAAACAAAATGATAATATTGTACTTGTGTTCAGTGCTTATATAGACATTTACACAGCCTTTGCCATGATTACAGTGCATCAAAAAGTTGAGCTCAGGTGCATCCTGTTTCCACTGTTGATCCTTGGGGGAGATGTTTCTACAGCTTAATTGGAGTCCACCTGTGGTAAATTCAGTTGATTGGACATGATTTGGAAAGGCACACACCTGTCTATATAAGGTCCCACAGTTGACAGTGCATGTCAGAGCACAAACCAAGCATGAAGTCAAAGGAATTGTCTGTAGACCTCCGAGACAGGATTGTCTCGAGGCACAAATCTGGGGAAGGGTACAGAAAAATTTCTGCTGCTTTGAAGGTCCCAATGAGCACAGTGGCCTCCATCATCCGTAAATGGAAGAAGTTTGGAACCACCAGGACTCTTCCTAGAGCTGGCTGGCCGTCTAAACTGAGCGATCGGGGGAGAAGGGCCTTAGTCAGGGAGGTGACCAAGAACCCGATGGTCACTCTGTCAGAGCTCCAGCGTTCCTCTGTGGAGAGAGGAGAACCTTCCAGAAGGACAACCATCTCTGCAGCAATCCACCAATCAGGCCTGTATGGTAGAGTGGCCAGACGGAAGCCACTCCTTAGTAAAAGGCACATGGCAGCCCGTCTGGAGTTTGCCAAAATGCACCTGAAGGACTCTCAGACCATGAGAAACAAAATTCTCTGGTCTGATGAGACAAAGATTGAACTCTTTGGCGTGAATGCCAGGCGTCATGTTTGGAGGAAACCAGGCACCGCTCATCACCAGGCTAATACCATCCCTACAGTGAAGCATGGTGGTGGCAGCATCATGCTGTGGGGATGTTTTTCAGCGGCAGGAACTGGGAGACTAGTCAGGATAGAGGGAAAGATGAATGCAGCAATGTACAGAGACATCCTGGATGAAAACCTGCTCCAGAGCGCTCTTGACCTCAGACTGGGGCGACGGTTCATCTTTCAGCAGGACAACGACCCTAAGCACACAGCCAAGATATCAAAGGAGTGGCTTCAGGACAACTCTGTGAATGTCCTTGAGTGGCCCAGCCAGAGCCCAGACTTGAATCCGATTGAACATCTCTGGAGAGATCTGAAAATGGCTGTGCACCGACGCTTCCCATCCAACCTGATGGAGCTTGAGAGGTGCTGCAAAGAGGAATGGGCGAAACTGCCCAAAGATAGGTGTGCCAAGCTTGTGGCATCATATTCAAAAAGACTTGGGGCTGTAATTGCTGCCAAAGGTGCATCAACAAAGTATTGAGCAAAGGCTGTGAATACTTATGTACATGTGATTTCTTAGTTATTTATTTTTAATAAATTTGCAAAAATCTAAAAAAAAACTTTTTCACGTTGTCATTATGGTGTATTGTGTGTAGAATTTTGAGGACAACAAACTCTCAAAAGACAATCAACACCACATTATTAGGCCTTTGTTTTGAGATAATCATTATCAAAGTGCAATAATTATGTTTGTAACTTACATGTTCAGTCTATTTAGTAGTGGCACCTACTAGCATTAACGGCAGGGCATCTAAGAAACTACAAACATTGTTACACAAAAACACTATTTACATTTGTAGTTAAACTAATAGAAACACCATACATTTGTATAGATTTGTGAAACAAACAATGAAGAGACAACAATAGATAACAAGCAAAGATCCAACTGTCAACAAGAAGATAAACTCAAGAGATAATCATCATTACATACTGAGTGTGTTGTGGCACCTACTAGCATAAACGGCAGTGCATCTAAGAAGACAAACATTGTTACACAAAAACAATAATAAAATTTTTATATATTTGTGAAACACCTAATAGAAATGCCATACTTTTGAACTCCAGTCCTTTGTATAGATTTGTCAAACAAACAATGAACAGTCAACATTATCAGCTATAGAACATTATATAAATTATCATTGTTAAAAAACAAATTGATCGACAAAAAAATCCAAACGCCAACAAGACAAACTTTGAAGAGAAAAACATTGTCTAAGTGCAATAATGAATAATGTGCCTTAAATAACTCAGGACTGCATATTTAGTCTACGGTTGGTGCAGAACACCCAAGAAAACGGTCACTGATCCTGGTTTCTTGGTTGTCCTAATAGCCTTTCTCAACAGCATTACTTTTGGAATTCTTTCCACATCTTCATCTCGGCTGCAAAACTGATAAGCTCCGACTAGGAAAGAGTTGCAAGGCTCCGTAAACAATGGAGACGGGTTTCTATACACACTGCAAAGTACCATTTCCTCTCCTTCTACGGTTCCAATGGCATGGTCTCTTGGTTTGCAACTGATTACGTCCTTTTGTTTGGGCTTGATGGGCTTTAAACGACCTCTTCTCTTCCAGCCTTTTCACGACCTGTGCGAGGGGATTCTTTCTTGATCTTACAAGCCGCTTCAAGTGATGTAGGTAGTTCTCAAAAGGAAAGGCACTGCGGTTGTCAAGGCCATTGTAGATACGTGCATCCTCAGCAATGTGCAGCATTGAATGAACATTGTACACCAAGAACTTGCTAACTAATGACTGCTTATTGCTGAAAGTTATTATAAAGTGTTACTGACACCACTGTTTGGAAATGCAAAAATGCATTGTTTGGAGCATATGTCACAGGGTGAAGTGACAGATAAGTGGATCTTTGGCATAAGGACACAGCAGCAATGCATTATTAGTTATTAGCAAGGGGACTGACTGCTTTAGGCTATAAAACTCTGTCTTGATGTGTTTGGGGTAGGGTTGAGCAGGGAATGTTTTCTGCCCCACCGCTCATTTTGGAATAGCGACCCACCAATTGATTGTCATTACGGAACGATTTCGGGCGGAACGCTGCCATCCGAGTGCCCGAATGAGTGAGTGAGTGAGTGTGTGCGTGCATACGTCTGTGGGGGGGGGGGGGGGGGGGGGGGGGGGGGGGGGGGGGGGGGGGGGGGGGGGGGGGGGGGGCACTGCTTCTTTATTTTCCAGTACGAACAGGTGATTGCAGTAAGGAGGCGAACTGCTGTGGCGGCATGGGGCTGCTAAACACACGGTCCAACCAGGAAACCCATTCAGGTCTACGTCATTGGCGGCGTTCCAGCATAGCTGTGCTGGTCCTGTGTCCAGGTCCCAAAGACGCTTACCTCCTTATTGTTATTGTGGGGAGTTGGTTCTCGGCAGCGCTGGAAAGCAAGAACCTATCCCCACCTATCTTCTATGTTGTCCTGTGTCTTTCCCCAAGCAAACCTCACTTACCTTGGTGATTTCCCTTAGAGGTGGGTAGGGTAGAGCCAAGGGTGGGTCATAGCGGGAGTGTTTCACTTATGTGCAGTGTACTAGTGTGTTTAGTGGAGTCGACCTCCCCTCTTGCAAGTGTTCTGTGTGTAGTGCTGGCCTTGTGATATTTTGATGGATTTGCAGTGCCGTCCTTGTTGCCCCACTGTGTTGTGTATGTTAATTCACCTCAATAGCGCGTAGTGGACTTTCTGGGAATAGGGGTAGGATCATCCCACCTATAAAGCTCTGCCCAAATTCCTAACCAAGGGGGTTATTGTAAAGACAGTGCTGGGGAGGGGGTTTTATAAGAAGTCTTAACTGTTTTAACAATGAAATTGTAATAAAGTATATTTTTTATACTTTTCTTGTCCTGGTCATCTCTGTGGGAGTGTGTGCTGTAGAACTGTAAACCCTGTGTTGGGTGGAGTTATTAAGTGTTCACCCAAAACCATGACACATACAGTATATATAAATACATGTAGAGTATTACCTGTTCTTGGCCTTTGGGTTACTGGCCTTTGCATAATAAGTTATTCGTTTTTTCCAATTCCCTACACACTTAAAGTGAATGCTCAGACACAAGTGTTAAAACTTTAACTTATGTAACCATATTAAACCAAGGCGGCAATACTACAAACACAAAAGTAGGCCTACACAGTTATCAGCTTTGCACTTTGTTCGCAATTCTACAAAACACTACACATGTATTCATGCACACTTCGTTCAAGAATAAAAACGTTTCAAGTACAAAACATACCTGCGATTGGCAACATCCAGCCGCACACATGAAAACACTTATACAGTAATTGAACACCAATCTGTCTTAGTGTAAAAAATTTACCTCAGGTGAACTCACCTCTTTTGTAAGAACTTTGCACACATGGAGGCAGTGAGAGCAAGGAGAAGAGAAAGACAGAGAGGAGTAGGAGGAGAAGGAGGACAAGAACAAAGACAATAGACGGAGACATACTGTCTTCCCGACAACATTAGGTCCACTTTGCTGGACCATGTCAAACTGTACATCATGGCCTGACAATGAGGGAGGCTGGGCAGAGAGACTAGCCCAACCTGAGTCGGTAAACTGTAGCATCCATACGTAATATGGACCTTTAGGCTGGAGAACAGGTATGGCTTACAGTACATTTTCTGCACATCATTCTGCATCACAGTAGAATACAATTCAGTCCTACAATAGTAGGTATATGTACATCAGTGAACCAAAAAAAACCCAGTATAGTTCTACGAAGTACAAGTAATACAGTTTTGATGTTACAGTACTGTGCACAGTGTGACAGTACAGTATGTAAAAAACAACCTACCCAGTTACATCATATTTTTGCATTTTCTACCGAATTTCCAGACAACCATGGCCATATTCAATACATATTGGCAAACAACAGCATCCACCTCATCCCTTACGATATCTTTTTTTTACCATTGCACTGTAATTTTACTGATGTAAGGAAATTAGAAACGGATTCAATGTTGTAAAGACAGCAGTGTTTTGTATAAAGCATATCAGTGTGTGGTTGCTGTTTTGTGTTGCTAGACAGTGAGGACCACATTTGCGTAGTAGATTTTGGGCGGTGTGCGTAAAACATGTTTGGAGGGAGTAAAGCCAAGTGCCTCTGTGGGACGAGACTGTACATGGCACCTGAGGTATGAAATGGAGATATGAACGTGGAGGTGTGTTTCAATGGCAGGAAGATGGCCTTTATTTTGCTGTGCACATGCACAACACAGGTCTGGTGTTATCTCATCCCTTAACTTTTTATATGTCTCATTTGACAGATGGTGAAGAGACAAGCATACACCTTCTCCGTAGACTGGTGGTCTTTCGGTCTCACAGTCTATGAAATGTTGACGCGTCTTTTGCCTGTCATGGTGGCGAGCTACCAAGAGCTGGAGGAGGCCATATTGAGTCACACTCCTCACTACCCTCTCTTTGTAACCATGGATACTAAGGACCTGCTAAACAAGGTGGGAACTCGGGTCAAGATGGATCAATAGACATCCAAACAATATCTTGAGTTTATGTGCTGTACTACAATCGATCATCGGTTATTTTTTTATACCTGAAAATAAAGCAATACTGTAAACGGTCTCGAGATTAAAAGGCCCATAATGTAGACAATCATACATTTTTGTGCGCTTCCTTGGTGTCTATGAAGCACATTAAATAGTATTTGAACAAAAAAAATCATTATTATCATTATTCTAAGGTGCCTCTTTCTTCCCCTCCAACTCACATGCCGTTTTCAGTGGTGAACACGAGTTTACGCCCGTTGCTCATTAACATTCATCAGCTGAGTAATGTTATTGGCTAGGGATAGGAACATTCTGCGGTTGTCATGGCTGCGGCCGGAGAAGCTGAGTCCGTGATTGGCCAATTAGATTGACTTAATTCAGAATAGCTTGTAAAATAGGGTAGATGTGTTGTCAGAGATCAAATAGAGAAAATGCACAAGGCACATATTTAACTTTTGCATTTTGTTGGGACTATCCCTATAAGTGATAAAATAATGCTAGACAAAGAAATAGGTCCAAATATTACATTAGGGGTCCTTTAATATAAAATACAGAGACAGATACATACTCTTTCCCTCTGCTTCTCTTCAGCTCTTTGAGCGAGACCCTGGCTGCAGGTAGGGTGTGGCTGGAGATATCAGATCACACGACATCTTCAGGAATCTCAACTGGGCCATTCTTAAGCCGAAAGTGGTAAGACTTGATTTGTAAACAACTTATATTGTAGCAGACTAATATTGTTTAATATTTAAATATGACGATTGTATTCACATGTCCAATCTTTCCCAATGCGATACAATCATGAACAATTGTAATTGATTTTTGCAATTTGTGAAAGTAAAGTGCACCAGACAATCAACTTTTACTTTGTACAATTCTATACAGTATTGCAGTTTAAATATTATAGGATAGGTTAGAATTGTGTTAACTTGGCTTTAAATGAATGTGGTCCAGGCTGAGTCCAGGGATTAAGCCTAGTTCTAGACTAAATCTCACTGTCAATGGAGATTCCCCATGAAAATGTTTTTTAGTCTAGGACTTGGCTTAATCCCTGTACGAGAAACCGGGCCTCAGGAAAACATTTTTCAGTTTCACTAAAAAGGCATGAAACGTGTCCAGCACTGCTTTTAATTGAGGAGGTATCAAACCTTTATCCCTCCTGTGACTGGATACTGACACAAACTAGTTTATGTCAATTACAGGAGGATCACAAGAACTGCTGTTACAGAGAGTCCCAGAGCGAGAGTGAGTTCCTCTAGCATAGTCTCCATTAGTCTCCGGAACAAAAATACTTTTAATTCGGCTGGGAAGAAAACACAGGAAGTAAATGGACAGCAAAACAATGAACCAGCAAAGAGGAAAGGAAAGGTAGCCCCTAAATACAAAAGCAAAACAACCCAACAATAAACCAATCACAAACAAGCCCTAAATGGAAACATGTAAAAACAATTAACTAAGGTCCCAAAGTCCAGGCCGTGACAATAACGTAATCTATGGACACACAGTTTAGTTTTACTAGATTTATTTTTTCCATAACCTAACTTGTACACCCAGGAATGTTTTGGTTTCGAAAAGTTATATTATAATGTTGAGCGCATTTCTTTCAGACACCTGGCAATCTGCCAAGTTCAACCCACCAAACCAGGACCTATTCTGCCTCAAAGGGCGTTTTTGGACGTTAGAAGGTGTAGTTTGAAACAAGTGCAGAATTGCATTGCACTGTACTTGAATATGGCACAACATGTTATTGATACATTTTAATATAAAATAGTATAATTTATTTCCAAGGAGTTCTGTGATATGTCAGTGTTCTGAAGTTTGTCTGAACCAATTTAAATATAAACACTACAAAAATGTGGCTTTCATAATTCAGTTTTATTGAAATCTGTCTACAGTATCGTTATGGAGATCATTGCTTAAATAAAATTTCAATACATCTCATTTCATTCTGTTGGTGTACTTTCAATAACCCTGCAATGAGATGAACCAAAGAACCGAGCAACTATTTTGAGTCAAAAAAAATAAATCTATGTGTTGAGAGCTTAAAAGAAACCGTAAAACATAAACATAAACTTTAAATCTGTAGCCTTTCACAGTAATTAGTAATGATCCATAATGAATCTAATCAATTTTATTTTATTTATATTATTTGTAGTTAATATAAGCAATATTAAACTATGTTTATCATGTAAAAGAACATGGGAGTATGTGAAATATTATATTAAAATAATAAAATATTTTCCAAAATCCAGAAAACATAATTTCTGGAATATAACTACAACGAATACTAACTTTATAGCTGAAGATTGTGCTTTGCAATAACTTTCCAATACAAGCAAAACGTATACATACAAGTAACACATCAATAATTTAAATGAAATGAAGTTATGCACTCTAAAATGGGTACATTGAGATGCAGCAACAGAGTACGTTGGCTTTAGTGATGGGAATTCCAGCTCTTTTCAGTGAGCCGGATCATTTGGCTCGGCTCAGCAATAAGAGACGGCTCTTTCGGCTCCCAAACGGCTCTTCATATAGGTCCACTTCTGGCTTTCATAATTCAGCCACATGTAGCTATGTTTTGACCTATGGTTGTTATGTGTGCACATGTATCCCTTAAATTATTGAATGTAACTATACTGCAACTTATAATTTACAAGATGGCATACTTTAATTATGTTTGCACAAAAACCTTGAATAACGTCAAAACTTCAGACACCATTACACATCTGTGTTGATTTAAAGTTTATTTCAATCACAATCCAAAACCATAAAAAAATTAAATCTGAATTATTATTATTATTCTGATTATTATTGCTCATATTTAAAAACTTATAGGCCTACTTTTTCAAATTTTTATTATAATAATTATTATTAGGGGGGAAATTAGAAAAGAGGAACATAAAATTGCCTTTTGAATAACGTAGTAAAGAGAACAATTAACCACTGCCTATTGTGTGACGTTGATAGTGTTCTTGAATTTGAAATAATAAAAAAAATGTAAAAAAAAAAAACGGCTCTCATACGGGCGCCGGCTCCCATCGTTCACTTAAAAGAGCCAGCTCATAGAGCTGACTCGTTCACGAATGACACATCACTAGTAGGCTTCCTCATAGCTCATTTTTTCCAAGCGTCCGTTTCATCAATATGGAAGGCATTCCCGTCAGGTTGGTTGGTCCATTTCAGTGTGACGCCATCACCTACCCCCATGTCCTCCATTCTCTGCTTGAACTGACAAACATAGTCGCTTTAATCTCCCTCTGTCTCACAGAAACAACATAACAAAATGGATACTGTAGTTAAAGTTGAATTATCGTTAGAATTGGCTATCTTTTGTAGCCAGTACAGAGCTTTAATAATTGCTTAAGCCATCTTTTCTGAGAAGCATTAACTTACACATTTTAAGTTGTGAAATAAATCGTTTGATTCTATTTGCTCCAAAAAACTACTCATCTACTTGGGAAAAGCCATTGACAAATGTTTCTGCTCTGGCATACCGGCTTACCTTTTTCCTGGGTTAGCAAAACAGATGAACATAGCGAACACATCCACTTTGAGGATACGATAATAAACGAAAGCCAGTTTAACTGAAACTATACACTCACCTGCTCTAAGATCGAATCCATGAAAACTGGATTGTTCAGGTTCAGGTGGTTAGGGATCAGCGTCAATTTCACCCCTATCTTCTTTAGAGCGACTTTAGAAAATGTGAACATTTCATAAATATAAAAGATATTTTATGTAAATAAAATGTTTTTCAAAATACACACAATACAGTGTTATAATATCCATTATGCCATATGTATAAATGTTATACTCATAAATAAAGTACCAAACTATTTGGTCAAATTGGAATGCAAATAATAAGTAGTAGGTTACAATACTCTAGTATGGGATGTGTTCTCTACTCTGTAGGGTAACATAACCAAACATAGTCTATAATGTTCTTCTTGTTATTTGTTACTTTCATCTGTTCTACCTAACCTAGTTCTATGATCTTAACTCACCACTTTTGTAACAGACAAATGGAAAGGTTTTGTTACAAGGCCAGTCTTGCCAATGACCACTGTGGGAAAAGGACACTGCTGCACAATTCTCGTTCCCCAAAAAATGATCAGGTTCTCCTATATTCCAGTATGTAAAGGAGGCTGGACTCCCATCTGACCAAGATACCCAAGCATCTCTAAAAAGGCCAATCCAGACAGACCCCATGTAGGAACTCCTAACTTTTCGTATCGCCTGGTTCTCAGCGTTGTTTCTTACACTGGCCATGTCAGTGTAGTATTGCCTGCAGTAGCTCTGAGCTGTGGTCCAGGTCATTGCTAAGGCCACATAGACAAAGCCATAAGAGGGCTGTTTCAAGGCCAATACCTTTTCTGAATGGTTACATGGACACAAACTGGCAAAATTTTGTTAGTTGGTTAGTAATGATTGACATTTAAATTTTCTTAACAGAAAACAAGTTGTTAATAATATTGCTGCTATATTTTTCAAAAAATTTGTAATTTCCATAAGTTATGTGATGGAATTCTGTTGGAAAAAGTACATGGTTGATACATTATCTTGTTTGGAAGTTAGTACAATTTGCTGTCAACTAAGAAATGATTTGCCTTCAGAGCAAAAACAAAAAAATCAAAGCAAGGAGAGTAGTCTGATAAGAAAGATGCCATACCATTGTAGCATACCACCGGGTATAAATTATTACAGTAATCATCATCCCATAGGCCGAATGAATCCACAGTCGTACAGTGTTGGTTACTGTAAGTGTTGGAGGGCGCCGTAAAATCCCAGTTTCTGAAGTCAGCCTGTCCAACTGCATAATAACTTCCCATAGAAAAAGACCACCGCCAGCTGTTGACGTCGTCATAGAACCCTATCCATACCTTGCTACTGCCCTCACCAACCGTCTGAGTTAGTTTGTTCATGTCGTCCATGGTGTCAATGGTGGCCAGGTCAGTGTACTTCTCTCTACAGTAGCTCTGGGCGTCGACCCAGGTCTTTTGCTGTTCAATAAAATGGTATTGGCCAGAAAAGCATGAAGATATGCCTATGATGAATAAAATATACATAGTATGCAAATAATAATAATAATGTTATTCAACTG
>JAPMUY010005620.1:0-11019 GCA_026901105.3 Galaxias olidus | reverse complement strand
TATGTCATCTGGGAACTTTTTCCATCCTCAAATGTTACATGCTATGTACCGTTGCCATACAGCATACTCATTTTCAACAGATTTAGTATGTTAAGGAATCATAGTGCAAGATTCACAACACAGCTCTGACTCATTGTAAAAGTAACCCAGAGGCCCTTTATCAACCTAAACCCACCACAACAGACCCTCCTCTACCTCCTAATTACCCAGAGGCCCTTCCTCAACCTAACCCCACCACAATAGACCCTGCTCTGCCTCCTAATTAGCCAGAAGCTGCAGTGGATGGAATCTGTGTGTGTGTCAGAGAATGTGGCTGCAAGATGTATTCAGGAAACTACTCTGTGGTGTACATGCTGTGGCTGCCTCTTCACCCTTTATGTGAAAAGTGCTACTACCCAATGGCATGGCATTCATGGTATAAAAATCTCAGAAACTGTTTTTAAAAATGTAATGGCAGAAGGGCAAAGATGAAGTATTCTGTTTGTAAGCACTGATTATAAAGGCTAATGATAATCCTCAAAAGGGGTAAAATTGCTACTTTGGTTAGCTGTGACACCTGAACACCTACAGAATTGTGTGTAGGGAAATAGCACGAACCTGCCTGTGCAAGATGAATATCGTAAAATCATTAAACAAAAAAAAAAAGTAAAATCAAATCACCTTACAGGGTTGCCTCCTGTTTAGCAGCAATGCCCTGTTTACAAGGCATGTCATGAAAATTGAAACAAATAAACAGAAACAAATACATAATTCAAATTTTTTTTATAGAAACAAATACTTCAAACGTTTTACGATCCATCACAGGGTTTGCAGAACAACCCATAAAAACCCCACTGTCACTGCTCAACAGAGGTGCTCAGCACTCAATGTTATTGTTTGTCAGACAACGTGATAGTTGTAGGGACTCTTTGGGTCTTGGGTCGCTCTGGAGTAGTGGTGGGCGGCGATGAAGCATCATCCTCTCCCAGTGGGCCAGTGATCTCGGTGGAGAGAGTGACGCTCCCTCCTGCTCTCTATTGAAACTTTTTCACTTCAGTCTGAGCAGCTACCAGAAAACCTTTAAACGCGCACAACACTGCTTAACCAACAGGGTCTCTCTCTCTTTCTCTCTCTCTCTCTCTATCTTTCTTTCTCTCTCTCTCTCCCTCTCTCAAACACACACACACACACACACACACACAATCACGCACAAACACGCGCACACACAAATCAAATGTTTTTGCAGCACATTTCATACACAAAGGCAATTCAATGCACTTTTACAAAAGGCAAACAGGAACATACAAGGAAATAAAAGACCAGGAAAGAAAGAAAAGCACTTGTAATAAGATGCATATAATTGCTATGAAAGAACTATTCAGCCAAATGCAACAGAGAACATGTGTGTTTTTAACACACACAGCACGGAATTATGGCTTGCACACCGCAATTAATGAAATGGGAGTTAATGGGAATTCATGAAAAACGCACTTCTGCAGTAATGTCAAAATATGACCACAGAGGCCTATGATAATATCAAATCAGTCTGTCTTCAAACAGTCTCTTCATAAACAACTCAGTCGGTCGAAAACATACTCTAACTTGACCATTGCCATTATAAAAATGCTGAAACGCTGCTTGTGCACAAAAAGAAAAATAAATCTATCCTTATGTTTTATCTTTCACAATAAAGAAAGAAAGAAAGAAAGAAAGAAAGAGAGAAATAAAGAAAGAATTGAGTGAGTGAGTGAGTGAGTGAGAGAGAGAATGAAAGAATGAAAAAAAATAAAAATAAAGAGAGAGGGCAGACAAGAACCACTGACTGCTCTACAGGAGCGTGTATTAAGGTCCACAGGAGCAAACAGCTACTGTTCCCCGCAAACCCACAGCTTGCTGAAACCTTCTAGACTGTACAGAATGTATGACACGGCTGTAGTGAGCATGTCTCATTGGTGTTATATCTGTATTGCTCCACAATAGATTTCAATGTTAAAACACATTATATTACTTCAGTGTTTCATATTTCGCACTTGACATTTCTTTCTTTTTTTCTGCCACCGAACAGTACGTTGAGACAATATACCCAACATTTTCTCTTGTTTTGTTTTATACTTCCCCGTTTATAAACTATCCTATTTTAATTTGACTATTTTCTACAACATAATTGTAGTAATTACCACAAGTACTGTTTGAAAAAGTTCGACCAAAAACGTCATGTCCCCATCACTCTCAGAGAGTTGTTGCTGTGAGACCTGTATCTTACCTGCCGTCAGCTCCAGCAGGAGAACCGCTAAGGGGAAGTACATCCTCAGGCTTTGCTCATTCTAGCTGGAGGATACACACCTAACACTACTTCTGGATGGAGGGCTGGGGGGAGGAGCCTAATCAGTGTCATCACAGGAATGTGGGAGGAGCCCGGTTGGTGTCATCTCAGGGAAGGGGGAGGAGCCTGGTCGGTGGCATCACATGCATGTGGGAGGAGCCTGATCTGTGTCATCGCATGCATGGGGGAGGAGCCTGATCAGTGTCGTCACAGGGAAGGAGCCTGATCAGTGTCACCACAGGAATGGGGGAGGGGCCTGGTCGGTGTCATCACAGGAATGGGGGAGGAGCCTGGTCGGTGTCATCACAGGAATGGGGGAGGGGCCTGGTCGGTGTCACCACAGGAATGGGGGAGGGGCCTGGTCGGTGTCATCACAGGAACGGGTGAGGAGCCTGGTCGGTGTCATCACAGGAATGGGGGAGGAGCCTGGTCGGTGTCATCACAGGGCTGAGTTGTCTCTCAAAGCGTCTGTTACAATATGGAAGTCACTCTCAAAGATATTCACTAAGTATGTTTTTATTATTTATGTTATTATTTTTCCCTACGTGCACATTTTTTTCAGAGTGATTTGAGGGTCTGTGTGTATCCAGTTGACTGCAGACAAGCTGAGTGATTTCAGGGTGAACTAAATGTAGTGAGTCTGATCTGAGCTCATTAAAACCAAACCTCTGTCTTTCGTATGTTCATATCTTTATTAGTCATGAGACTTCCTGCACACTGCATCCCGGATGATTACTGCAATATATTGCACAATTTATTTAATGACTGGTCTCAACAACACTACATACCCATATGAAAGATAATGCAGCATAAACAAGGTTTGACATTCAAGTTCATAAGATATCTTGTTTGATTAACGCCACCATTTTGCTTCTTTGTAAGAAAATACACCCACAGTTCTTCAAAAACTGTTTATTCTCAGTAAATTCACATTTAGTGTCCTCACAAACCTGCTGGCACTCACTTCGTAGATAACAATGATCTATTTTATTGATGGGTTTATCTTGGGCGTTCCTGTTCTTTTCTTGTAGAAATAATCTATCAGAACACATTCATAATATCTACACAGTTAAAGATGCTTATGTATCTCTATATTCACAGGAGCCAAATTAACTGGTTTATTAAAACTTAAACTATGAGAAAATAGGACACAAACAACAACTTGGGAAAGGTCCCCCTGGAATGGTTGCCATGGTACTTGTGATGTGTACGTGTACACGTAGCTGAAAAGTGAGGTGATAAAGTTGCATAGAGTTTACATTATCGTTATCTGACAAATCTAGATAAATAAATATAATAGCAGGATGTGTTGTTGAAAACGCTGATTACGCTTGCCTGTGGATACGTTGATGTAAAGGATCTACACTGCCTACTCCTTCATAAATCAGCTTGTCCACAACCAGATCCCGTTTCGAACATCACAAACATCTTCAGGAAAGTCAGACGTTGTGGACAGGAAAGAGGACGCTGCACTTCATGGCAGGAGGTGACAGGACAGATAAACTGACAGACAAAAGGCACACTGATTAATGGCGGCTCTGGCTGTGGCCTCATTCACATGTAGTCTCAAGGCAAGGCAGAAGGCATTGTTCATCATTTCCCCCCAGGAAGTGAGCTTGTGGTGCCAAATATAAAAATAGTGCTGGTTGAGGAGAGTAGCATAGTCTCCATCATGTCATCTGATAAACACTGCACGTGTCTGCATATCTTTTTGTGATGTTTGTCAAAGAAACAACATTTTCAGGAATCTCCTGTCAGGTGGTATCATCTATTCATTTCACGTCCTACAACGTTTACCAAGCTGTCATTGTGAGTTACATGCGGAATGGATTACAATCATTGACCATTTTGTGTTGTCTGTATAAAATATTATAGATTCAATACAATTGAAATATACATTTTAGAAGTCTTGTTTGGATTGAAACGGTAAATTAAAATGTTAACATATGTTTTTTCCTCATATTTAAAGCATGGCTGATAACTGCTGAAATGAGACATGACAGCCTGCCCTTAAAACAAATCACAGAAGAGTAGCTCCCTCTTAATGTAGTTACACAGCAGGGTCACTGCTTTTAGACGCGCATGGTAGTTTCTTCGATTTCCATATGAAGAAAGCTGCTAGGCCTCCTACGACTCCCAGTATGATTAGAGGGGCTCCCAGAGCTATAGCTACTGTTGATTCGGCCCCCACTGCTATCACCGCCCCGGCTAAGATTAGCAGCACACCAACCGCCGATGCCACACGGATATTCAACTTTTTAACCTTCTTCTTTTTCTCTCTTTGTTTCTCTTCTTTCTCTCTCTCTCCCTCCCAAACTTTCTTCTCCTCCTCTTTGCTCTTTTCCTCCTCCAGTCTTTTCACCTCCTCCTCCTCTTTCAGTTTTCTCTGAGCTTTCTCGTACATCTCGTTGGTGTAGTGTTTCCCTCCGTTTTCCTGCACCATTTCCTGGATCATCCTGATCAGCTCTTTCACCTGCAGGCGGTCGTCTATATCGTTGTTGTTAAACGCGTGGTATCGCCTTCCAAACGTTATCGAGAGCCTCCGCAATTCCTTGCACTCCTTGAGAGCGTCGTCCGCTTCTTTCCCTTGGTCTTTGCAGGTGAACAGCAGTATCGTGTACATGGAGGCGTCTTCCCCAAAGTTCTCCTGGATCCACTTGACGGCGTTCCTCTCCTCCTCCGTGAACCTCACCCCCAGCCGGATCACCAGCAGGAAGGCGTGGGGGCCCGGCACCGACATTGTGACGCACTCCTCTATTTTCTTCTTCACTTCCTCCTCGTTCACGGCCGTGTCGAAGAGGCCGGGGGTGTCGACCACGTGGATCAGGCAGCCCTCCACCTCCCCGCTCTGCTTCTCACAGTGCTGGGTCACGGACACGGGGCTGGGGTCCTCTCTGAACAGCTTTCTCCCCAGGATGGTGTTTCCTGAGGCACTCTTTCCTGATCCAGTTTTACCCATCAGGACTATTCTCAGGCCTCCAGGAAACTCAGCACCTGTAAATCCATAAAAAAACATGTGTAAACATGTACAGGATAGCAGTTATGTGCTCATTATGTTGTGTTGGGTGCCTTAATAATCAGAACAGGAGAGATAATTTAAACACAGCTCTACAGTGCATACCATCAGGACCAGATAGAGGTATTAAACATAGGTCTACAGTACATACCATCAGGACCAGATAGAGGTATTAAACACAGACCTACAGTACATACCATCAGGACCAGATAGAGGTATTAAACACAGGTCTACAGTACATACCATCAGGACCAGATAGAGGTACATTAAACACAGCTCTACACAGTACATTAAACACTACAGTACATACCATCAGGACAAGATAGAGGTATTAAACACATGTCTATAGTACATATCAGGACCAGATAGAGGTATTAAACACAGGTCTACAGTACATACCATCAGGACCAGATAGAGAGGTACATTAAACACAGCTCTAAACACTACATTAAACACTGATGGTATGTGTTTAATATGGTACATTAAACACTACAGTACATACCATCAGGACAAGATAGAGGTATTAAACACATGTCTATAGTACATATCAGGACCAGATAGAGGTATTAAACACAGGTCAACAGTACATACCATCAGGACCAGATAGGCCACTCCCAGCTGACCGAGGAAGAGTTCTTGGTTTCTTTTCTCTGAGAGGAACAGCTATTAGAAACCCACCCAAAAAAAACAACAACAACACATTTGTTAAACTATAATAAACATGTGTAAGTAAAAGCATGTTCTCGTTCAATTATATTATTACATTACATTTGAATGCAATGTTAATTATATACTCTTTTGCGTTGATATTTTAGTCGCAGTGTTTCTTTTCATTCAGGAAAGAGAAATAGCACTATGCAATACCAATTTTTACCTTCTGCCATAATTCCTGTGCCCGTCTCTCTGGTATGTGTCCCGATGACCACAAACACGTCTTCTTAGCTGTACTCGGTTTTAGAAATGGCTCTGGAGTTTCCCTCACTGGGCCGCCCAGGGAACGTTCTGGAAGCTTGACCCATTGAAGGAGCATTTCCTATTTCCTGCATTTGTCTCTTGTTTTCGACAGTGAACCAGCAGCTGCACTGTCATTTGTGTGTTATAAACTCCCTTGTTTGTATTTAAACTCAGGTACACTTGAATTACCAGACCATTCTCTCAGATAGATGTCAATTCTCCGAATAACAATGTCCCTTATATTCAGAAGGTAAAATTATACACCTCTCCACCTGACCTCACATCCTTCGGTGACAGACTCCAATGACATAATACTTTCATGAGTGGAGGATAACCAACAGTGAAGAATTATATTTCAGTAAATTGTTTAAATAATGAACTGTTTTCTTGACCAGATAAGATACCAGATACAGTTCTTGCAATAGCCATCTCCAGAAGTTACAGTATGTCTTTTGCTATATTGATACTGGCCATCTCAGCCCTTTACCCTGTTCATTGCCACCTTGTTAAATACTTGGTTTGTGGGGCATTGTCCCTGTAAGAGAGGGGGTATTTTAGTTCCTGATTATTCACTTAACCATGAGACTTATTCATTTATGATTGCTTATAATGTCTTATACATTATAATAAAGTATTATTTATATCACCGGGAATTCATTGTCCCACCATCATCTCTACTGTCCTTACTGTTATCACGTATTACTTTAACAGTATGTAAAAGGTCTTAGAACTATTTTCTTTGACGCTCATCTTTTTGTTCCCTGTTTAGACCTGTAGAGGGTGCTGTTGCTCATGTTGTTTCTCTCTCACACATTAATGTGAAACTCACTTTCCCCTCAAAAACATTTTCTGTGGATTTTTTTTAGCTGTGAGGGAGCTAGCCTCTTAAACACTTTCGTCAGGACAACTTACAAATATGTTCAACAGTTTATTGCACCTAATATCAAATCTAATCGAATCAAATGTATCTGTATAACACATTTCATGCACAAAGGAAATTCAATGTGCTTTACACAAGGCAAGCAGAAAAAACTAAAGACCATGAAACTAATTTTAGTGATGATTCATTTAGAAAATCCTGATAAAAAAGCAAGAGTGACTAAAAAATAACATTTTTGTTTGATTGGAAAATATTGATATTAAAAATGCAATCTATTCCAACCCTGGTAAGGTGCAGTTATAGCCACTTAGTCCTAGACCTGCTCCTATGGCCAGCCATACTGGTGAGGAGAAGTAGGCTGCTGCACTTAGTGCTCCCATGCTGGAATAAGCTTTCACCTTACACCAAAACATATTGCTCTCTTCTTCTCTGATCCTGTCTTCCGCTTCTTTCCTTTCCCTTTCTTCCTCTTTCTTTCTTTTTTCCTCATTCTCCTCAATTTTTCTCTGTGCCCTTTGGTACATCTCGTTGGTGTAGTGCTGTCCGCCATTGTAGTTCACCATCTCCTCTATCATCCCAATCAGCTCTGAAACCTGACGACGTTTTTTTTTTTCTTTATTATTAAACACGTGATATCTGCCACCACAGTTATTGATCACTTGTTTAACAAATTTGTCCTTGGTGTTTTTTAGGAAATCTTCAATCTGTTCCTGCAGTAGGTCACCATGTGTAAACAAAACTAATGTGTACAGTGAAGCCTCTTCTCCAAAGTTATTCTCAATCCACTTAATGGTATCAATTTCTTCTTTAGTGATTCTCGCATCAAGTCTTATAACCAGCAAAAAAGCGTGGGGTCCCGGCACAGACATTTCTATGCACTCTTCTAGTTTCATCTTAACTTCTTCATCTTTCATTTCTGTATCAAACAACCCTGGGGTATCAATAACATCAATCCTAGTTTCACCTACGATGGTGCTCTGTTTCCGACACTGTTTAGTCACAGATTCAAATGAGTTGTTTTCCTGGAAGTCCTCTCTTCCTAGGATGGTGTTCCCTGTTGCGCTCTTCCCTGCTCCAGTCTTCCCCACTAGAATTACTCTAAGATCTGAATGAAACAAAGGTTTGGGGGTATTTTATACACATTCTAATTGAGCACATGAACGTATCGCAAATTCATTTCTCAAGTTAAATGTATCGTAAATACGTGAGACTTCACGAGTCTCTTCAAGTCTTCTACTTGATAAGAGTGTGTCCCGAGTAAAGACTGCAGTGAGAGTGTGTCCCGTTGATATACTAAGTAATTGTTTGCACTCAGAAATTGTTTGTAGTTGGTTTGTGATGGTTCTGTTTTTGTATCCTGATGTTTAATATAACACTTGCTTAGCTATTATCTAGGTGATTAGGTCAGGGATGCACTTATTTTATTTACCTGACTTGTAGTTTACCATATCTTTTTGTAGGCACAATTTTTTGTAAGTCGCTTTGGATAAAAGCCTCTGCTAAATGAATGAAATGTTATGAGTCAATGTGTATTTGTATACCTTTGTTTTGATCCATGAGGGTTTGCCCAAAGATTGTGAACAGCAGCAACGGAATCCGAAAAGTATGTTTGCTTCCTGCCTCCATTTTACAGCTGCTTCTATACGGAGAAATATGATCAATTAAAGATTACACAAATGTCAAGAAACTATTCAAGAACGCTTACTTTCAGAAACGTTTTGTCTAAGAAAACATGCAGTACATACCTGTTTTATGGTTTCTTGCTAATCAGAACGTTGTTTTGGCTTTGCATCTGCTTTTGTCTCTGATTCTGTTTCGTGGTACAATGAGCTTTTGGTTTCGTTTCATCCTTTCATTCGTTGCAAACGAGAGTGCTGCTTGACCGCTACCTATCCCTTGGCAGCACGGTGGCTCAGTAGTTAGCGCTGGTGCCTCACCGCAAAAAGGTCCTGGGTTAAAACCCCGTCTCCCCACATCAAAAACCATGATCCATTTTTTTTACCAGTGCCCTGAACAGTCACTGCCAATTCACCTGGCGTCAGTTTGTGTCCTAGTCCGTCGCAGTATGTCGAGTGAGCAAATCTGGCGCAAATTGATATCACTCAGACTGAGTGTTGTGTTTGACAGCTGTCGGTCCATTAGTTGTTCGTTCTCTGTAATTAATTGGCGATCAATTTATGTAAAGCGCTTCGAGTCTCGAGAAAAGCGCTTAAAACTAAATAAAATCAATTATTATTATTAAATATGTACAAAGGATCCCCTCAACACTGGTATCTTATTTCAGTCAGCTATCCAATTCTCCTGACCCATAGGATAGATTGATTGAGTGGATAACCAGAGGTGGAGGTTGAGAATCCCAACAGATTAACGGTACTTGCTTTGCCATACGATCGACTCTGCAAATTCTAAACCTCCACCTCAATTGATTCCGTATTATTTAATGGTTTTGTCTTTGATATTTGTTTGGAATTGCCAGTTCTAAATTTGATTTGATGATAGTATATATACTATAAACCTAAAATGTACTGGTATTATCCACACCTCAGAACCCTTTTGTGTTGTATCGTATTTAGGCCATTTCATTCATATTCTATATTCACTAGAAGCGCTGTGAAGCAGCTGAAGACAGATATACGGTACAGAGCATTCAAACTCATGTCTTCAGTTATGGAAACCCTCATGTAAAAAATATATATTTTAGCAATTTGGTGATTTCTGAAGTTTTAAATGCTTTAGAGCCTTCTTAACCCAAATTTAGAGTGGGTAAGACAAACTCAAATCAATTTTTTGAACCTCAAATCTATTTGAATGTAAACTCAAAATCTGGAATTGTTTCTAAATCAACAACATTTTATGAAATGAGTGTTGCTCAGAACATAATTTGTCCAGCAAACATGTCCAAAATGCACTTTATTTCTGTGTATCAGTTGAATTTCCCCAATGAAGGACAAAATCAAGTGTGAGAAATGCAATACCACATACAAAACTGACAAAACAGACATTGTCATTTTCTGCAAGATTGAAGACTACATTTTGTTATGTCTAAACAGAAAATAATCAATGATTATGTAAAATAATCGGGCAGAATTATTATTAAAAGGCATAAAACTGCAGCCCTGCTGGAAGAAATGTATGCCGGAACAAATCTTGACCAAAGGAGTGTAGATTTGTCGAGCAGAGAAACAGGAAATTAAACCAAGCACAATTGAAAGAAATTAACTTTAAATGTGGTGCACTTGATAATGTAATGACTTTGTATAAATCACTCACTGCAAGTATTGCTATAGTCACCAGCTGGCGGAAGAGAGATGATCAAGTAAAAATGGCTGTGGAAAAACATTCCAGTTTGGGCAGTTCATATAACTCTATTCTATTCAGCTCTTGTGATTAAAATCATCCATGTTTTGTGTTGATCTTCGTTTCTTCTGTAATGCGAATACTGCCAATAACACCAGTACAGTAACAGTATACATGCAAATTCAGAGAATTGGAAACAGCAATAAGTATAATAGCATTAGAGATACAATGGCATTGTTTCTGTGTCATTAACCATACCATTAAAGCATTGAGGGCATGTAAACTCATTACTAATTGTAATTTCTTTGTAGAGCATTCCAGATTTGTGTGAAAAACATACCCATAGAAAATAAGTAATCCAGCCTTTTACAGTATATGCCACAGACTACACAGCACCAAAGGACAGAATAGTTTGGCGAGTTGCAGGTTACTTAAAATTAAAAACGATATATATATATATATATATGGAATTATATATAAATATATATCATTTTTTGTTTTTGGTGATTTTTATTATACTGTATATAATATAATATATAATACTGTATATTACATAATACATTTTCATTA
>JAPMUY010005619.1:847500-1079092 GCA_026901105.3 Galaxias olidus | reverse complement strand
ATACGTTTTTTTTTTCAATCTACAACCTATAAGTGGAAATAATTAAAGGTTTTGCACAAATGGTGGGTTGTGATTGGGGACAATAATGAATCAGTCAAATACAGTAGCTTGAACTTTGATGGGAAGATGTGTTTCTGTGCAGTGTCATTTTTCTGGAACCCACTCATTGTTCTTCGAAGATAAATACTATTGTTTGCCTGTGAACAGCTCCCTGCAGCCCCCACAGATCTCCGTACCGTGGCTCCCCCAGCCGAGTTGATCGACGCCGGACTGGAGCTCATGGGTCCTCTGGGCAGTCTGCAGGAGGCTCTCAGTCCACACCTAATACCCCTAAGGTAGCCCTAAGCCCTCTTTCCTGCTCATTTAAAAAAAACTATGAGTTATGAAAAATTGTAAGCTCACAGTCATGGCTACTGACCGAGTGAAAACCTCCAAACATTGACATTTGGAAATGTTCCATGATTTAATTACAGAAAGAGAGATTGCGCAGGGAAAGAAGGACCGCGTCACCAGCCTGTTCCTCTCCTGTGAAAAGAGCAGAATCCACTGCTACAATCACAAAGCGTTCCGCCTCCCCAGCAACCCCCAAGTAAGACACATACTAATCCTTCGAAACCAAAGGGCACACACACATCTTTTGGGAGAAGCCCCCTCCCTTACAGAAATCCTGTAATAGGAAAATTACTGATTTACTGATTTTGACTGTTTGATTGCAGGTTGACATCAAAGATGCGTGCCCAGTCTCCCTGTGATGTGCGTCAGTTTCACCCATCCCCAGTCAGGAACAAAACTGTCATACAAACTACAGATGAGAACAAGAAGGCAGAGAGCAGGAGAGTCCTGAATGGGAAAGCCGAAGAAACACAATCTACCAACATGATTGACAGCAACCCACCCGAGACAGAGATGATCCCTGAGAAGAAAATGCGACCCATCAGAACAACAGAGATGTCTTCAAAGGTTCTTACCTCTGAGAGAAATGTTTCCAACACCGAGGCTCCCGAAAAGACACAATGTAAAATTGAGATCCAATGTAAAAGTCATAAAGGAGAAAATACCGAAAGGGAGGATTCTTCTGAAAAAACCTTGGACAAAACTCACAAAACACCAAAGGTAGAAGCCTCTGAAAAAAAGATACTCAAGTCTACAAGTAGTGAGCTGAATCCTGCCGACAAGAGTACAGGTGACATTTTATTTAATTAAGCCTACTAATCAATGAACTGTCTTTTGGTTCCATTTTTCAAATGTTAAACTTTCTATTTGGCTGTCTGCGACAGAGCCATTACCAATGACACCAACTGGGAAGCCAGCTGCTGGGACGACAAACGCAGAGGAGGCTTCCAGATTGCTAGCAGAGCGTAGGCGTCAAGCCAGAATACAGAAGGAACTGGAAGAGAAGCAGCGCTGTGAACAGGGGAAACAAGAGCGGTGAGGAGACTTGCATTGCCGTCATTTATGTGGATTAATCTGGGTGTGAGAGAGATTGAGAGAGGTTTGTCTTTGCGGAAAATAAAGTAACTTACCTTATTACAATTTTGCATCTCCATCTATAAATCAGGTTAGCAGAGCAGTTAAAGAAGAAACACGCTGAAGAGCGGCTAAGGCAGGAAGAGGTTGCTCGGCAGGTTAAGGAGAAGACTCCAAACCAGGAAGAGAAGAAAGAGGAGGAACAGAAACAACAGAGAGAGGCGGAGGAGAAGGTACTACATGTCCAGCTGGACAAAGAGGTCAGAAGCACATTGAGATGCCAGACAAGTTTACTACTGATATTGCATAGATTCACACTTCTAGAGGATTCTTGTGTTTACTTGATGAGATTTTGGCCTAAATTTGAATTTCACCAATATCTTCCAAAACAGAGAGAGGAGGCAGATATGCAGGCTGAGAAGGATGCAGAGCAGCTGCGTCAAGATAGAGAGCTACAAACACTGCAAGAAGAGGAAGAGAGGCAACTAAGGAAGAAGGTTTTTCAACATAATATTCACAACTAAGTGTTGATAGAAAATATTTAATTTACTGACCATTGGTACTTATAAACAATTGTAAGCATACTGTAGTTCTTTGTTTACCATTAGTACCAGCAAAGTTGATGAGTTTGCTGTATGTTAATGTTTGTCCCTAGAGAATTGAGGAGATTATGAAGAGAACAAGGAAGAATGAATCTGAAATGAAGGTACTGTAAGAGTTGCCTGCTAATCTCATACCTCTGCTCGGCTTCAAGCAAGTGACCTGTTATCTGCTTTTTCAGGTTGATTTTGTCACGTTATTGGGCAATGCTGAACCCAGATGCCACTGACTTGTGATATGACCTGTTTCTTGAAGTAATTGTGCATCTGCAGTGTAGTTGCTGTAATATTGTCATGATTAAATGTTTTATTTGCTGTTACTTTTGTTTTGTGTTTTTTTTTGTTTTTTTTTGTAACTCAATCTGTGTTCCAAACTGAGCCAGATGGAGGAGGGACAGGTGGAAACTCAGCCTGTCTCACCACCAGGTATGTGACGAACTTACCCTCAACAATATTTTAGTATCTATTGCTGCTTCTGCTTGCTCCAGTCCTTCACCCTACAGTATATTTGTAAGGTTTAGGGCATTTAGATCGATGAGTGAGACCAGTTACCTAGTTTTTTCCATTTCAAATGCATGACAGTGTTTTTTCAGTACCTTCTCTCAGGAGAGCTTAGATTCACTTTGCACCGTAGATTATATTCAAGGACGTCCATTCAAGGTCTCTGGCTATTTATAGCTGTTCTTCCACGATGCAGTCCTCAGCATGCCCCAAAGGCAAAGGATGGATTATTATTAAATTGTACATTTAATTTTAATTATCTGAAATTAAAAGAAACCCACCTAAAACTTAGAGTATGCTTTTATTTTTTTTTACGAAAGCCAAACTAATATCGATTAAGATACTTAAGAGATCTACCAAAACTCCCTTTTCAGTGAGAATATGCTTTCTACAGTAAGATTCTAATATTAATAGTAGCATTATGGGAGATGTGTATATTTAGGTGCTTTTTGCAGTTGCTCTCAGTCTCTTTGCAAGATTGTTTGGTCTGCTTTCCTAGGGAATTATTTTGTGCAATGTGATATCTTTGTTTTCTACAGGTGACTTAGAGAAGAAAACTAAAACTGCTCAGGTTAATGTGCAAGTCATACAGACAATTCACTCTCAATTTGACGGAAAGGTCATAGTCCATGGTAACAAACCAGATAGTGTTCTGCCAAAGAAAGATAGTACAGTGGAGTTAAACAAACAGCAGGATAAAGAAGTGGATGAAAAAAAAACTGACCAAAAGACACAACCGAAGAGTGGCCCTAATGTGAGATCAGACACCAAACAAGTGAATGAAAGCAAGAGTGCCCCAGGTAACAAAGAGGGTACAGCTCAGGTTCTGATACAAGAACAGAGTGCTGCTGTTGTAAAGGGGAATGTAGTTTCCCACAAAAAAAAACATGAAAGTGTGCAAGAAAATATTGCTAACTGTGAGCATATAAATAACACTGCGATTACAAAATCACAAGACACCACAGTCAACCAACTAGAGGGAGCCCATATGATGAGCATTCAGGGAAAAGAAAAGCTGAGCTCGCAGGTAGCTGAATTAAGGGGGAAAGAAGGGTCTAAAATGGAAACCACCCCAAACTCATCAAAGCCTCCACCTGTGGGCCAGGTTTCTCCCCCACTCATCAAACTTGAACTTCTGGATGGCAAAGTAAGAAGATCTGATGACGATGTACAGTCAAGGGAGGTCAGGTAAGTTAACAGAGCAAACAAAGCATGCTTACATGCAACACCACATGTGATAACATGCAGAGAAACATTAAACACAAACACTTGTTTAAAGCAGTTACATTTTGCTAAAAAAAAGTATTACAATAAGGCACCAAACCAAACCTCTATATTTATGACTTACTGTATACACTACATCAGAACAATTATTCACAGTTCCTTTTGTATGTAGCCCTGTTTCTAAGGAAGAGCTAGTTTCCATCCCTGAGTTTTTGCCAGTTGATGTCCAGCACAATGGCTTGAGTAATGCCCGGGCTCTGGAGGATCTGTTGGACCTGACAGGCCATGTGGCATATCCTAAACTCTCCCCCGTGGGCAGCCTGGGCGACTGCAACAAGAACCTGATTGAGGGTATCTGTAGTCCAAGCTCTGATTCTAAGATCATCCAGATGCCTCTCTCATCTTCAAACAAGTACAACAATCAGTAGTCACTTGTTCAGTTCAGTAGTATTGAACTGAGGGAGGTTTTTGATTTTAATTTATTGTAAATCATAAAAACCATGAATGCTAACTTTAATTGTAGGCACATATTTCCACACTTTTTTTTTACATTGATATATTTAAAGCTGCATTATAAAACTATTGTTTCTATAATTGCTTAAACTATATTGATAATCCTACAATGAAGTTACAAGGTACCCGTTTCACTCTGTTTGAAAAACTCTAGCCTACAGCTGGAGTGCTGCCCCCCTCTGTGGTTGGACAAAGTATTACATCTGTTTCAGAATGATTTTTTTTCTTCAATCTTTCTCAGCCTTCCATTAGAGACTATAAGGTATGGAAACAAAACAAAAGGTGTTTAACTTCCTGTGTAACCAGGTTAAGATCCAGGTTAATTAAACGAGTTGTATCTTGCAGTTTTAAAACACACACACACACACACACACTCACACACACAGCATTTTTGCACACTTTAAAGGATAATATTGTGCTTCTAAGCTTCTATGGTAAAGTTCATCCCCTCTTCATTTTACCACAGGCCAAAGCTGGTAAACAATAGTGGAGGACCATTAGAAAATGTATCTCTCCCATAACCTGAGATTGGATGGGAGACTAGGAGAGGAACCATTGAATGTAGTTTTTGATTATCCATGGTGACAATTAACCTCAGATTATTAGCACTTATCAGCACAACTATCTGTCCACCTAGCCTTTGGCCACAAAACCCATGTTTTGAAGATATACCTTACTTGTTTACTATTCTTGTCATAGCTGTGTGTATATGTAATATTCAAATGTTTGCTTGTATTTACAGTATGCATTTCTTTTTAGAGAAAGAGAGTGGAGAATGAAGAATGTCATCATTTGTTTAAGAGCCCATCATAATCCATTTCCTCTTAAGTAACTAAGATTTTATATAACTTGTAGATTAGTTTAATTTGAATGCCACTTATCATTAGTTGTATATACACTATTTGATAGAAATACCAATTTATGAGTAGATTTGTTGAATAATAGTATTGTAATTAGGTTGCCTGTGCTACTGCAGTATACACTGTAAAAAAAATGGAAACGGTGCAATACCTGTTACTAGGGTAGTTCCCTCAATTGTGAGTGGGAAAATTAAGCAAATTAATTATGAGCTAAAGGACCGTCCAGGAAAGATCAATTACATGAACTTTCAATGCTGAAAAGTTAAGAATCTGCTGGTCCCATGCCTTTGATATGCTATAGAAAATAAAGGTACAAGGCTTGTACATTTTGTTTGCTAAGATCCCAAGTATATGATCAAGTTAGTGCAATGAGCCTGATACAGGCTCTTTTTTCACAATTTCTATACCTTTATTCTTTTAAGTAAAATTCCTCTAACCGTTGTTCCTAAGATGACTGAAAGTTAAAATTGTTCTGTTTCAACTCTTTATGTAGTTTTAGTTTGCCTCATGGGAATCTTTCAATAGATTTTTTGCACTGAGTGGCAGTTTATTGACTGTGGGTAAGCTTAACTAGTATTGTATCCATTCTGTTATGTAATTGGAAGCATGGGTGCCAAAGTTCTGAATCAGTCAAATAAAAAGCAGCTGCTCCATTACTTATTTGATTCAGGTCGCCATGAACCTTTGAAAATGCCAACTACAGGCTTTGTCCTTTCTACTCCCTGAACCCACAGATACGTGCCTGATCCTTAGCTTGCCTGAAACCCAAAGTTCAGTGCTGGCATTATGTATTTCACGCAAGACAATGTTAAACTGTGAACAGAGCTTTTACTAGTCTGATTTACAAAGATAGCCATACGACCAAACCTTGCTTTGTGTTGCCTAAAATGAATCAGCCTTGTAAACTAAAATGTTATAGTAAAGTTATGTTAGGTTAAGTTACTATGTTATAGTAGAGTAGGCATACACTGTGTGTGTTCTGTAGAAAATATGCCTTGTTTTAACAAATTAAAAAGGATCAACCAAGATGTTAATAACCAGGTTTAAATAATGTTACTCAATCCCTCTAGTCTTTCCTGTATCTTGAAGCATAATATTACAGTCAATTTAATTATATAAGTTGTGTATATTATAGAAGATGTGCATGTATTAAGCATGAACACAGTAAAAAGATATGATCAATAAAAACATCAAACTACTTTTTATTGTAAAGTTTATTTTGTTACTGAATGATCCTACAGAAAATACGTAGTCTGGTGATGTATTTAGTATGCAATACATGGTTTGAAAGGAAAATGACATGGTTGTTTCAACGCATTTCTCAGTTATGACATGATACAATACAAGGGACATCCAAACTGAGTGATACTACCACCATTGTCTATCAATTCACATCATATTTAAATTCATTCAAAATGAGCTGGGTTGAAATAAAGTAACGAGTTTTTCTGAAAATAGTTCAAAATAATACATTTTACTTGAGGCCTGAGGTGGGCAGATGTTTTTTGTGATATTGAAATACTAACCCTATCAAATTAAATTATATATTAAAAAAAAGTTTTTAAGGAAATTATTGGGCTCAAAAGGCACCAATTCCAGAGAATGACCCCGCTGTTAGAAACTCCACTGTTGGATATCTGAGCGTGATTTTGCGGCATTTGTTTGCGGCCTGTCCTATGACTGAGCGCCGAGTCCGCCGACTTGGAGAGAGGCAAATACTGGTAGCTGGCGTAACAACTAGCAACGTCAACTTTGCAGCTTGGATGGGAAGTTGGAGCAGCGACGCTACAAATCAACGACGAAACAGTTGGTGAAAGGTCGGTTGATTCTATTTCTTTGTAACCTTATTTAAATTATAGTCGCCATAATTTAGGTGAATTCTCTTTGACGCGCTAGAGTAATGGGCGAAATGCAATCGAGCTTTACCTTAACGTTAGTAGCTAAATGTTAGATAAAAAGAGAGCTAGCTTGAGATTCTAATAAATACAATTTCTAGTTAGCCGAGAATTGGCTAGCCAACGCTCTAGCTAACGTGACGTGCCCACCTACTTTGATCATGTTCGCTGTTGGAGGCGGCTAGCCTAGCCTGCTTGGTAACGTTAAATCGGCCTGCTAGTAATGGCGTTAGTGTGTGGTGGTGTCTTATCTTGATATCGGTGTGAATGTCAACACATTTTTAACAATATAGTAAACTTAGTAAGATATCATGACTGTACAGCACATTTGGCCGACTTTTTGACGTTTTTTATAGATCACTCTTTCCTTCACTGCTCAAGATGGTCCGTCCGCAATTTGGACTTCCTCGCTTCAGGCCCAGGTAGGCTGGCTTCATAGCTAACACATTATCCCTGTATGTCATTGCGTGGGAGTTTGGAATGTTTTGTCTACTTGTTTGACCAATGCAATAAGACATTTGAAAAAAAGTCCTACTCACACTGAAGATGTTGTTTTGAATTTGAACATTGAATTTTTTTTTAGAGCTTTCGGATTTTCATCCGTTGTAGGATATATGTGTTATACGGACATAGCAGTAGGGGAAACATACACAATTCAATGTCTACACTCCATGTTAAAGATTTATTAATTTAGCTAACTATTTAATTTTTCTTCTGGCTCAACAGGACATACACTGAAGGTCATAGCAGTGTGTTGCGTGAACATCACTTTGCCCCCCACTTCCGGAACCAGAGAGGTTTCAGAGGCCACCCAAGCAAGGCCCCTATAAGCTGGAGAGAATCCAGAGGTAGAGGACACCCTCCTTTCACCAAAAGGCATTCACCAATGGAAGAGAGAAGAGAGCCACCCTTCCAACAATGGAGATCCCAAAACCATGATTCGTTTCAAACCCAACGCTCACAACTGGATTCACATCATGGCCACAGGAGGCATTCCCCATCCAGGCCGGATCGTCCTCCCCAAGCACATCATCGTTCTTCCGTACAGAATCTGGCACAAGGGGCTCCCAGCCATAGGGGACCACCTTTTCATAGAAACACTTCGGGTCACAGGCCACCATCTCCACATAATTATCATAGCCAATCCCTTGACGTGAGGTCTGCCCACATACCACCGCACCGCGGGGCTTTCAGGGGCCCCAAAAGGCGTTTAAGTCCTCCATATGCGAAGGAAAGAACCTGGAGCCCCCAGGAACATCACAATCCCAGGGAGAGGCCGTTTGACCGTCCAGCCCGCGGTGGAAATCGCTGGAATGGGCCCTTTTCTCATCAACACAATGGGGAAAGGAGGTCCTCTGGTTCACCTCAGATGAAACCCAGAGAGTTTCATGGAAGAGGCTCTTATTCAGAGAGGTACAGGAGTGATGATGCAATATTGGCGGGGTAGAATTAACGGCAGAGGCCTTTAAAAAAAACAACTAAAAAAAACAGCCTAATCTTCCCAATTACAGGGGGGAAAATTAGCAATTGACCCATGCCCTTTCTACTCATGCAATTCCGAAAGTGGGTAAAAGTAGCGTTCTCATGTAAATGTGCTCGCCACCTGCCAATGAAAATGATATTCTCACTAAAAGTGCTCAGATCTTTACTCCTGTTATTTCTACCTATACGTCTATGGCATGATGGTGATGGGGCAGCCCTCGGCAGACCTATTCCTCCGCTTCCCACTTCACACACTATTGGATCTACCAATGTAATTATTTTTCTATTGTTTGTGATGGATGTGCAGGTGGTCTGATGAGCGAGATCCCAGGAAGCAGCATGCAGAGGTGGAGAGGGAGGGCAACAGGCGCCACAGTGCGGAGTGGGCAGAAGAAGGCCCCCCTCA
Organism: Galaxias olidus; assembly: GCA_026901105.3. Classification (NCBI taxonomy): domain Eukaryota; kingdom Metazoa; phylum Chordata; class Actinopteri; order Galaxiiformes; family Galaxiidae; genus Galaxias; species Galaxias olidus. The sequence goes on along the minus strand of JAPMUY010005619.1, from coordinate 1,070,145 downwards.
CCATCCTCCTCACAGGTCCTCCTCATGGAAAGGTGGAAGATCATCGCCCCCTTTCTATCAGAACAGCACTCAGGAAAGGTCAGGTGGGCCACCCAGTAAAAGAAGGATTCAGGATCACAGCATTCCCACTCCGAGCCCCGGTCTAGGGCATGGTCACCCAAAACACCCCAAAAGAGAGGTCCCGCAATTCTTCAATGGCCCCAGAGGATTTGGTGGAAAACCGTTGTCTCTCAAGGATAAAAGTCGCATATTGAAGGGGAGGAAGATGAGAGCAGAGTCTGTGGTAAGGCTCAGAGCGCCTCCACTTCGGAAGACTGTGCCACAAGAGCAGCTCTCTAGTGATGCTAGATCCATACTGGCTCAGAGAAGAGAGCGTTTCCAAGCTAATGCTGATCCCTTAAGAAAGATGGACACCAAGAGAATAATTCCACGTCAGTCACCTGCCAACTCGGATTCTAGTTCAAGCAAGTCCTCAAGAGACTCTGACACAGTCAAAGGAAAGGAGTCTCATCTGTCCTTGAGCACACACAGGTATGGTATCTTCCTTCTCACTCTGGGAGCAGGGGCGTGATGATGTTTAGGAAGTCAAGATGCAAACATTACTCAAAATGGAGAGATGGAGTTACGGTGATGACCTGTCAGTATGCAATGGTAAACAGTTTAAATCATTTTATCACACTAAGTCCGAGGTGGGGTTTCAAAATCTCTTCATTTCAAGTGTTTTGGCAAGGAACAGAATGCTTCAGAAGTAAATCTACTCTGCTCAAGGTATTCTCAACCTTGTCTATCTGTAAAGCCTTCTGTAAAGCTTTAAAAGTCAGATAACATCTTTATCACTGAAAGAAAGAAGTTCTCTCAATTTGTGGTGGTCCCTGCTTACAAGTCTAGAAGGATGTGTCTAGAGCTTTTATTGGCACAAAAATGAAGCTAAAAGTGAAGTCAAGATGCTATTCTGAGCTAAACATGGCGTGCAACAAGCATGATTGGATTGGAAACGAGACATTCCCCTCCTCGGCCAAATGGAAGAGCCTTAATTGATCAACATACGCAGACCATGGATAAGTGCAGGCGAACATGGCGTGAAGATTGGAATTCAAAATCAAGTCCAGACTTGTTTTAGGAGGGTAATTTAGCACCCTGGAGTCTTCAGTTGGAAACGGAAGACTTAAGTTTTTGTTTAAAACCAACAGACTTTATTTTTAAGCCAGCCTTGCAATGCAAGTATTGTTGGAACATTTTTTAATTGCCTGTTTGGAAATGCACCCTGCAGGTCACCACCACTGCAGTAGGAGACGGAGGGGAATGCCATAAAATAAATTACGCCTAGAATTTTTTTGGCTTGACGATAAATCGCTTTTATTATATCTAGGTATAACTAATATCCACTTGAGCCACACGAAGATTTTTTTTTTTTATTTGCACAACAATATAATATTACCCCCCCTTTTTTTTTTGACAGTACGGAATTTCGTATTTTTTTTCATCTACAAACCTTGCGGTAACCACTAAATAGACTAAATTCTTAAAAATATGCCATGTGACCGTTTTTTTTCCAGCTAATATAGTGTTTGAATGGCCGGTCTTGCATGAAAATACATAAAGGACATTGGAAAGAGGATCCGATTACACCTTTTTTGGATCAACTATGCTGTGACTTTTTTCCGTCCCAGAAAGAGGAAAGAAATGGATGACTGCAATGAAGTAAAGATGAAGAGGAACTGAAGATTTTCACCATGAGAATATTCTATCTATATGGATGAGAATATTGTGGCCTGAGGTATGAGAAGAAAGAAAACGTATTTCAAATTATATTATGGTGACTTGAGAACATGCCTAAAATGTTCAAACATGGAAAAACTGAAGATATGCAAGACAAAGAAGATGGGGGCTTGATGAAAATTGTAAACTGAAGATGTCCTAGATGAAGGAACATTGGCAGGAAGAGGAGCTGACCAAGTAAAGATTTGCATGATGAAGAGGAAAAACTGAGGATTGAATTTCAGAAGTGAATGAATGAAAATAAGACAATTGTCACTATGGATTAACTTGAAAGATGTATTTCCCTACCTTTTAATATAAAGAGATAGCCGAATGGGTCGTCATTGTCCATTTATCAGTACCACGGAAGATATCCAAGATATCGAAGGTGATTCTAGGGGAAAATTCTCTACATGCTCAATCTTGTGTAACTTTCACTGAATTAATGAGGAAAGCTCTGGATTCAGGGTACAGTGAAAGTCTAAGGAAGGGGATATCATGATTTTTGTAAGTATCTGCAACAGTCTTAAATGAGTGGCTATTTTTTTCCATTTTGCCTGGCAAGCTATTCATTTTTACTTTTCCATTGAGTAGTGTACAGATAGTGATGATTCAAATAGTAATTAAATACAACCAATATTCTTTTACACGAAACATATTTTCTGCTCTCATTCAACCCTTTTTTTATTTTCTGTGTACGTATTCCCAAAATAGAGTTCAGTGTTGTTTTAAATTCTGTATCATTAAATTTAAAATGTGTTTTTTTTCTGTTAAAGAGAGGCACTCTTCATTAAGTTAATGACTCAATTGTGCCACTTAGACATGGCATTTTCCGTGGTAAACAACATAAAGAAAGTTAATACAAATGGCATTGATAGAAACATTTGCTTGTCTTCCCTTCCACCCGCATTCTGTAGTTCTTCTCCAATAGACAAACACCTTACCCGGGATCTGGTTGTTGTGTCACAGTGGCAGGCTGGGCCTAGCACCAGTACATCACCAAAAAGGGATCGATCTCCAGGGAAGGGTAATCTACAATCTGGCTCAGTCTTGGGACATTAAATGTTTTAAATGGTGAAACAATGATGGACTAGCCCTTAAACATGATTTATTTTTCTGGAAAATGTTTCAGTGCGCTATTTTAACAGAGATGGACAGACAACACTGAATAATCGGTACTTTCCTAAAGACCAGAGAGGATGTTACTCAAACATGAAAATGCATAGGTACTTTTGATTTCCTTTATCAGAATTGTTTCCTCCATCAATCAGAATTTTCTTTCACACACAATAAACTAGAAGCAGGCATCGAAATTGTATTTGAAAGTTTGTCTTTTTAACTTTGTATGTACTGTCCTGCAGGCTATTGTCGGAGGAAAACCACAGATTTGGGAGAACTTTCAGAGGACGAGGATCTACACAGGTAAGGAACGTATAAAGGCTTAGCTGCAGTGCTAAATTGTTGAGTAATATCCTTAGCTCATGCTTTTGTTTGGCACCTACATGTTCCACCTTATTTCTCTTGTCAATTTGCTCCAAATTTCTCCCTTTAATGTTTGTTTGTGTGTGTGTATAATGTGTGTGTGTATATATAGGATTTGAAGATCATATATTAAATACTCTGCTCTTCTGGTTGACAGAGACCCAACTACCGCCCCAGCAGCCCAAATAGAATATCTGGTCCAAGAATTATAGGCCCTGAAGCAACATTCAGGAAGCCACTCATGGTATGTACTTCTGCTGTCCTGAATTAGTAAATTTATGTACTTGAATTAGTCTGCATCATTTTTTATCATTTTCGTTCCTATAGGGGAGCTTTGTGCCACGTCCCTTTCAACAGCAGAAGCCAGTGTTCAGGAAAAGCCAGAGTATTATGTCCAAATACCGCAACATGCAGACCCTACGCCAGCGAGAGCCAATTAATCGCAGCAGCCTCAACCAACGACGTTGGTAGTAATTGGTTAGTGGAAGATGTACTATTTAAACACTTGATGCATCTAATGAATTCTGGTAGCGCATATTTGAAATTCAAAGGATATTTGATTGGATTTTGTTTACACAAAGAAGGTAATTGTGGTGGGATAGTTCTGTTGTCTGTTGTAACAATTCTCTAAAGCACCAAGATTTCTGTTTTTGAGTTCAGTATTTATTTGTTGTCTCAACAGAGATGTGTGATTATCGGCGCTTGACATTTGGGGTCCTTGCACAATGTAGAGACTCCTGACATCAGAGTTGACCGTACAGAGCCGCTTTTGAACTGATTATTTTTGCCTTGTGTTGTCAGGAGCCAATAACAATATTAAAGATATTCTGAATCTGTTTTAATTTTGTAATTATTTGTTTACGGAAATTGTTATCATTGAGATTTGTTTGATATATTAAGAATAAGCAATTTTGTTCTCATGTTTCCATTTTCCCGCCCTTCAGTTTTGACAGCGAAAAGAAGCAACAGTAATTGAATCGAATGCTTTTTATTTTTTACTAGTAACGCCTCAATCGTTTTGTATTCATTTCTAAAGGTCTGATATACCAAAAACTACGAAGCATACCGCTATTGATAGATTTGTGTTTGTTATTAAATGTTTCGCTCTACCTTGACCAATAACATTTAAGGTATGTCCTGTCCTTGTAAACCCTTTTTTTTTTTTCAGTAAGAAACTACAAACATTTCTTGACTGCCCGGTTTTTGACTCAAGTGAATGTAATTTTCTTGTAATTTACAAATTCTTTTTTGTTAAGCACAGTATAACATGATACAGTAGAGCTTAGGAAATCTAAGTATTAAAGTTGGAAAATAATTGAATGCAACAACTGTTGCATGTAAAAAAAAAAAAAGAAAAGACGGCGACCATTATGTAGAAGTTTCAATTTGAAGAAACTAGTTGGTTGTAAAAGTGTGAATGTGAGCCACATGATTAATATATTGAGAAAACGATCTTTGAATTATTGCTGATGGCCCTTGGCTATAAAATGGTATTGTAAGGGAAATATTTAGCTAAAACATTCCCTTACAGTAGGCATCTGATCATTTAATACTACTTTGTTTTATTTCCTTAAGCACCACAGTTAACTTTGACTGTTCATGTCATTTTTATAATTTGTGTTGTACAATAATGCAATAATGCTTTTAATTATCCTAATTGTAAATAAACACCTTATTGGCGGTACTATCAGCCAAACTTATGTTTTTTCGTCATTCTTCCACTGCTTAAATAATTCTTACCTATACATATTTATGTTTCTCTTCATGTGACTCCCTAATAAGAAAAAAACACCAATTTAGATATTAAATTATCTTTTGTTCTGGGATAACACCTTTTGTTATATGCTTCTATTCACCTTTTATCTGTTGTCACACACTCATACAGCCTACAAACATCAAACATAATTTCAGATAATAATTGAAATTGCATGTAAAAATATATATTATATTTTTATATGACAAAATGTAAAAATAGAAAACGTAAAATGTTAGACATATTTCTGCTCAAAATATGTTGTTCTCGTGCTCGCAAAACACATGGTATAGCACGTTTGCTTTGTGTGGTTAATAGCACAAAATTATTCCAGTCTGCAGTCTAACTTCCATTCATGTAGTTTCGCTGCTTTTTGCAAGTGTCCGCTTTGGGCTGTACACATTCACAGCCTAATTCTCTGGGCAGGCCAAGAGATGCAAGTGGCATCAACAGAACGCTTGACTTATGATCTAAACTTAGCCTGACAATGCTGCCTTTCATCACACCAACACACACTGCTTTCCATGTCGGTTACGATGAAACCCAGAGTAGATGGTGTGCAGTTACCACAGATGAAGCTACGTATTACATTAGCAGCACAGTCCGAACAAGGTAAGTATTTATAACAGATTCCTGCAAGCCTTAGAACTTCACACATTGACAATGAATTTCAAGGTTTTTCAAATTTTTATGCTTTTTTGTTTTATTAACTAGTGTAAACCCTAAGTAATTTTAGATTGATTATTGAATAAGCAATGCAAAAGTGTTTGCTTTTTTTTAACGTTTTATGTACTGTAGGATTTATTGAAAAACAAAACCAACTTGCTCCGCTGTGATGATTTTTAGATCCAGATTTTTTTATTCTGGAGCTTCTCTCTCTTTTTTCTCTTTTTTCATTCTGTCACTCCACAAATCACCTTGGTGGAGTTCTTTGTCACAATGGGCAACTATAGCTCTGCCTTCATTGCTGGTAAGCAAACCAACACCTGTTACTTCATCTATGTTTCAAATTTGAGAACACTGAAATATTTTAGAGGGCAATATTTACTGGTGCTTTTATGGCTCCATATTGACATTATACTGATTTCCTGCATTGTTGTGAAGTACTGATGCAACTAACCCTCACTGACCAAGGCCATGCCAGTTATGTAACTGGTTATTTTTTATTTTTCTTGAAGACGTTGAAGATTTTGATTCAATCGAGTCTGTCACAGGGAGACTCAGAGAGCTGGCAACTCATGTCGCAGACGAAAGATTACAATCACAGCTTCTTACTTTGGAAAGTATTCTTTCACAAGATACAACTAAAGAACAGTACAATAAAAAAAATGTTCTCAGTTTGAAACATCAAAAATGTTGTACCTCTGTAACTTACTTTTTATTTAGTTGGAGCTGTTGCAAGAATGTACAATTTGAAAACTAAATGTGTGGAGTTGTGGGTTGACGTCCCATTTACCCTTGAGATAAATTTAACTTTTTGAGCAGGCAATCGGAGATGGCACATACAGGCCACACTGCATGCCCCTCCCCATGGGTTGCAATTTGTAAATCTATATTTAGCTCTGCCATGTTTCTTTTTGCTACTCATGTTTCTATTATACTGTCTTTTTAACTTGTATTTCCTCTTTCAGGTGTCTCAATCTAGGGTGGATTTACAGTTAATTCCTACAATGCAGGATGCAAAACAGACAAATGGAGAAGGACAACCGGAAGAAGGGACAGGCCTTATCTCTCTAAAACCTCAGGAAAGCACCCAAGTAGAGACTGAAAATACTCTACTTTCAACTGTGAGCCCCAGCTGTCATTTTTATTATTTGTTTCTTGGGCAAATAAATTAGTTTTGAGCAAATTTGTATTCTTGTTATAGTTCTAATTATTATTAAGGGTGTAGTTAATCCAGCACCTAATGCATCAGTTATCCACAGGTGACAGAGAGCAAAGCAGAAGTGTCGTTGCAGTCGACAAGGGCCTCCACTTCTTATTCGCTAATACCCCCAGGAGCCCGTCCCGGTACTGCCCACCCCTTCTCCCCTCTAATGCCTGGTGTTCTCTCCGCTGTCCTGCATGCCACCTTGGCCCCTCACGTCACCTCTAACCCAAAGCCTGAGAGACAGCCAGCGGCACGGAATGCTGTGACTCTGGAACAGCTACAGACAGAGCTCAGGAACCTGAGAGATGAAATGGAACTGATGAAGAATCAGCACAAGTATGCCTTTTTCATATAACTAGCTGTAAATGTATTTATATAGGTTTCATCTGGCATTTTCAGTAGGTATATGGCACGCACGTGCACACACGCGCACACACACTTTTATGATATCCACGTAATGATTGGTCTGTGTGTGTCAGCAAAGAAATTAAACTGCTGATGAACGAGCTGGACGAGGAAAAAAAGATCCGTCTGTCATTACAGGTATGGTGTGTGGCTGTCATTGGCATTTTTGTGGAAGTATGAGTGAGTACCATGTCATGTTATGGTACATATATCTTTCTTTTTTTTTTTTTTACTTCCGTTATTTGTTTCAGGTTGAGATACAACGCATGAAAAAGAAGATGTCAAAATGAGTTATCACTGGCCACTGCCTTAATGCCAATAAAGCCAACATGTTCCGACAGAATCAAGAAAAGAAGGTTTTACATCCCAGTAAGGAAATCTACAGAAAAGACTCCATAATTTTCCTCCAGCTTCTTGACACAAAATTATAATGCAACTGTTAAACAATTGTTATTTATTTAAAACCATAACCAAATGACGTTTCTTTAAAATGTAAACATACTGTACAGATACATTTTATATTTTCTTAATATCCATAAAATGTCTTTTTATATAAAATTAAATAAATTAAGACATCTTTGTTTTCTATAATAAACCAATGAAGATTTTAGTTTACATTTGATAAAATCAAACAAGTAGCTTACAATTTATCCAGAAACATATTTCCAAGTTACCCTACAATTCTACCATGTGTTACGACAATCAATGTCACAACGTTTTATTGGAGTGCATGTCAAAGTATTTTACTCCATACCAAACCTTTAGTCTACAAATTAATGTGAAATTTTTTTTTCATGGGATCTTGTTATATACCCCTATGGTCTAGCGTTGCTGCATGGAAATTAACTGTCTTTATTAATCAAATGGCTCAGAAGTTGGACTCTTCACATGGAATAGGTCGGAAGTAGAACTCTTGATTTTCTTCGAGAAGAATGTCATATCGACACAGAGGTCTATAAAAAGGTCAGAGGATGGGTGGGGGGTACTGTTAAAACAGTATTTACTTTCTCTTCTGAATACATTTTGAAGCAGTTGATGTCACACAACAAATGATAAAATGACATTGTAATTCATAACTTAGGAAGCAGGTCAGTCAGTCAAATACTTACGAGAGATATGCAACTGAGAACTTACCTATCTCTACGCTCCAGAAGTGTAAGACGAAAACGGAGCACACGTAGTTTATACTTGGGTTTAAAAGCATTTCGGGTGGCAAATTTGATAGAGACCTTTTGGACTGTCTGGATGTCTTGGTCAAACTGAGCCAATAATCTGGCCTCAGTGTACTTCTTAAACTTTGAAGCTTTACTAAAAAGACAGAGCAACATATCTTTCACAAGTTGTTGTGTATTGTGTTATTGAAATATCAATAAACACAAAAGAAAGAGAACATGAATTAATAGGGTTGCAGCAGAGATATGAACTCATGACCTTGGTGTCCTAGATGGAAGAAAGATTAATGCTTCACACTTACTGGTTAATTGTGGTCACTGTTTCTTTCCCATCGCTGTGTAGTTTGATTGTAATGTAGGCCCAACGTGTATCCCGGTTCCATGTTACTATGTCCACCCTATAGTTTGTAGCTGAGAATAAAGTAAAGAACACAGGTTGAGAGACAGACCAGGATTGGGTTGATGAGAAGAGTAATGGCATGACAATATTGTTAAGTGACAGTACATTTAGAAGAGAACTGGGGTGTTCCATGACTGAATAAGATGTCCCATGCAAGTATTTAGTCATAGATTATATATTTTTAAAGCTTATTATTATACACTCACTGCAAAATGGAGACTCTTTATTTGTGTTGAAGAAAGCCATTGTTTGCTTCAAGTTCAAAAGAGCATCCTTCCACTGAGTGATGCCATAACCTAGAAAAATATGCAGTGGAAAAGCCATATCAACCATCTGAAATGAAAAATGCTTTTTATGTGGCTTAATCACAGCAAGAGAAAAGCAACTAATAGCGTAATGGGTTCTTACCAAAGATGGGACACCCATCAGGCATGAATTGATCACAGTCCATGCAAAGGCCATCCAGAAAGTCTATGTAAGAGGAGCAGGGATAGGCCCTGATATCACAAGTCTTGTTCAGTGAGCCAAGATAGAGATACACAGATCTCTGGTGGTCACATTTAAAGTAGGATCCTCCTTGAGAGTAGTACAGAGTTGAAAGGATTAGGGAAGATATGATATTATACGTAGCCTAATTGAGATTGTTTGTGTTAATAATTTTGACTATTTTAGAGAGAATCTCACAAGTTACTTAGCTTGATAAGAAAACTGAAGGTCCAAGTCCAACAACAACTCTTTATACAAAATATACAGGAAAACATTTACACAAGCTATTGGTCCTACTCTCCCGGTGGTCTTGTAAATGTTGTGATATTCCCTGTATTTTGGATGGATGTACCAGAAAAGATCGTCTTTGGGCAGCCAGGCTGATCAGCTCCACCATTAGGATAGAAATCAATGTGACCCAGAGGTTTCCTGAAACCAAGAGCTGTTAAAACACAATGCAAATCGTTATGCACGTAAAGCATAACAACACAATATCACAACCCTAATTGCGCGTGCGATATAAACTGGATAAAAACTTACCATCCATGTCGGAGTGTACGACATCAACAAATTGCGCATCAGAAGAGTCCAGGCGGTCCTCTGGGGCAGTACCAGTAAACTGAGGTCCTGCTGGATCTAGAGCTGACCACACAAGAGTCTATGTTTTCAATGTAGATCAGGCCAATGTGTGACAAATGTACCGTTTTGATATGAAACAAAGACACAGCTCCTTCCATATGAGCTAACCTGTGATTCTCCCAATTTGGCCATTGAATCTCGCACCAACAAACCCTGATAGATGGGCGCCAAGGCTGACCCCAATCATGTGGATGGATCCCAGAAAAGCACCATATTCCTGTAGCAGTCATAGAATAGCATAAACTATAGAATGCTAATGCAAGTATGATTTCCTTGATTGTAAACATAATGGATGTGGAAATATTTGTTTTATTTTCCTCGTCTTCAAAACAAGTTAGAAATACCCAGTCTTACTTGCATTTTTTCTATGAAGGCAGTGAGGTTGTCTGCTGCATTGCGAGTATTTTCCACAGCCTTAAAGTAGTTAAGGTTGGCAGCTCCATGATTCCAGTCCACTATTAGGACGTTCATGTCCTTGTGCCCCAGTAGGAGGCGGGGAAAGTCATCGATCCACTTCGGGGGTGAGCCAGTTGGCCTGTAGCCATGAATGACAAAGGTGGTGGGCCTGGTGAGGTTGAAATGGGGATTGCTAGACAGGTTGGAGTGGGAGAGCTCCTGACCACAGGTCAGATTGGCACTGGTGTACAGTAGCAATCTGACATTTAGATTGGTCCCGATAAATGAGTGCTGTAAAGACAGATCAGTGAACTCAGCACATCGTTGGGCTGGATGTTGGGTAGGAACACATTTTAAGATTAAGAGAAAAGAAAAGAGAGGATGTGAATTAGGATTCTATTACATCCTGAAATCCTGGTGGCTTTCAAATTGTCATTGGGAAAAAAAAACTATTAAAAGGACCATTTTCTTTAAATCACTCCCACCCGCCCTGACCAAAAACCACAATGCGTCAAACAGTTTGAGGAAAGCTAAGTGACTTGTATATTGTTCATCTTAACTGGAAACAACTGTAGGCTAAATTAGATTAAATCTGTGCGCACACACAAACACCCACACACACACAAAACCAGCGGCTGTGGACAGTATAATACCTTCGTATGTCTGAATAGCTCCCAGCAACTGAAGAAGCAGATATGGCCAATGGTGCATCATTCACACCTTAATTTAGCCAGTAGTCTAAAGAAACTAGAGACACAAGAGTTAGATAGTGAAAGTTCTTGCAAACGGTTCTCGTAAAACAAGTATGTCCAGTGTATAAAGAAAACTCTTTTTCAAACTGTCTTACTGGCTTCACAGTGTAAAAAACAAACAAAAAGAAACTATGATAGGTGAGGGACATTTGATGAGAATTATAGGCTAGAGAGGGGAAAACAAAGGAGGAAAAACTGGTTTGTAATAACATCAGTAGTCAACATAAATGTGATGGGCTGTAGGCAGCAGCTTTGTTTGATAACATCTCCAGTTTTTATATTTTTAGACTTAAACTTAGATTATGTACTGTTAAAAACAGGTTAGCTTGTCCTAAATCCAAAGTTAATTGTCAACACTGCAGGATCCAAGAACATTTCCCACAAAATAGAATGTTCAAAAAAGGATTCTCCACTCTTGTACAACACTGTACACAATACAAGAGCTGTACTGCTTTGAATAGAGGTACATAGAAAGAAAGAGCTTGTTCTAGATAAGACAAGCAGTGAAGAATGTTTGCATAATCAGTGTCTTACATTTTTTCACCGGATTTGGGGAAGCCAGTTTTCTGATCCAGTGTGTTGGTCCAGTGAGTCAAAGTACCAGAGAATGCTATTCCTCATGTCTGCCAAACAATATTTAACTTTGCTTTCTCCAGGAAGTAAGTAAAAGCTTGATGACATATCAGCTGCTCCCTTTTTTGCACACTGGCCACACCCCTTGCTTTAGTCCTACTTGAACACAGGTAACAGATTACATTTTCTGAAGTACATGAACCAAACTAATGTTCACCTGCTGGTCGACACTGCAAAGTTAATTAAGGAGAAATCCTTTTTAAGTTTGCCACGCACAGCTATCTAAATTAATATGTTTACCCAATCTCCCAAATACTATCAACAGGCAATACTAAATTATTCTAATAGTTAGCATTTAATGTTTTCTTTTATTTATTACATGTTTGCTTTATGAATGAAAAATAAAACGTTTTGTATATTAATAAACATGAATATTTAAAAATGTTGAATTGAAAGATGTGACGCAGGAGGTGGCAGTAATGGTTAATACGGTTTAGAGTCAGAAAAGCCAATTTTCCAAGTAGCCCAGCGGCCTACATTCTGGAACCTCTCTCCCAAGTTGCAAAGAACCATGGCCTCCCCTAGTGTTCAGATGTGCACTCTTCAACTCAGATGTCGCAATTTGGCTCTCTCGTTTACGGCATGAGTTTACAATGGAGCACGGTTCTGAGTTTCAGATTTAAAGGCTGATGCTAATGCTATTCTATTGCGAAAACATTATTAGCTAGTTTATTAGTCCACAATGCAAGACCAAAAAGAATCAGACAAAACTGTCTACGTTGGAAATCTAGGCAGTTCGGTAAAAGAAGAAATTCTGTTTGAGTTGTTTTTGCAGGTAGGCAACTACCTGGTGGGTATGAGGATGAGACAGAAAGAAAACAGGCCTATTTTAAATGAGCAGACCCTGAGATCAGTGAAATCTAAAACATTCAGTGTCAAAGTTTTGGATTTTACTTTCATCTTGAAATAAAGAAAGAAAATAGCCATAGCCTACTGCATGTTGCAAAAATATGAAAATATTCCCTTAAAAACTTAAAAAAATCACCAAGCCACTGGGCGGTGGCACAAAAACATTTCCTTAAATAAGAATTAGACTATATTATCTACTTTTAAATAAATGCACAGCTTCTGTGCTGAAATAGTTTTCACAGCATAGGTTGCATTCTGTTTCTGCTCAGGCTGGCCCATTGAAGAGGGTCACGATACCAAAAGACCATGAAGGTCGTCAAAGATCATATGGGTTTGTGTTTTACAAGCATGCCGAGGCTGTGCCTTATGCCATAGCCTTGCTTAACGGCACCTGGCTCAATGGCCTCCAGATCAAGCTACATTACTGTTCTGGTATGCCAGCCTTTTACTACATAGTGCAATTAAATCATTTACTCACTATACCACATGCCCAAGCACATTTGTGACCTGATTGCTTTATAGCGTTTTTTAAATTCCACTTTAGCAAGACAATTAACATAATACAGTTAATAAATTATATTATTGAACATAATTTCTAAATTCATCAGACTCAGATCTGTCAGAATAGGAGGACACATTTGTTTAGTGAACTACAGTACACAATGTTTAGAGTGTGCTACATGTGGGGAGGATGGGAGCTTTTTTAAGGCCCCCTTCTTGCACCATTTTAGGTAGTTCTTATCAAGATAAGGACCCTGGACCTCAGGACACAGGGAACGCCTGCGGGGACACTTCACTCAACACATCAAGGTATGGGAGGTCAACGATTTCCATTTACCTTTTCATAACATATTTTTTTTGTCTTGTACTGTAAGGAGACTTAACATTCAGTTTAAGTAATATTTCATTATCCAAGCAGGAACAAGGGTCTGTCTTCTGTGTTTCTCTTCTCTGGCCAACCAGATAGACGCCTCCCACAACATGACGCATGTCTATGGAGAAACAAGGTGTGGAAAGATACATGAAATAACAAAATTATGTATTTAAAATGATTATAACTCTTTCTATGAGGAAGAAACCATGCATGGCTAACTGTCATTCTTTGTTGGTATTATAGGTGCACTTCCCTTTGAGTTTCAATCCTCCTCAACAACACTTTTATGTCCCTCACTCCACCACACCCTTCTTGGCCCATCATAGTCCGGCATACCATGGATGGCCTCCGTCGCAAGCCTTGTGCCTTAGCCGAGGACAGCACCACATGCTGCCTAGCTCCTCCCTATCAAGTACTCCGATTGATCAGCAAGGTGAAGGGGAACCTGGGAAGGCAACTAAGCTGAAGAAAAAACACAGAGCTAGAGGGAAAAGGGGCATGAAACGCTGCAAAAATATATCGACCACATAGATAGCCCTTATACAATATAAGCTGCAGTATTGGCTTGCATTTGTAGTCCACGTAAGATGTTTACATACAAAAAAGCTGCTGTTTAAATTGAGATGATTACCTCTGGCTAACTCTTTGAAAGAAATAAAATAAAAATAAATATAGATTGGCTTTTGAATGTAGCCAAAGCCATTGCACATTCCCATTTATTTATGTAACATTGTTGCAGAGCTAAAGCCTGTCTGTGAAGTTTTGTCTACAGCTAATTAAAAACAATTGCATTGCAACAACATGCACATCTCGTCTTTATGTTGATCAGAGTTTAGTAGACCACAGTCAAATCAAATACTGATGGTCAATGGGTAAATGAAAGTGTGCCCTTTCATCCAACCCATTCTATAAACCTTTGTTATTTGAGCAACATAACATAAAATACAATATATGACCCTTGAACATTACAAATTTATTAGCAATTTTTCATGTTGTGTCATCATTGATTGACAGCTTTACAGAAAGCAGTTTTTAGGACATTGATAAACATTATAAATACTTGGCACACTCATGCAAGAGTCAATGTTTAACTGTGATATGCCCATTAAGAACTTCTGTTACGGGAATTCCCGGTAAGGGAAACTAAAGACTGAGGAGCAATTTTTGCCTGTGTCTGGCTGGCTATATGACAGTACGGTAATGGAGTACACTTTCAAGTTCAGACAAACACTTTCAAATAAAACCGTTTACTTTCTTTTGATGCCCACTTGGAATGTAGATATCCCCTATGGTGTAATGGAATTATGAGTTATTTGTGATTATCAACAATGATGCAGCACAGATTGATTATCACTTTGTTCATGTATTTAGTGCGCAATAAATGGTGAACTATTACCTCTTTGAGATAAAGGTCACTCATAAATATGTAGCCCTTTGCATATAGCAGCCAGTGTATGATTGAACAGAAGAAAGCACGGCTGGTATTTCTTTTTTGTAGTGTTTCAAATTAAAAAGACAACTGGAATACTGCACGCCCTAACTTCTTTCACTGTGTCATAAGTTGTAGGTTAATGCATGACATAGTTCAAATGTAGAGAGTGTAGGCTGACTGTTTCCGAGGAACTTGTGTGAGTTTAAGGACGTGACCATGTCACAAGAGAAGAGCCGCTGGTTATCCACGGAGGCACTGCTGACTGTCCTGTGTGCAGCGCTCCTGCTTGTGTGTGCGGGCCTCTTAACTATATCCTGGCTTACCCTGCTACCTAACAGTGAGAAAATTCTCTTTTAGAAACCTTTATAATTCTTCTGATTTGTTTTGTTTATGATGGATTTGGTTGATACATTCTGACCATTCAATTTGATATACTCACTTGCGACATGAATTCAGTATAAGTAGATAGATGATTGAGCAATTGATTCAGTGTTTGTAAAGTCAGTCCCTGACAGGACTGTGTTTTGATTCATTCCCCAGAGCATGGCGAGCCAGGAGAAAACAATGATGTCTTCAGTGGGAGACTGGTTATCACAGAGGGTGCAGTGTTTACCGAACAGCTAAAAAACAAGACGAGTCTGCAGTTTAAATCCCTGGCATTTGACGTAGAGCATTTGGTAAGAACTTCTTTCCATTGCACTTTTATCATTAAGCTCCGTCACTCACTTGTTAAATGTCTCATGACTGCTTACAGGTATCTGTTGCTTACGATCGCAGCTCCCTCAATTATGACTTCAAAGCATGTGAGGTTTTGGCCTTTAGGTAAGAGCAGACATTACTTTTCTATAGAGATCTTGGCTATTTTTCATAGTGTAGGAGCTTCGTTAACGTTTTCTTGACATTCTTGTTGTTCTTAACAGCAATGGGAGTGTGGTGGTGAGCTTCGGCCTCCGGTTCCATCAGAAGGTGGATATTGATGAGGTAGTGCAGCAGTTGGCAGCTGGGCTCCAGAATGCTGCGGAAGGAGCTTCTGGGGGTCTGGTGATTGACAGCAATAGCATACAGATCACAGGTACAACCATAGGCATTTCGATCCACTCATCTGGCAGATAATCTATGTGAGAAAAGACTGGAATACAAACAGATATACATAATTTTGTATTATTAGTTACAGATGATTCAACCACAGCCATGCCAACTGTGACTAGCTGGCCTACAACTCAAATGACCGGCACACCATCAGGTGAGGAAGGTTGTGTGATGCATAGAATCAATATGCATACTTTTGTAAATTGATTAGGTATTCATATAATGTTTTTATGGATACTTAAAACAGTACAGAACATTGTGGATGAGTTGTTGTTAGTATGAACCATGCTGTGTCCACAGGGAACTGTCCTCCTTATCAGATGGCTTGTGGAGATGGTTCTACGTGTGTGCCCAAAGCTCAGTTTTGTGATGGATTCAATAATTGTCCTGATGGATCAGATGAAAACACCACTCTCTGTGGTTAGTACCTGGGCTTAAATGTTTGATAGTGGCTTTACTGTTTGCATATAAAAATAAAATGTAACATACGCGTAAACTGATCATTTTGTAATCTCTCCATAGCAACAAATTGTGATGGACAGTTCCTTCTTCTTGGTCCTATGGGCTTCTTCCATTCTGAAAACTTTCCTCATCCTTACAGCAATGACTTGCTCTGCCGCTGGATCATAAAGTACTTCGGCTATTTACATGCAGCTTACATCTGGATACTGTTGTATAACTATTGTATAACTAACTGTTGTTTATAATGATCATAAACGTCTCTCCGTATTTTACATTGATTTAGAGTGCAAAAAGGACGGGCCATCAAAATAGATTTCCAGTCTTTTCAAACGGAAGAAGATATTGATGCACTGAGGTTGTATGAAGGGATAGGGCAGATGAAAAAACTTACATGTAAGTTTTCTTTAATTTATTTAAATTACATAATATGTCTTGAGTAGTTGACTTAATTACACTACTATTTTCTTTCTTTGATAGTCATTATGAAACTCTCAACTAATGCAGATAGATTATGACAGATCTCTTCATTTATCTGCTTTTTCAGACACTTTGTCAGGGTCCTCCCCAGGGACAGTGTGGCTGTTTTCTGACGAGGCCACGCTTGAGTTCAACTCTGATGATATTGGGAACTTCCAAGGATTCAATGCCTCCTACTCTGCAGAAAACCTAAGAAACCTCTCAAGTAAAACATTTTAATAAAAAATAGACATAATGGATGTTAAATCGTGATCTTTATTAGGCTGGCATAACTAGGAGCTATGATAAATGGGTGTCCCTGTGCCCTCTTAGATGCAGAGAAGATATTCTGCTCTTTTGAGGATAACTTTTGTTTCTGGAGGCAAAACCCTGAGGACTATGGTGACTTCATACGTACAAATGGCCCCACGCTACCACCTCTCACTGGCCCAACATTTGACCACACCTTTGGAAATCTATCAGGTGGGGCTTATGAATTACAAGTTCTGACATAATTGCGCATTCTCCTAACCCACTGTTGTCATTTGTTTACATTATATAATTATTTTGATAATTTGTGTGTGCTCATTACTTCATTAGGTTACTACATTGTCACTCCACCAAGCCCTGGCCAGTGGGAAAAGACATTCCAAATTCACAGCCTCCCACTATCTCCTTCCAATGAGTCTATGTGTTTAAGCTTCTGGTAGGTTTACCCTTTTCCTTCAGACCATAGGAGTCAAGGATGGGTATTTCTATGCACTGCTCCAAATATCTGTGCTGCTGCTGCAGGTACCACATGTTTGGAGAGGATGTGCGCCGCCTGAGGGTTCTAGTTGTGGAAAGGGCCTCATTTGATCCTGTTGTTACTGTGGTGTTCCAGAAAGATCAAAACTTTGGGGATAACTGGAACTATGGACAGGCCAACCTCAATAACACAGATGAGGCAACGGTCTGTATTCTGTAATGTCCGACTCCCAGCAGGTTCTCTGACTGTCATGGTGTTACATTTATATGTCTATACTCCTAAGTGGTTTACACAATGCTGCTCTCAGGTGGTTTTTGAGGCCCAGAAAAGGAGTGGCATGAGAAATGACATTGCACTGGATGACATCGCTATGACCAATGGTCCATGTAAAGAGGGACCCCCGGAGCCAACAGCCGTTCCCACCCCTACCACGCCATCTCTAAGTCCACGTATGTACCGTTCCCATGTACTCCATTGCCTATCTGTGTAATTGGTATGGTATTTATTTACATGAACCATAACATTTCCAACATGTGTTTTGTCTCCCAGCTGATTGTGGAGGACCTTTTGACCTTTGGGAGCCCAACTCCACATTCAGCTCGCCTAATTATCCACACTCCTATGGTGAAAAAGCTAACTGTAAGCAGACGTTGCTTAATTTGAACTTAGATTAGATAAGTAATAGCTCTCCATTAACTATTTATTTTTAAATTTGAATCTGCACTACTTATTTCTGTAGGTCTGTGGACTCTTAATGCCAGGGAGGGGTGGAATATCCAGCTTCACTTCCTGGACTTCGATGTGGAGGCAACCTATGACATGGTGGAGGTGCGGGATGGAAAGGATCCAGACTCTGAACTGCTCGGTGCGTTGCTGATTGCCACCCCTAATGCATCGATATTAGCCCCCATCAGACTATGCCACGCTGTAAAAGATAGCTAAGTGTTTTCTGGTTAGAAATAGATAACATTGCTTCAAAGTATTTATCGTTGTTTTATAGGTGTCTTCACTGGCAGTGATGCACCCTTTCCCGATCTGATCTCTACGACAAACTGGATCACACTTTGGTTCTACAGTGATAGCTCAGGGTACGGAAGAGGGTTCAAGGCCAACTTCACCTCAGGATTTATGCTGGGCACACCAAGTATGACTAGATCCTGCTTAATATTATAGAAACGCTTGTTTTTCAATATTCCAGTGCATAGGTTTGCTGTTCTCTATTGCTGGTGTTAGATCTTAGAAGGTATATTAAATTGGATTGAACAATTGTTCTCTCCTAATGAAAGTAAAATATAAATTACTACAGAATTTATCTGGAAAATATTTGAATAAAAAAACAACTTACTATTCTTCTGCTAGAACCCTGTGCTGCAGAGCAGTATCAGTGTCAGACTGGAGAATGTATCCCAAACTCTAGTCAGTGTAATGGCCTCATAGACTGTCCTGGTGCATCAGATGAAGCGGATTGTGGTGAGTAGCTCCTCCTAAGTCTCTGACAACAAATATAAGAATGTGCCCTTTACTCCATGCTAAAACTAACAGACGGAATCACTTATCACTCACATTTCAATTTATGTTGTTAACGGTTGGATGGTAATGCAAGGAAATATAATTGTTAATATACTTTTTTTTTGCTTTAGTACATTTGGCATCAGTGAATGCCTCAAGAGTAAAGCTTTTGCAGCTTCAGGTCCAAAGCTCTCTGTACACAGCATGTGCCCAACATTGGGATGCCACGTTTTCTCTCTTTATGTGCAACTACCTGGGTTACAGGTGAGAACACTGCTGCACCAATATATTAAACAGCGTGTCTATGTTTCATGTGTACATTCTTGTTTGTGGAGCTGGATGTTCACGTGCCTGAAATATATGAGATAAACAGGGATTACATCTGTGGTTCTTTTCCTCAGGGCAGGAAATGCCTTTTTTGAACCTGTCACAGCAGAAGATTCTCCTTTTGCCACTGTGAGTCTGACAGCCAATGGGACACTGGAAGTTACTGCAAGGTAAAGATTAGGTTCTAATGTTATTCCTGAATACGCATACTGTTAATTGTAATAGAACATTTGTTTTAGAGATGTGTGAACACACAGCACAGCGCACACTCCAAAAGATGTCTCTCTATTTTCTCTACTTTCCATCTTCAGCTAAACCAACCATGCTGTGATATACATAGTTATTATAGAGAAGTAATTTGCTTTTTTTTGTTATTTATTGTTATAGTTGTTTTTAAAGAAACATTAAGTATATCATTTATTCAATATTCCACAGTGACAAATGCGTCGGTGAAAGGGTAATATCTCTGCGTTGTGACAACCAACGTAAGTACGAATGGCAAGAAGGAATGTGTCAACATACAGTCTCTGCCCTATTCTATCTACAAGAATAACATGCATTTGACATTCAGTGGTATAGTGTATATATTCCAACTAAACGCACAGATGTCTCTGTACATTCTAGCCTGTGGTGTTCGCCTGGTTTCAAAGGAGAGTGGTGATTCTGGGTTGATGGAAGGCAGTAGGACTGAGACAGAGGATTCAGATGGGTCCAGTAGCAGAATTGTGGGAGGCACAGATGCTCAAAAAGGGGCATGGCCATGGGTAGTGTCTCTGCAGTGGAGGGGCCGTCATGTCTGTGGAGCATCACTGATTAACAAGGAGTGGCTGGTCACTGCAGCACACTGTGTATTCGGGTAAGAAAAGAATCTCTCAGTTGCGCTTTACTGAAGCCTTCACAGAGCATGTCAACACTCATACTAGTATTGCTGGATCATTCAGCATGATATATGTATAAATATAACTTTCCATTATAAATGTATAATTTCATTTTAACTTCAAATTTGATTTAAAAATAAACTATTATACTTTACTGGAGTAAGCAGTAAAAGATGTGAAAGCTATGCCAATATTATATGTTACACTCAAGCATGTGGATAGTGGTGGCCTAGTGGGTAGGACTGCTACACAGTGACCATAAGATCATGAGTACAAATCCAAAATGTAAAATGCGTGTAAACACATTTTTGAAAACATTCTTCACATGCCCTATGTGCTCTATTTTACTTGCTTATGCACACTTCTAATCTATAGTATACTTTTCAACCTCTAATTTCTGCAGCAAGAATATTCACCTATACTACTGGGAGGCTGTGTTGGGCCTACACTCACAGAGCAACATAGACTCACCAGACACACAGACAAAAAGCATTGACAAGATCATCATGAACAAACATTACAACAGAAGAAACAAGAATGCTGACATCGCTGTAATGCACCTACAGACACCGGTGAACTTCACAGGTAAACAAACTTGACTGAACATACACACCTTGAATGTGCCCAGGCACACACACATACCCATAATGAAACACAACTTAATACACCATTGTTTGTCTTGCAGATTATGTCCAGCCTATATGCCTGCCACATATTGACCAGCTGTTTTTGGGTGGGAGGAAGTGTTTTATTGCGGGCTGGGGAAAAGATGCAGAGCAAGGTTAGAACACTGCTAGTGAGTTGTTTATACTGCAAATATCAAGAGAATTAAGATAAATATTAAAAGTAATTAAAAACAGTAGAGGTTTGCAGATGCTGTCTGCTAAATACTTGACTTTTATGAATCATCATTTTCTATGCCAGGATATCACTTTCAAGAGTTGTCCTCTGGTCATGCTTTTGGTGTCTGACATTACTGTTAATTTGTAGTTATAGCATTGTAAACATTCACTTTGAATAGTTCAGTTACCATATCAAAATGGATCAGATATAACTGTAAATATGAATATAATAAAATAACTAGAATGATATCTTCCTATAACAATATAATGCCTACTGTACAATGGTGTTCTCTCAAGGCTCGCCAGTGAATATTTTGCAGCAGGCTGAGTTGCCCCTGGTAAGCAGACCT
The DNA here is from genome assembly GCA_026901105.3 of Galaxias olidus. Taxonomy (NCBI): domain Eukaryota; kingdom Metazoa; phylum Chordata; class Actinopteri; order Galaxiiformes; family Galaxiidae; genus Galaxias; species Galaxias olidus. Next base: position 1,048,583 of record JAPMUY010005619.1, on the reverse strand, counting down.
GAGTGTGAAAAGCTGCTTCTGCCTGAGTACAACATCACTGCCAATATGGTGTGTGCTGGCTACCCCGGAGGTGGAGTGGACTCCTGCCAGGTGCAGTGCAGATTTCATAAGTCTTGTACATACAAAATGTATTTTCCTTTCTTATTATAGTTAATCAAATATCTTGAACAATGACTACATACAGTATCTTAGAGGGCCTGTCTGATTATAATTGTAATGATGTGTCATTGGTTTTAGGGTGACTCCGGAGGTCCTCTCATGTGTGAGGACAATGGTCACTGGGTGTTGGCAGGGGCAACGTCTTTTGGGGTGGGGTGTGGACGGCCCCAGCGCCCCGGTGTGTATGCTTTGGTCCCCCAGTTTACAGATTGGATCGCCAATGTACTGCGCTCTTCATGACTCTCCATGTACTGACTAGGATCGGATGCTGCTGTGCTAATCTGGACTTTGTGCAATACTTTTTAAAATATTTAGAAGTCATCTAATAATTTAATCTAATACTTTTTTAATTATTAGATACATTTTTGTTTAATATAAAGTTATAAATAAATTATTTATATTATTATTAACATTATTGTAGTAGTGTAGTGAGAAATCAAAGATGGCAGATAAACAAAAAAAGCATGTGAAGTCATATCCGAAAGTTATTTTGAACCTAAAGTCTTATAACTTGTAAAAAAAAACATATAATTTGTTCTTACTTTCAGTTGCAAGAAATTACCTTGACAATCCCGATTGTTGGCTATAAGTCAATAAATATCACACTTTTCTATTTCACCTTCATATTTTGCATGATACGTTTGAGTACTAGAGAGCTTAGCTTTTATTACTCCACCTTAGTGGTGTAACACAAATGTAAATATATGGTGTGTGAGCACGTGGGAAAAAAGAGATAGTGTGTCCAATGTTCCTCACCACTGCCAGTTGACACACCCAAGGATTTTGACCAAGTACGTCGGCTACCTCCTTGGAGCTGCCTATATTATGAGCAGGGGGGAGGTACAGTATGACACTCTCACTGTTCTTTGCATTGGTTGACTGCCTGCTGTTCATAGTTGCACACATGCTCTCAACTAGGTAATAGCCCCTTTTATAGAGGAACAAACAACTGTATTAAGGTATCAATCTTCTGAAATGATCTAGAAGCCAAAACAAAGTTAAGTGCAATGGCATACAACTTGGATCTAGCCACTCTAAACAAGGAAGAAACGCACATTGTGCTTGGAGTTTTAGAGAGAGACAAACGTCTGAAAGAGATTGAAAAGGCAAGAATTGGGTGAGTGTAATATGCCTTCTGGTATACTGTTGGCAGCAATATAATAATGATCAAATCTACATTATAAAGTCTAAATTATTGGTAATGTACTGTAAATGGAAACTAAAGAAACCAGTGTGTAAATGCATGTGCACATAGTGTATGCTTATGATTGTGTGTCTAGGCGGATGCAGGGAAACAGAGATAGATCACTATTAGGCTGGCAGGATATCCTGAAACACCAACTGCCAATCAAAACCAGCCGTGTTCAATCCACCCAGTCACCAAACAGCAGTAACACAGAGTGCACAGGTAAGATCTCTCCTGCCTTCGTCATAAAGCCTGTACTCTGCTGGAGAGCATAAACACACCGTGGTTTACATACAAACAACAACATACAAATACATAAATAAGTAGACCAGTACTTGCACTGTGAATCTGCCAGAGCAATGTAGGATGCTGATGCATTAAAATACAATGCAGAGATTAATTGAATTGTTCCTTCAGTGGTTTCAACACCTCCAATGGATTTATGCGCAGAAACAGAATCAGTCATAAACCTACATAGTATTCATGTTCAAGAACTTGAAAACAGTAAGAAATGTGTGTTGTTTTTTTTGTTTGTATTTTAATAGACCAACATACTGAGAAGTTAAAACCTACCAACGGGAGAGATGACAGAGATGCAGGATATACTTTGCTGAGAGCACGTTTAAGTTCCATATTCAGCCTAAAAGGAATGAAGAGTGGCAGAGACATGGAAAGAACTCGCAGGGTCCAAAGCAGTAACACTCGGTATTCGTCATGTGAAAGTTGAGCACTCAAATTCATATTTTAATTGTCTCGGATGTTGTTTTCACGTTTGTTTGTTTTTTATCCTTTTTTCACATCATTGCATAGGGTCGCCGACATTTCTAAAGCTGCTGGATTGAACTATGGTGATGAGCAGCCAAAGCAGACAGTGCACCTCCAAAGAGAGAAGGTCATTACGGAGCCTCCGCCTAAACAAGAGCTTGATATGCAGCTGGACCAGCGGGGGCAGATCGACGAGGAGTATTCAGAGGGTTTCACAGAGGAGAATGCAGGAGGTTCTCACAAGGTAACCACTCAGGTTAGAAGATATTTTTACATATTTAGGATTCATCCAAAGCCAAAGTTGCTAGTTGCACACCAGCTATTTCTTAGGGAGAGACATGAGATGATATTGCTGTATCATGTGCATTATAACCTTTGGGCCTCCATTGTCTCTTAGGACATTTGTAAAAGTATGTTTATTCACCATTTCTTTGTCACTGCTCTGGAGCACACGCCCTCTGATCGCTTAACAGCCTTGTGTAACTACAGTCGGTTGCCACACCTAGAGCACATGCTTGAGCACACACAGGTTATTTTAAGGTTCTTGACTAAAAGTTAGCTTATGCATTAAGCTATTTCTTGCCTGCAAAGTGCCTTGCATTTTGTGCAAACACATGTTTACGGTTATCATTGAAATAGTCTTACATAGAGATAACTAATGTCACATATAGCATTAATGCACATTTAGAATTCAGATGTTTTAAATGTATGTTTGAATATTACAAGCAGTTTTATTTTTAATATAAGCCGTATATTGATTTACTCTTTACACTCACTGGCACAGATGAAGGGACTGGAATCCTTTTGTGATGGCCAAAGGAAATTAAGCAGAGTAGATACAGTGCTCACAGTTGGAAAGCCATCCACATCAATAGGTGGGTAATATCTCTCCTGTTCTGGTAGTTCCCTAAATAATGAATAATAAACTGTGTATGTGTATGCGCTATATGTAATTACCAGCTGGGTGTCCGTTTGTGTGGAGTACTTCATATTAAAACAAAACCATTCCCTCTTCATCATTATAACAAATTGTATTGCTTGTTAACTGTAAATAGTTCTGTAATCCTTAAAATTATATATTTGTTGTATTTGTGGCAATCAGCAACAAACAAGATATATTCAGGAGGCTGGTTGGCCTAAATAGCAAATGGTTTGAATTGTTTGATGAAGGTGCCTTTTTGAGTTCTTCTGTTATGTTTTGTCTATGATTATAGGTCAGGATCCTGACATCAGCAATTTGAAAAAAGCACCACTCAGCAGACGTAGCAGCCCGATGTCGAGGCACCCTGATATCACTTCTCCACATCTGTCCTCTCATCACTACTCCTCATCACACATTGACACAGTCGGAAGCTTTTTCCCGGATGAGAAGAAGCTTCCTGCAATCAGTGCAATCCAGACTACCAATATGACTACAGGTGTGTTTCAAAAGACCGTAAATCCAACTTTTACTATTTCTTCCCCCAAGTCACTCATCGGGCCACAGAGTGCAAAAACCCCAGGGAAATTATCTAAATTAAAACCAGACGGCTTCACGACAATAAACCCGTCATACAGCAATGAAGCACTGTGTGGTGACATTCCCAGGAAGCCAGCTTGTGTTAAACAGAGCATTTCCGTCAATCAACCCTCTTTATTCCCTGGTTTTCACTCACCCTACAGCCTGGACAGTAATCACAAAGACAGCACACCAGTTAAATATATAAGAGGCTTGGATTCCTCTTTGATTTATAATTCTGATCAGAAAAGGAAAACCGTCGTCAGTCTACAGCCTGTGACTTTAGTATCTCCAAGTTCTAAATATTCAAAACAAGCAGTATTACATAACACTATCCCAGCCAAGGATGCAGTACATTTGGATCCGAATGGAAATGAGAGCATTCTCTTTTGCACTCAATCATATCCCACAAGATGGATGTCCTCCTCAGAGAGAATCAACATTCTGGCAAAACAGCATGAGTTAGTCTCAATCAACAGTAAGCATAGTAACTCCCTGAATATGCATCCAAAGGTTCAACCCAATGAATGTTGCAAATTGAATGCGTGTAACACTAAAGTAAACCAACAACTCAACACAAATTCTCTCCCTAGCCCTAGCACAAGGAACATGGGCCCCTCCCCTTTACCTGTTAAGTACCCTGCAGTGTCTCATCAGACTAGATCTTCTGATGACCCAGTTCTCGTAGAAGATAAAAAACATAATAGAAATGAACATAACTCTAAGGGATCTGAAACAGAACTCTTAGGACATAAAAGCCCTGGCAAAGTAGATAAAATACTGAGTCGTCTCAGGAAGACTTTCCGTAGCAAACGTATAGAGGACAGGAGTATTTTGTTCGGTAGGAAAGGCAACACCTCAGATTTATCTTCTATGAAATTGTCCCCTAAGAAAACACAGTTAGTAACAGACAATGGAGACACAGAGACCAAACATAATAAACAAGAAATGAAATATGTGAAAGAAGACACAAAGATGATTAATAATCCATATGCAATGTCTTCCAGTGTGGTTATAGACAATCGATACCAGATGACACCTTTGGTTAAAGATAATACCACAAATGAGTTCAACACAGAGCATGGTTTATATAGCTCATCTGGTTTGTACAATGCATATGACAATATAAATAAAATAGCATCCACTGAAATTAAGAAAACACCTCAACACACAGAATTTCCCTCTACTTCTTTCACGACGAGGTACTACCCTGTCAGTGGAACCTTTGGCCTGAAACCGGGGCGTTCTGTCTCAGTTAGCAATATTTACTCTAACCGAAAAGCATGTAGCAGGCGCATCTCAAAAGGATCTGATGTTTCCAATGAGTGGTACTGTAAAAGTATGGAGGATTGCAGAGACCCTAGGCGAAATGATTGTCCCATCAGCCCCCAGTCTAGAACCTTCTCTTTAATTCTGAAGCAAAGTGCAGCAAGTAAAAGAAAGCCACAGAGAAGGGAACTATTTAACCCTGAGGGCCTGGAAATGCCTGTGCCTGTGACGATCAAGAAACAATTGGCACCCACAAATATGTATTACCACTCATCTCGAACACGTCAAACACCCCTTGATGTTGGATTTCCAAATGACCAACCAATAATTAAGGGTTATAATCCGCTTCTGACTGACTTTGAGGAGTATGATTCAGATTCTTCTACAGATGGGGAGTACTACTTGGGTAATGATGACAGTGAGAAGGAGTCTGTCCTCTAATCCCCCTTCTAGCAAATACACTAGGCACTTTGATAACCAATAAAGCAGGCTTTATGGGTTAAATGGTTAGCCATCAAATGCCACTGTAAGTATGTTGCCATGACTATTTATATTTTGTATTTTATTATATTGTTTAAATAATTTAAATAAAAAGATTAATCCTTATGCCATGCCAATTGTGTTGTTTGTCGTTACTACATTTAAAAGCCCCATCATATACTGTATTTAGTTTAGGTGTATACAGTATGTATATGTATGCGTATATATATATATATACAGTGCTGTGCATAGGTTTTAGGCAGGGGATTCTGTTTTGAAGGTGAAGGGTGGTCATACCAAATGTTGATTTGATATTTGACACAGATCTGCTTTTCCCTCACTTTGTATTTTATGAATTGATAAATAAAAAAATTAACTGTTATTTTTTATTCTGCACTTCTAACTTTAAAGACTTCACACCTGCCTAAAACGTTTTGCACAGTACTGTATATATATATATACATCATCTCTGCAATCCTCCATACTTTAACAAACAGCTGTAATCTATTCAGGCAGGTGTGAAAAAATGCTTTTGAGTAAGAATGCTTTAAAAAACATATAAATGTCAATTGTTCATTTCTTTTATCAATTAATAAAATACAAAGTGAGCGAATTGATAAACTATATCAAATTAATATTTGGTGCGACCACGCCTTCAAAACAGCATCCTCTGCCTAAAACGAATGCACATTACTGTATACACAGTTTAATTATGTTTGTGTAAATTAAGGTTAATTTTTGGGATTGGTCAAAAAACCCAAAACATTTTTGATTGTCTTATAACACTCCTGAAAAAAAATCTGTTGTTCATCTGCAGTTAGAAGTGGAACCAATTGATGAGAGTCTATGGACTACATGGGATACGTTTTCGTGTAACACGACGATCGCTTCTTTCATCAACCATTTCATGAAATTAATTTCAAAATAACTTTCTAATAAATTGCTGAATCTGGTTGTTAAACTTAGACCGTTTAATAATACCATGAACTGTTTAAATGCATATCATTATTTTTGCTAGCTTCTAGTATAATTGTACCAGAACTGCCCAATCAAAGTCGGCCAAATCTCAACTTTTCCGTTACCCCATGACCCCCACCCATTAGTTGACGCATCCGTGGAGTAGCTGAAATGTAACAGATTTGAACGACTTAGATTTAGAATTAGGTACACAGTTGTATAATGGTCGATAAAGAGAATGTTGCCTTACTATTCAGACGTTTAGTTTTTATATTCCTTCCATTGAGAAACTTTCAGTTTTGCAATGCTGCTGAACTAAGTCCAGAAAGATGCCTCATTTGGGGTCCTGGACTAAACCCAAAAGTAGTATTACCAGTACGATATTTCTTTATACAGGCAGTAAACTCAAACGGCGAAAACATAACCTTCTCACCAGGTAAAATATATGTTGAATGAATGTTGCATTATTCTCACCTCACATATGTATTCTCCAGTCAAGTGAGACATTAACAAATGCTACTTTTTTAAATTAGCTTTTTATTTGTTCATATTTTGTATTATTGTCGTATGATCTGACTTGCATTAGGTAATGACACTTTCAAAGTGAAGATAAGTTCACTGTCACAGAAGGAGCATGTCCGTATTCATGTTCCACAGCCGCTTGACAGAGGGGATGGCTCTTTCCTAATGAGGTACCGATTGTATGGCAGTGTACTAAATGGGCTGAAGATTGAAGTACTTCACAGAGATGTTGCGATTGCTGAATCACCATACATCCTTCAGGGTACTTGCCCTTTTATTTGGTCTTAACACAGTCTGGTAAAACTTGACCATATATGAATATAGATGAGTTAAAGGGAAAATACATTACAAACAGTAAGTTGGTAAATAATTAAGGTAATGTTTCTGTATAAATTATGTTTTGAACACTTAGGTCCAGTCTATCATGAGTACTGTGACTGTCCAGAACTAGATGCTTTCACCTGGCAGAGCTTAATTGAGTGTCCTACTGATGAGCTCCAGATTCTGAAGGACTTCAGTGTGTTTCCTTCCATTGACTTGGAGCGCCTTCGGCAGGAGGTTCCTCATAGGTTTGCCAAAAGAGGAGGTCTCATTCACTATTCCATCCTCAATAATCAGGTGTATCGACGCTCCCTTGGAAAATACACTGACTTCAAGATGTTTGCAGATGAGATGCTGCTCTCTCTAGCCAGAAAGGTAACTTTGCTAGGGTTTGTAGTTGCATGGATAATTTCTGTTTTACCAGCACAGCCATAACTGGATCAAATTATCTACAGTAGTCTTATCAACAGAGCTGCTTTTTATATCCTTTCTTTTCTATCTGAAAGGTGTGGTTACCTGATGTGGAATTTTATATTAATGTGGGAGACTGGCCAATGGAGACTAGAAAGTCAGGGGATATCCCTGGGCCCTTACCAATCATTTCCTGGTGTGGCTCTACAGACACTACGGATATTGTCCTTCCAACCTATGAGCTAACACATTCCACATTAGAAGCCATGAGGGGTGTGTCCAAAGATCTGCTATCTATCCAAGGCAATACAGGTTAGAAGAGGCATTCCTTGAATAAAGGTCAGATTGTGCAGTCTGATTATATAAAATTGGCTTGAGACTCATTCCGTCACGCAGTGATAATACCTTATACTTAAATTAAATCTTTCATCCCCATTGAACTGTTCTCTCTACTTCCCATTCTCTACAAAACAGAAATATTTTTTGTACTGTCTTTTAGGACCATATTGGGTCAATAAAACAGAACGAGCCTTCTTCCGTGGCCGAGACAGCCGTAAAGAACGTCTACACCTAGCTTCTCTGTCCAAAAAAAATCCAGAACTACTTGACGCAGGGATTACTGGGTGGTTCTTTTTCAGAGAGAGGGAGAAGGATCTAGGCAAAGCATCACTGGTTGGATTCTTTAATTTCTTTAAGGTGATGTAACATTCCAAATATCTTTACATTTGTTTCCTTCATGCAACTGCACTTGTAATTTAATGTAATACTGAACTTATTTGTACTGTTAAATGTGCCAATATTTGAACAGCACAGATTAGATTAGTTTGATTAGATCAGCTTTATTATCCCAAAGGAAATTTGTTGTTTTAGACACAACAGTAAGTGCTGTTAAAATTATAATTATCATACCTACAGTGCATGCACAGACAGCCATCAACCAAACAATTGCACACTGCCCATCGTACAACACACCTGTTGTCTTCATAAGGGTCTTCATAATATAATATGTGCAGTAAGAGTAAAGCAGCCTCATCAACATAAAGCATACTTATGAAATAAATTGTAACACGTATGTCCGTCCTCTCCCACTCCACAGTATAAGTATCAGGTGAATGTGGATGGAACTGTGGCAGCATACAGATTTCCTTACTTGATGCTGGGAAACAGCCTTGTGCTGAAGCAGGATTCACCATATTATGAGCACTTTTATGCATACCTGATGCCAGGCACCCACTACATCCCCATAAAAAGGAACCTCTCTGACCTCATAGAAAAGATCAAATGGGCTAAAGTACATTTCATTTCAGATTACATCCATAAAAAGTGTACATAATTTTTCATGCATGCCTGCCTGTGTACTTGATATCATTTATTTTATATTGAAGTACAATGAAGGATTCTTTTTTTGTAGCTACTGTTTTTGACTGAAAACTTTTCCGTTTAAAATGTTCATAGGAGAATGATGCAGTAGCACTTGAAATAGCAAAAGCAGGGCAGGCGGTCACAAGAACATTGCTGCAGCCAAACAGACTGTATTGTTACTATTACAATGTACTACAGGTAAGTGCTTTTGTGACATGAACACAAATGCAAACGATTAAACAATGCAGTGATGATGGTTGATCAAATTGTGATAGAGTTTCAGTGGTAAAAGTATCTTGAATAGATGCACTATATAATTGTTGATTCTCGCGTTTACCAGATGTATTCAAAGCGGCAGATTTGTCAACCAACCAAACACCCAGACATGGAGCTGGTTCCGCAGGCTTCAGACCAGAGTGCTGTGTGCAGATGTGAGCAGCAATCACTTGGAAAAGACCCTACAATGACGAAGGATGAGTTATGATAGTGTTTTGGATAAACTGTAAATGTATATCAACTGAGGCTGTTTACAAAGACCATGAAAGTGTGTTGGTTGAAGCAGAGGGGATGTAACTAAAGCTTGAATAACCAAAACAACAACAACAATTACTGACCTTGCTTGCTTGGGGTTATCTTAAAAATAAATATTTTTGTATACTCACAATGTCAATTTTTTATATATATATTATCAATATATATTACCATTATCAATATGAACCAAACATTGCAAACGTAAAACTTGATGGTTAAATAGTACGTTATTGTCTAAATAGAAAGTTAATTACTGAATAACAATAGAATCTGTTTTAACTGTAAATATTAATTTATTCATTTAAATTGATCAAATTTAACATGGCGTTTCAATTTGAAAAAGAGGGGGCATCCGGATTTGAACCGGGGACCTCTTGATCTGCAGTCAAATGCTCTACCACTGAGCTATACCCCCTTCGTACAGCAGTCGAAGATTGAGTTATTTATATTTCATACTATACGTATTTAATCACATATTTAGTAAAATACGTAATCTAGTTTACCCTGGTAACATGTGGTACATTTGTTAAGTGGTGTAGATAAAACTAGATTGACTAGCGAACTATATATGGGGACACCTACGGACACCTACCGGTTTCACAAGGTAAGCGTAACGCTGGTCGGCATGTTCAGGGCTCCTATGTATGCTGTCCGAAAAGCTGATGTAATTAGGTCTACACGAATGCACGTGTTTCAGGGTGATGCGCACATTCATTTATTCTGAATCATTTATTGCGAAAGAGCATGTTACACATAATGACGAACCTTATAAAACAAGGTAATTGGTAATAATGTATGTGTTGCTTTGTTACACAAAAACAAATTGTCTTTTTGATTCCACAGAACTTTATTTTTGTAAGGAATAACTGACATTTTGGTAACCAAGCCTTCTCTTTAACTTTAATGCAACTATTGCTGTGGTCATGACTCAGTGATGATGTAAAATGTATTATTCAACAACTCAGTATCTTTAAAGTTATGAGAGCTAGCACGTAAAACTATTTAGAAAACATACTTTCTATGGGTTGGTATTGTAAGTATTAGAATATGAATAACATTTCTTGCTTGTTCTTTGAAAAAGAAAAATACATGTTATTACATAAGTCCAGTGGTATATAGTACAACACTATTCATGGTATCATTGGATATTGTATGAATAATTTACATTTATAATTTGGGTACTTTAACAAAACAATTAACAAAATACAGAAAGAGTAAATGCTTCCTATTGTGATAAATGACGGATGAAACGCATTCTTCAAATATTTTTGGCAATAGTAATTGTTAGTATTGTATGTAATAAAGTAAATAGAGCAAATAAAACACTCTCATTAACAAGTGCAATATGTACAAGCTTATGTATCTTTAAATTCTTCAGTCTAACTTCTCCTCCTGGAAGTAATCTGCATTATTGAGATGGTCTTGGAACTTCTCATATTGCTGAAAAAAGCAGGAATAAAGGTTTGAGGAAGCAATACAATTTATTAAAAGATGTATATATACAATAAAAGTTCCACCCTGAGCATTAGTATACAGAGTTAAAATTTGTGATAATGAACCCCTCTCACCTCTGAGATCCAGCCCCCCTGCTGCAGTTTGTCAAAAACTCGATTTACTGTGTCCTTCACTGGCTCTTCCTCCCCACTTTTCTCCTCCTCCAAAACTGTTCGGCAGTGTTGAAACAAGTGGTACTTAAAATGCTTCAGTATGTGATACACCTCCGTACGTCTGGCACAAACGGATCCAACACTGAACGCCTGTGGTTATAGACACACAACACTTAGAGGAAAGCTGAAAACGGTATAGATCAAGTACACACCTGGACAAAGTTTTGAAATGGACAATTGTACCTGAGTGTCATTAGGCATAAAATTGTCCTCCTGGAGGGATTTGCTGTCGTACAGTTGGCCGGAAAGACGGACACTAACACTGCATTGCCTTTGTAGCTGACAAGCCTCACAAGTATTCCCATGCAACCCTATCTGCACCAGCCGGACCTTGGGGTAGCATTCCACCCGCTCCTGTAAATTAATTTATTTAAATAGAGAGATCCCAAAATAAATAACCTATTTATGATTGTGTGACACAATAATGTGTCATTATTGAAATTATTTTTTCATTACATGAAAGCTACATGTACAGTACCTTATAGCGGTCAGTCCAGCGGCTCCGTTGTTTCAAGTTTTCCAAGCGTGGAAGAACTGTGCGCTCATCAAAGTGGAAAAGCGAGGTCTTCATCTCCTGAGCATATCGCTTTCTTCGCTCACCATCTGCTCACAATGGTAAACAAAATTAGATTGTCCACCCTCACTCAACGATCACAGACATATTATAATCATTACCAACAGGTAGGTAGACTATCGACTACTATTATTTGTCTGATACATAAAGTTTGATTAGAACTTAGAAGGTAAAATGAAGATTGCCTTCTGTTAACATTTTCACAATTATATTTCTCGTAACACTGGTCTCCAAAATTTCTGGGATCGCTAATTTCTTTCGAAAAAACGAATTTACTTACCATAGAGTGATTTAAGGAAAGTTTCATCCAACACATTGATCAAAAGAGCTTTGACAACCACCTGAAAATGATTGAGCTGTGATCCCGTGATAACTATGAGAGAGAGAGAGAGAGAGAGAGAAGACAAAGGTTTAGAAACATTTACTCCAGGATTTCACAAAAAAATTACTAGTCTTAGAATATAAGTCAGACTTACTATAAGAAGTCAGACTTACACTCGCGTGGGAGGGACAGAAGGGCCTTTTCTTGAGGGTCCAGTTCTTCATCATCATCATCGTCTTTGTTGTCTCCTTTCTTTTTCTCATCCTCAACAATGAAGTCTTTGAGGCTGCCACTCTCTGCTCCTTCCTCTTCTTCACTACTGCCAATTAGCCTATCAGCACCACCAACATCTTTATCTTCTTCTTCACCATCACCCGCATCCACAGCAGCTTTGACAGCTGCATCTTCAGCATCATCACCACCATCTTCAGCATCCTTAGCGTCCTCCTCCTCCTCATCTGTACCCTAGGCGTCAGATGAACATCAACACATCAGCACGAAAACTTATGACATATCAAAATGTGGCACTCTATGTGCCTGTAGCTAACACGTAATGAATAACAGACTAGATTACCTTAGACCTGCGCCTGCGATTTGGAATACGTGACTTCATCTTTTTTGACAATGCCATCAGTTTACTCTGTCGCAACTTACGCTTAGCTGCTGTCTCTTTGGCAATTCTTTTTTTGTCTTGGGCGGCTGCATCAGCATCTGAGTCGGACTCCTGCCTTTTGACGCGCTTTTTAGGCACAACTTTTCTCTTAGGCTTAGTTCCAACATCGCTGTCAGACTCACTGGAACTGTCTTCGAGAAGTGAGGAACGTTTACGACGAGCAGCAGAACGTCCTCCATCGGTTGAACTATCATCTGAACTCTGGTCTTCACTATTGGGTGTGCTCTCGCTTGCGCTACTTCCCTGGTATTCACTTTCGGACTCTGAGCTACTCGTTGTGCTCGCACAAGATTCTTCGTCACTATCATCAAGTATAGACGAGGGCAGCCCAATCTGTGGTCTTTTCTTTGTTGCATCAGCTTTAGTTTTTCGCATTGACGCGAAGACCTTTCGTTTGTATAAGCTTTCCATCTTGATTAGCCTCTTAGCGCACGCAGCTAACGTAGCAAACGTTTATTTATAGCTAACTCAGAAATCCCAAAAAGCGTGCATAAAAAATGTGTTTGTATCGTCGGGTTTCGTGTTACTCGTATTTCAAATACAATTAACTCTTACTTGTTTAAATCGGGCATAAAAACGAGTTTTAGACACAATAAAATTAATTCTTGTGCGTATTTCGTTTTGTTGTCAATTTTCGTGCCTCCCACTTCCCATACCACTTCCTTCCGCAGCCCCTCCTTCTTAAAATTAGACGGAATCAGAAAGTTTAATGCCACCTAGTGGTGATTTTATTAAGTAAGTATAGTAAGTATAGTATGCCGTACAGAAAAAACAACACAAAAAATATGGCCAAAATAGTTGCATTATGCATTTTCAACACACTATATAGATTTTAATTGTCACCCATTGTGTGTGCACTTTTTTTCTAATATGTTATGTAACCTACAGATTTCGTCCGCGATATATTGGCGACAACTGAGACTCTAGGAGGCTACATAAACGTGGCCAAAACAAGATGATAAATTATAAACACATGACAAGAAAAAAACATACATGTTGGAACGCAGGAATTGGGAAAAAATATATTTTCATTCAATTATAATAAAAAAAAACATGAAATCACTACACATTTTCAATAGCAAATGTCAAGCATTTAATGTCATGACCAGATGAACATTACACCGTCTGACCCTGCTGACAGTAAGTGCTCCCCCTTATGGTCAAAAATTACACTTTGCACAGCATCAGAATGGCCCAATAAGATAGACATCTGAGAAGAACACAGCTCCACCAGCTTAATGGAGCCATCATTGCTGGCTATAGCTAGTGTCCGACCTCCTGGACTAAAAGCCACCTGGTTACTGGGGTGTGGCCCCGTGTCCATGGTCACCATCGCTGCTACTTTCCTAACATCCCAAAGCTTGATCACTCCATATGAATCACAGGAGGCAACTGTGTCACCGAATGCATTAAAAGTGGCATGGTTGCAGGAGTGCTGATGGCCGTAGAAAGTTTGAGCACACAAGGCAGTCCTTGCATCCCATAGAGACAGTGTTTTATCAGCAGAGCAAGTAAGGAGCGTGTTGGAATAAGGCAGGAAGGTTACACTGTTGACAGAGTCAGTGTGGCCACGCAGTGTGTTGCGACAACGCTCACTTTGCAGGTCCCACACTTTTATTGTGTTATCCATGGAACAGGAAGCCAAAAAGTCACCGCAGGAATGGAAAGAGCAGCCCCATGTTGCATGGGTGTGGCCATCAAGAGCCAGAATGCAACTGCCCTGGGAGAAGTCCCAGATTCTTACTGATGCGTCTCCACTAGTGGTGGCCAAGCTTCCACCATTAGGGTGAAAGCAACAGCTGGATAGCCAGTCAGAATGCCCTTCTCCTGTCATTATCATCTCCCCAGCGGGGATACCCCACAACTTCCAAAGCTGGTCATCACTAGAGGAGGCCACAATAAATTTGTGAGGATGGAGGGCGAGACAGCTGATTGGCAAAGTATGTGCCTTCAGAGAATTTGTGACACGGAAGCCAGATACTTTAGGACCTTGAGCAGCCAGCCTCTTGATTTGGGACAAGTAGGGGTTCACACGACTGGTGATTGGGAACTCAGAATCATTGAGGTGCTCTTTTTCATCAGTGTTTTTAGATGAGTCATTGTCATTGCCACAGAGGATGAGGTCATCGTTTGGAAGCTTGACCCTTTTCTCCAGCTTGCACTGGACCTTATCACTATGTGGTAGACTCAGGTCTCTGTTGGCTGAGCGGAGTGTGGCTGATGAGTGTGCATTGTATAGGGCGACTTCTAGGCTCTGGGCATGTCCAAATGCGCAGTCCCTTTCCAGGCTGATTAGCATCTTTTGTTTTAGTGCGTCTTGATACTTATCGTTAAGCTGTTTTAATGCTGGTTCATATGATGCACAGTGTTTCCTAAGTTTTCCCATGTCTTCGATGAGCCTGTTCTTCTCTTCAGCCACCCGCTTGTGATGTAGGCGATGAAAATCCCTCTCTTTTTGAAGTTTGACAAGCGTTTCACCTGCTTTGAAAACTGCATTTCTATAATCGTCTCTCTCCCTCTGTGCATTCTTCAGCTCGTTGTCTAAAAGTTGGTTGTGGGTAAATGCGTCTGGGACAAACTTCACTGGGTCTGTTTTCAGCAAGCCTTTCTGCATCATTTCATACCACTCTGTTTGGAAACAGTCAAAAGTTCTGTTCATTCCCATTCTGACAAGGAAGTTGCGTAAAAAATCATCCACCACCTCTGGGATATGAGATATGGTTTCTTGATCTACACTGCGGTTCGTTAAGACAGGACCTGTCGCCTCTACAGCATTGCGCATTGCCCTCAAGGCGGCCTTAAAATCCTCCTCTCCGTCTGTAACGCTGCTTTCTTCACTCGATAAAACTTCTTCATAATTATAATCATTCACTGAGTCCAATGGTAACAAGATCTTTTCAAGATAGTATGGCCCATCCACACACTCCTGGGTTGTGGATACTTCTGTTTTCCCAGCCATTGCTCGCATTTGTGCTACTGTTTGTGTTGTCATGGGAACCTACACGCACATGCGTTGTGAAAGATAAAATTGGCTGCGTCTCAATCTCAAGTTTTTTTGTTCGATGGCCTCAAGGATTAGGCATATACTGTCTATCCCAATACTATGTAAAATGCAGCATGTCAAAAATGCATGCAACAGTACATACTTTGCAAGTGCAGCTGAAGTACATACTAAAAGATTTGAGACGCAACACTTGTCCGAGTAGGATGCAGCCGTAAATGTAGTAGCCTGCAGGCAAGTATTTAACCACAGCCAACTAAATAGGCCTACGGCAAATCTATTGAAGTCGACTACAGACTGCACTAATAAAGTTGTTGCAGGATGTGGCGCTAGAAGCAAACGGTTGAATGCACGGGCCTGAACTGAAACAAATATAATCTTTGCAGAAAAAACCTCCTGTAAAAAGTATATTTTTTATAATATACTTATTTATACAGGGTGAACCGACTCAGACTATACTCTTTCACAAACTAAGATGGGCCTAATGCCCTCTCAATTATTTAGGCCTACCTTTTACAAATCGAAAATATTATTCTCTATAGGCCTAATAGTTATTATTGTGGTTGTTATTGTTATTATTATTATTATTATTATTAGTTGTGTTATTGTATGTATATATATGTGTGTGTGTGTGTGTGTGTGTGTGTGTGTGTGTGTGTGTGTGTGTGTGTGTGTTATTCTTCATTTGTTTTTGGTTTTATTAGAATTAGTGGCCTATAGCATTGTTAAATAATCATCATTGTTTTTTCCAGGATTATGTTAACTCGACCTTAAATGTTTTGTGTTAATTAATGATAAGTAGCCAAATTATTAACTGGGCTTGGCTGACGGGCTATAAACGCGACCATCGTTAGACCCATCTATCAAGAAAGATACACAGATAACAGGTTTTTGGTTGGGGACCAGCATAAAATCAAGAAGTCAAAGCAATTAGCCTACCTATATGTGTGATGCTCTATTTCTCAACCAATCGGACGCGACTTGGATGATGCGATTCATTTAGAGACAGTGAAGTGTATTGGCCGACAGTGTTCATCGTAGTCAGAGAGAGAAGAAACAGCCCCAGTGTCAAGGAATTGATAAGCTGCTTTCGAAGATCACTGTTGTGAACGATATGAGCCATCCAAGTGAAAAGGACCTATGTTCCGAAACAACCGAGTTCAAAGTTAAATCGCCAACAGTGCTCTCATCATACTGCATAGAAAGTATTCTCGGCCGGAGAAGTCCTCTGAAAGTCAGACTCACAGGAACGCAAAGTTTACCTATGCTAACCCATGCTAGAGTCGACCAGAACTGCATAGGAGGTAAGAAAATACTATTGGATTGCATGCATGTAAACTTAATTTTAAAATAACATCAGAGAAACCTCGGATATGTGCTTTAAAAGCGAAAAAGGCCTTCCATCATGCACTCACATAAATTATCCGTCGTAGAAGATTAACAGTTTGGCAAAAAATATAAGCCCTTTGAGCTACATAGATTTTTTGGGCAAAAATTATATGCATTGGTATCTATATAAAATAAGTTTATAGCTTCATACAGAAGCTAAACATTTTTTTTTTATTGAAACCTTTAGGCCTAATTTGATTGGCTTGCAATCTTTTGATTTGGGTTTCTGGTTGTTTTTATAGGTTATTCTATATTCTATTTTTCACGTTTATTTTTTAAACATAATGCGAAAAAAACAATTCATCAAACTCTGGTGAAAAGTTGATTTGGTCTAATTCCTTCGTTTTGTTGTCTAATAAAGATGCTGACATGCACCTGCCTGCCAAGCTACGACGAGTGCATTGCCCAGGAGGTCTAATAAATCACAAAAACGAGGATCAAGAGGAGAGCGAGTGTACGCTTGATAAAGGCTATGAAAACCTCAAAATCACCCAAGCACCCCAAGTCAACATCAGCCGCAGTAAATCATATAAAGAAAACGCTTCCCTAAGTGAGACGGATGAAAATCAGCTTGGTGCACAGGAGCATGCGAAATTGTGCGCGGTGAGGTCCGAGCAGCACGTTGGTCAGGAAGAAGTTATGTCCCCAAAAAACGAAGAATGTTTGCACATCAACGGAGATGTAAAAGATGGAGATGAGAGTTTGTGTCTGTCAGCGGGGAGTGATTCCGAGGAGGGGATGCTAAAACGGAAACAGAGAAGATATAGGACAACGTTTACCAGTTATCAGCTTGAGGAATTAGAGAGGGCTTTTCAAAAGACTCACTACCCCGATGTGTTCACAAGGTATGCCTAACCAATATATAGGTAAAATAGCTAACGAAAAAGGCATAACCTTGCAATCTTTGGTTAATAATTTTACGGACTTTTTATGCCTTTTGTTGCACATGTAATATAGGTTGGTTAAAGCTCTATTCGAAGTTACAGACATAGGCTCATTAATTCAAATATAGGAAATTGTGTCTTCTCATTGCTTTATTCAGGTTTTTGCCAATTTTGGTATGTTCTAAATTGTCAAGGAAAATGTTGAATTGTGAATTTTCCAAAAACGGCTAAAATAAAGGATGCATTGCTGTCAAACTGTGGTGGCCGATTAATGTAAAAGTACATTTGGGCAAATAATTCCTCTTGCTCAAGTATGTGCATTTTTCTTTTTTAACTGGCCTTACGCTATTAATTTTGTTTGCTTAGAATCAAGGTCCGCTATATACTGCATCAAATATATTTATATTTGTGTATAGCCTACACAAATAATTTATTAACTGAGGCTAATCAAATAGCATTAATACGAATCTATCAGGAACGGAAATATAGGCTAATTACCTTATATTTTATTTTTCAAAAGGGAGGAGTTAGCAATGCGCCTGGATCTCACAGAGGCTCGTGTACAAGTAAGTGTGTGTTATAATTTTGACAATTCCATTGTACATTTATAATATAAATATTCATGGTTATGGGACCTGAGTTGAGGCTATAGGACAGGTTAATCTGATTAGATAATTGTATTCTTTAATGCATTAGATAAAAATAACGAGGATGTTGATGCTGTGATATGCAAATCTATTATTTTTGCTATTGCCACAATAAAGTTTGTAAAAAAAAAAATCACTTGAACGGTGTGATCTTAATTTTCATGGATACGTTATTACAGGAGAAGAGCTTGGTTTTAATATTTAACTTTTCTGTTTCATTCTGTTCAGTCTCTTCTATGGTGTATTTGAAATGCCCAGCAAAATACAATTGTTTTCTGTGGACTTCAACCATATTGATCTTATTTTCTTCATTCTAAGGTTTGGTTTCAAAATCGTAGAGCAAAGTGGCGAAAACGTGAGAAAGCCGGCATTCAGACTCATCCCCCTGGTCATCCATTCTCCGGCCATCTACCTTCAGCGCACCCCCTTTACCTGGAGGGAGGTCCCTTTTCTCACCCCTCTCATCCCTCATTGGAGTCTGCCTGGACTGCGGCAGCATCTTCATTTCCAGGCCTGGTCCAGCCCCTTACCAGCTCACCTTCCCCTCTTGGATTTGGCCCTTTCCTGGGAGCAGCAATGTTTAGACACCCTGCCTTTATTAGCCCCTCATTTGGAAGGTGAGAACTGTTTAATCTGTATTATTTATAAAAAAATGTACGATAAGACCACAGTCAACTAGTGTTGATATCTAAGTCAAAGTTGGCATTATAGAAAATAAGTGTTCACTTAAACGTTAGTTTCTATATAATTATGTCGTCCTTCCTTGCCTATCTATAGACTCTTCTCCGGCATGGGTCCTTTAACACTGTTGCGCCAACCCATACCTGCAGTAGAGGCTTCAGTTCAGCCATCCACAGCCTTGTCAAACCCTTCCCCATCCCCGCCTGTTGACCGACGGGCATCCAGCATCGCAGCACTACGGCTCAAAGCAAAGGAACATTCAGCACAGCTTACCCAACTTAACATAATATCTTCCAGCAACACTGGGAAGGAGGTGTGTTAAGGGAATTCCATATCTTGAATATCAAGACCGAAGGATTAATAACTCACTGGAGAGAAGCCACAGACATCCAGGCCAAAATGTTGTCCCATCTTTCCTCAGTTTCTCCAAAATTGGAGAGTCACCTGAAAACATTCTGAGTTGAAAGAATAAACTGAGGATTTCTCAGGGCAGATCAACATGGTATGGTTGAGGTCAAAAGGGACAGTACAATGAGTATAAACATTGTAAGATTGTAAGTTTAAAGATTATATAATGTGAATTTTATGTATTAATGATTGTGTTTGTAGATAATATATTTCACGGTCTACCTATAATATTTGGATTAAAAACATGTTATTTACTGTATGTACCACAGTAATGCCAGAGTGATGTTTTCAAAATTCAGGGCAGGGGAAAGATTAACAAAATAAACATAGAAATTCAAAACTTTTTACTTGTCCTTTGTCATAAAATATATCACTATATCACTTTGATGATCAAAACAATATATATTTGGATATATTTAAAATGCATATTGTCAAATCTGGACACGCAGCTTTAATAGTTATATTTAATGCAACCTGGAAATATTTTACAATCCAAGATGTGTTGCGCATTTACTTACAAGTCATACATGATGAAGCATGAAGTCATACATTTTGTTATGCATGTGTTATATGTTATATGCCATATAGTGTATGTCAAATATTAATTTGTCACATTATTTTAAAGCAACAAAGCCAAATGCCTATGTAACTAACTCACTAGCTAAGAGTCAGCCCATTATCAAGGATAAACATTTTTAATTTTCCACAAATGGACATTGTAATTATTTAAATATTTTGTCAATGCAACAACTCAGCTTAATCCCAAACCATTTTTATATGTAAAAAAGTAACTTTTCAGCCATAATTTCCTGCTTCTCTGGAACAACAGGTCTTTCCCAAAATTATTTTAGTTTAAGTAAAATTATTCCTACTTTTGAAAAGCCAAATTTGCATTTTTGCACACATTCAAAAATATCTTAACATGTGAGTTGGGTTCAAAAGAAGAGATTGCATAATTTTTCACGATGTATTTAGAGGAGCAAACATCTGTTTGTCAAAGATACCAAAGCAATCATAACTAGACTAATATACCTTTTTGAAATGGTCTGTTCATTGTCTGTCGTTTTTCTATATACCTAATTAGAGAACTATCAAGTACGCTGTCTGTCCAAAGAAGTAAGAATTTTGTGAAAGGCACGATGTTCCTTTATGATAATATACTAAGATAGAATTACACTCTCAACAGACGAATAGCAGGGAGGGAATGTTCACTGTCAATCGGAACACATCATTTTGTTCCATTGAGAAAAGAACACTGTTTGACATAATGAGATGCATTTTTAACATTATGAATTTACTACACTATAATAGGTAAATACAGCAGCAATTAAATGCCATGTAAGGGAGCCAAACACCTGTCAAAGCTGTCAGGTGATCTAATGTTCCTTGTGTCACAAGAGAGAGAGAACAAGAGAGACAGAGATGTGGTATTTACTTTTCCCACCAGGTTTGAGAAAAGGACACTGTTTACTCCACAGCACAGCTGCAAGGAGTAACGATGACCAGTACTTTAATAAACAGTTATCTGGGAAATTGCAGAAGGAGACGTAAAAGGGCATTGGAAATAAAAAAGAAACATAATATTTCAACATTTAACAACGGAATGTTGTTATGCGGTAGCAGAATTACATTTGTATTCAAAACAATATCAATATTTTTATTAATACAGTGCAATACCCGTGCCTGTGACTTAAATAACTCTAATGGTCAGTTGCATTTTAAATAGTGAACACGTTTTTAGCCAGTGAAGGTCAGGGGTGAATCTGCGACGAGCACATGGTGACTGTAACATCTACTGTAATACATGATAGAGCTAGTGAAGCAGAGGAGGGATTAAAGGTAATCAACCAAAAAGCCATCACATCACGCCACCATTTCTTCAAGATGAGATTGTCATTTTTTTCTCTTATGCTGTAATTTAACGGTGTGGGGAATTCGGAGGGAGATCAATTTAGGTGAGGGGGGCTATATAAGGCTTTCCCCCCCTTGACTACTTTCACCTGCTCTCGCTGAAAAAGCACAGCAGGGGCTCTCATCAAAAGTCAAATGGCATGCCTTAAAGCAGAGAGAGCAAGAGTAACAAAGATTGAGAGGGAAGGGTATCAGTTTACATGAAAAAGAACGATTTATTTAGCATATGAGAGCTAAAACAATAGAGAAAATGGAGACAAATCAACTGAAACAAACAGACTTTAAAAAGTTTCTGTATGAGAAAGGATTTATGACACTCGGGAGACAAGTAGGAAAGAAACTAGGATGAAGGAAAGAGAGGGAGAGCGACTTTACCAGAAAGAGAGAGGTAGTGTTACAGAGGTTTAGGCTGTCTCCAGGCTGTCTGTTCATCCAGTCGAGGAGTGTATCAGCTTCAGTGAGTGCTAACAAGGTGTAAATACAATAACAAGCATGTAATTAAGTGAGCATGATGAAGTTAATGGAGATAACACATTCCATTTGAGCTGCTTATGAATATTCTATTAGATGTTATGAGGCAGCTGGAATAGCTGTTAATTTAATCATCACTCTGAGCGGAGAAAATTTCTTTGTGTGAGTGTAATTGCACAGAATGAATAATTGATTTGACAATTGTACCAGTGGATTCACAATGGTGCCAGCTCAGGGGGTGGTAGGAAGGCTGAGCAAGCATTGAAGACAAGAAGGCAGATAGGAAAGACATAATACAGCGTTGTGGGCAATTGGAGGGGTCTTTTTAATGTTCTGCTGCAAATAGGTATGTAAAGATTACAAGATGTGACAGCAAAAAAAAGGAGTTCAGACACAAATACAAATAATTACACAAAAATATGTGGCTTGAGAAAAAAAATGAAAAGAATTTTTGTGAGGAATAGAACCAAATAAAAGCTGCTGATATTAGAAATACATGTTTTGTGATTTAGAATTTCACTGAATCGCTCAAAACGGATTTCCAAATTGCCTACACATTTAACTTGGTAGTCGGTAATCAGGCAGAGGGGATTGTAGTCTACATGTAGATAAGCTGTAAGAACCATCCCCTGAATCTCAATCGTATTCCTCCCCTCCATCTCATCTCTCATTTTCTCTTTCTTTGTCTGTTTTTATCATAAATCACTACTATGCTCCTACTGTGTAGCGAGGAAAGGGAACTGAAATGTCTGAATTATGATGGGAAATGGGTTGAAAAAGGTTTGTAGGGGTTTTTAGGTGAGAGAACTCCTTTGTATGGCAGACCCCTGTATGCTGAGTGGTTCCGTTTGCGATTGACCTGGGGCCAGAATATATAGACACTGAATTACAGGGACATGATCAGTGGACCATGTAACCGAGGCCAACCATTATGTCTACATTTTAAACTTCATAACACAGCAAGAAATATTCATGGAAAAACAAATAACCATTTTGGTCACAACACTATTAGAGAGAATTGGGATGTCTACTTTAAGTCCGATGGAGGACCACTTCTCATGTGCCATTTTATACATTTTTGAGTAGCTATAAAATGGATAGCATAAGTACCTCACTCTATAATGTAACTAAAACAGTGTAATAAAACAGGTGTATGTGATTACCTCAACACAATACACAAATAGACAATATTCCTGCAATCTCAGCTCCAAAGTGTTTTTTTATGTGCTTACAAAAATTACTACTGCGGTTATTACTAACACACACCTGACGAATTAATTCCAGTTATTGGAGTATTATTGCGAAACTTTGATAAGTAATTATTAAGCAAAAGAAACCACATGACATCTTAAATCTGTATGGCAAAATCATTAGAAGTGTCTGTGTTTGCCTTGGTTGGGGGGGGGGGGGGTGTCTCCCCTGCATAAGAATGAGTACATTAAAGTTGTAAATAAATATATAGAGGAGGGCTGTCTGAGAAACCAAGGATAGGAGCATAATCATGTTAGCCTGCCCCCTCGACTCGGACGAAGACGGATGAGCCCTCATCGATTGATTACACATCCAGCTTGCCTCCCTGCCTTTCACTCCAAACTCCCAAAGTGTTCTCTTACATTTGAACGAATCCTCTCTGGAAGGGTCCCCTTTTTCAATCAAGTGACATCAATCATGGCAGCATGTGATGATAACGATCCCTTAGGCCTCTCAGTGTAGTGGCAGCAGATGAAAATACCAGGTCGGGAGCTGGACTTGAGCGTTCAGAGTTGGGTCTAGCCGGCCTACTGAAACACATGCTCCATGTCCCATTATTTATGAAGGGCTATCCTTTTGCCCTCTCATCAATTACTCTCCCTATCATTTCCCTCTGTCTGAGGACTGTTTTCAATCAACACAGACCGTCCTGGCTGCATGATGGTCCGGAGTATCCCTCTCGTCTTTTCTCTTTATGCTGTGCTGCAAGAAAAGTGATTGGTTCAATTTGCATTGTGGATGTGTCCTGATTGCGCCCACTACTAAAGTGAGGGCTGTCAAACTGCCTTGTGTTGAGAAAATATAGCAGCATAATTTCTTCTTCCACAGCAAATGGACATTCCTTGAAAAATGCATTATCAAGGGGTTGTAGGACTGGATAGAATACAGAGTGTCAGAGGGTATGTGGGAATTGCTTCCGTAGCAACTACACAACTAGCAAAGCTGCTGAAGTAGCTAACGAGCTAGGCTAAATTCACAAGCAACAACTAAGTATCAAATGTTATTGTTAATCATTATACTTAGATTTTCTTTTTACCTCTAAAGCTACACCAATAAAGCAATATAAAATATTTGGACACAAAGTCTCTATGCCAAACATTAAATAATATAAAATACTATAATAAAGACTATTCAAATACTTTAGACAGATACAGTATCTAGTAAGATCCATGTGTAGGCTATAGTTCGTGCTTCTCTTTTTAAGAGAGATGCAAAGCAAGGTATCACAAACAGTTTTCTTTTGTTTGTGAAGCTTGTAGTAAGTGCCCTTACACAAATTGGCACCTGCCGCTGTTGCTCCGCTTGTACATGACTGATGAGGTGGGGGGACGGAGAAATGGCCTCCTTTATAATAGTTTGTTTGATAAGATAATGTGTGTAAAGCTGATTTGCCATCACTGTCAATTTGATTAGCCATTACTCGTTTCTGTTAATTGACGTTATTGGGCCTGCACCACTCTGTATCACCATAGAAGCAATACAATCCTAGCATGAATAACACTTTAGGGGCAATTATGAAGGATGTGAATGGTTTTAATTGTTCCCAATACTCACGTTTGACTTGGCAGCTGTTGAACCATGCAGAGTAGCCAGTCAATTCAGCAATGCACCACTAATGAACCTTATGCTTTAATCACAAGCCAACTAAAAGTGTGTTTTTCTCTCTCTTCTTCACACAAACATACCCATGCACACACACATGCCCACACCAGACATACAAACTCACTCACTCACACTCAAAATGACATCTAATGACTCCTCTTTGTTAACTCGTTGTAAACATCAAAGCTATTTTACCATGAAGTTGCAGATTTTTCAGCCTGAGCAACATTGGACTTAGCCAGCTGTGAAATTACTTCTTCAGTAGGATAACAATTTAATGCACACCTTTTAAAGCTCCCCTCCACCCAAAAAATTTAGAAATTAACACACACACAACTGTTGACCAACACATTGGAACAATATAAACATTGTAAAAACTGTAGACTATATTGCTTAGCCTGACTGTGTTCATAATTTCTGTGTTGAGAATTACATGCAGCTGCCAAACAGCAAGGTTTAATGAAGCTTAACAAAAGAGCCAATTTTAATTAATTTAATGGACCAAAGGGAGAATAGAAAGCAGTCCACAGTGCAAGGCATGGTGTCCTAGTCAACATGTGTAAATCTTTACCAGGCAAACACTGTGTGAAACAAAGACGCTTAACTGAAGCACCATGTCGATGTCTCCACTTTTCGTTGCTGATCGTTTGTTCCCATTGAAAGGTATAATTGTCTGCAATTTGTAGATATTCATGCTCAATTTCATAAATTAATTTCAATTGGGATATGCAGAAATGTCAGTTTTTATGAAAGGCATTTGATTTCAATTATCCAGGCTCAAAAGACTATGATTCCTAAATACACTTAAGTAAAATTATGACACAAATCTGTGTTCAAGAAAATCAGTGCTTAAAGAGCGATTAGGTGGTGAAAGCTAGCTTTGAAATGGAGTGAATTTGCTGGGCTCCACCTGAAAGGCACTCAATTATCCCTGATTGCTCCCTTTTCTAAACTATCACATAGAGATACCTGCTATGGGTATAATTTGTGTTAAAATTAACATGCTGCAATTTGAAGTAAGGAAATATGGAAATCTAATAGCACTTCAATAGTCTGACATAAAAAATAAGATGAGATAAAAACATTTAGAATAAACAGAATACTTATAAAATGTGTTTTTAAGGATATCATCCCTCTCACTCATGCTAATCTTATTTGAGGTCTTCCAAAAGCCTTGTATAAATCTCTGCAAATAACACTTCATTAATTATATTAGGGGATCTCAATTGCATAATTATATCAGTCAATGTCCAATACAGTAGAAGGAAATCCCCACCACCTTTCCCAATATAAGCATTAGTCTTAGCACAGCCACAGAACAAGGCACGTTTGGCCAAGTGCCAACCAAGACAATACTTGCATGCCTAAATCTTTGTTTGGAAGGCTTTGTCACATCCAATCTATGAAGCTTGGAGGGGTGCCAGGCTGATGAAAAAGGCTACAAATAAGTCCTCTTTACATCTTCTGGTTAATCAAGGGCTTTTTATTCAGCAATTTGACCTATTGTTTATCACAGATTATCACTTTCTTTCCTCTCAAGTCCCCCACCCCACTCCCAACCTATCTACCAGCCGGTTACCATGGGCGACCCGCATGGTGAGCATAATTGCAATAATTTGTGAAACACCATGGCAACCTCCATTAAAGCAGGGTAAATAGTAGGTCTTTGTGGCACACAGTTATTTCTCCTAGCGTTGTTGGGGCAAGCTGTGGAGTGAATGTGTAAAAGTATATTTGCTTTTCTCTCCCTGAGAATCTAAGCCTACTAATGAGGACAGTGCTAATGTGTCAACCACTCTTCATCTCTCCCTTGATTAATAGGTCTGCTTGAACAGGACTCTCGCAAAACAACAACTTGTTCTATCTAGAGCCATGGAAGGTTTAATTCCCTGTCTTTACTTTCCCTCTATGTCAACCTATCACCATACTAACTACCCCCTGGTATTTGACTCTGTTACTAAGTACAATTATTATAGGGGGAAACACTATTCTTAACACTAATGCACTGGGAGAGTTATGGCCTGCTTTGTTTATCTTCTCACTGATTTCATGCGTTCCCTTGCTGATCTGAAACTACATTTTATCCTGAAATGTCACCCTCTGAACATTGTTCACAGTACTAACATGAAAGGGAATGAGTATAATGCTTTGAAATAGGACCTTACGTAGAGCTGTCAGTGTAATCACTGGGATCTGTGACTGTTGTTTTACGTCCCTTTGTGAGAGTTCAATCCCATAGTTCTGTCAGTGAACCAGTGTGGAGGGATGTGCTTCGCCTTGTCACCCCAGTGTCTCGAGCTCTCTGACTAATTAAGCAATATTTAGAGCTGCTGCCATTATTCGTTTTTTTACAATAGAGGAAACCCAATCCTCTGTTTAGAACCAGGTCACTTAATTGGATGGAGGAATTCCAAAATGTGTACACATCACACTCTATGAAAGGATAATGGGCTGAAAGGTTATGGGTTACGTTTTGGGGGGTGGGGGATCTTAGTTGTAAAGAAGACAGCCCAAAACCGAACAGATTACACTCACAAACATGCATATGCATGATATGTGCACACTGTCAAATCCCCAACTTTCTATGTCTGCGGGAGACTCAAACTGGGAAATTATGTGAACTGTGGCGAACTCTCACAGCTGCTTAGAGAGGCTTGCAGCCAGGATTTATGACAACCTCAGGGAAAAACATATTTAATTAGCAAATTTATTCAGTAATTCAACACTCTGCATCAGAGTGAGCCACTATGATTTCCTTTAAATGGGGGATAATTGAGTGAGAGGGTTATAAACAGCATTTAAATGGGACTTGAGATCCACACACAGGCGGAGTCATAATAACCACTAATGACTGCTAATCAGGAGACGCTTGTGTGGCAGACAGGGCCCCTCTCTGGCCCAACAGCTGCAATAAGTGAGAGAGCCCAGATAGACAGGCAGAGAAAAAAGATGAAGAGAGAGAGAGAGAGCAATTGAGAGAGCGATTGAGAGAGAGAGAGAGAGAGAGAGAGAGAGAGAGAGAGAGAGAGAGAGAGAGAGAGAGAGAGAGAGAGAGAGAGAGAGAGAGGAGAAGGAAAGAGAGGTGGAAATTGAGAGAGCGAGGGAGAGGTTTAGAGAGTGTGAGTACGTCAATAGAGAGCACATTTATGTGTGATGATGGAATTCAAAAAAACTATAATTTTCTTTCCCAATAAATATTAGATTTATTTGTAAAGGACTATTATTCTATCAATCCATGTAGCACTGGCCTGAATAGTTGTTTTATAATTTTTTGATCAAATTAAATTGTTTCCATTATGTATTATGCAAAAGTATGTGTAGCATGTCGGCTACAAACACATTTAATATTAAAGTTCTAAAATAAACAGCACTGTACTAGTTATTCTATTATATGCAGCAAATTTAGTCACTGGACACAATAAATAAACATTATCCTTTAATGTACACAAGATCTGAAATGTTTTGTAGGATGCCTTTGTCTTTATTTAATATTATGTAGGGGGACTGTGTATGTGTGTGTGTGTTTGTGTGTTTGTGTTTATATTTGTGAGGGTGACCTCTGCACCAGAATGATGTGGACAGGTGACATGGTTCAGTGGTTCAGAAATAAGGGCGCTAATCTGGGGCCTGCAAACGGAGAAGTGGCCGCTCTGTGTACTGTCAACAGCAATCGGCCAGGCCACACTGCAACACTCCCTCCCCCCTCATCCCCCACCTGAGACAAGGACACAGTACAGCTATTTCTGTGAAGCGCTCATCTCGGAGAGACTCAACGGGACAGTTTATGGCTGCTCTTTATGAGGTGCCAGATATCTGGAAAAAAACTGGGAGGGGCGGAGATGATGGGTCTTCTCTGATGACAGTGCTGCTCTGGTTTTCACTCTTGGCAAGGTCAGCTACATGTTTTACAAATGGTCAAGGTGGTCGTAACAATAAAGCCTGGAGGAGTGTCTATGTACAATTTTAAAAGATAAGAATTAAAGACCAGCTAACAAACATTAGCACACATGTAGACACAAATACTGTACCACCCCCATAATGCCCAGCCCTGTGCAAAGAGGCGATGGCAATAGTCAGAAGGACTTACCAAAACTGCGTATCCATCCATGTCTGTGGTGTTATCTGTTTGATCAGGGCGGGCTTTATGCTAAGTGGCTCTAATCCCATGGGTCATGTGTCTATCAGAGAGCTCCATGGGACAGCGGCTGTCCCAACAGGTGTGCTGACTTAGCACCATTATTATCACCTCAGAGCACAGTCAATGAGCACAGTCCAGCCAGACCCCCCTGGGAGATAGCAGTCCCTCTTCAGTAGCACCGTTGAGTTATTATTTCTGATTACGCCTGCTTTTACTACCTGTCTACAGGACACATTTGGCTGCATTCCCCCCACAGCTCTCTCATTCATTGTTTTACTGCCTTTCCACACCAATGTATCATGCCATGCTTAGCGGCAGTCTATCAAACCAGAGAAAATCATCGGCCGAACACAGAATAATACATTGAAGGCACTAAAGCCATTTATACAACAGGAAACATTTTGGGCTTCATAGAATTCCTGTATGCCTTCACTTAAATGTTGGTATAAAAAGTGTATTGTTAATCAAAAGACAAAGAGAACAATTTGATAAGGATGACAGACATACTTCAGAAATAAAGAAAGTGAGCAAGAGAGATATTGATAGGTACACACACAGAGAGCCTGTGGACTGATTCATTCACTTGCAGTGCTGCCTACAAGGCTACAGTTGCACTAGTCTAATTCCTGTCCTGTAGAGGTGTTCTCTATGAGTGTATGTCACGTAGTTAATTAGCATGTGACCTCGGGGGTCAGGGGTCAAGACAGTGTTATGACAGGACTAGTGGCAGCTGAAGCGGGTGGGGGGTGGAAGAGGGAGGCGGGTCTATGTGAAACACAAGCAGATTGACCATGGCCTGGGAATGCTCCCCAGCATGGCGGTTGGTCGGGCTCCACTTTAAACGCATGCCAACTGACACATTCCAAGCTAATCAAAACATCGGACAGCATGAGGTCAGTATCTACACGCGTCACATAACCACTATGTCTGAGCATAAAACCTAACCTTTAAATCTCTCTATGACATTTCATTAAGGCAACATGAGAACAGAGCAGAAGAACCACCTTTGTGTAAAAAACAAACATTATTTTCAAACAGCAAATAAACTTGGAAGAACTAGAAAGAACCTTAACTAGAAACCACCCTCATGTAATTTCCCCAATCAATCCGCATACTTACTACCACCAAAGGTGATAACCAATCTAAGAACACAATTGATAAATCGTATATTTAGTTTCACAAGAAAACCTTTTTATAACGGTTGAAAACGTTGCCTATTGGACATTTTGCCTTAATATCCATGGCTCTTTGGGGATTAACTTGAAGGTCACCAGCCAGGTCGGTAGACGCGTGCCTGAGTACTGCGGTAATGGTACCGAGACCTCTAAATACCCCCAAATCCCACTTTGTTTGATATAACCGCAAAAGATCTGTGCAGTAGCAAGACTAGCATTTTGGGCTTGACACCGCAGTAAATCAAGACCCATCTCATAATGTCTGACACATTCCTTCTCTGCCCCCCTGTCCTAGGCTGTCATCCACTGAACCAACATCATGTCAGTAAAGTCGCTGCTACTGTACATACTGTACAATAGTAAAATAAACTAAATATGAGCAGTACACAGGCCATTATCACGTGCACAAGTCTGTAACTTGTTTACCGTTGTGTCACAACCAGCCACACTGACAAAATACACTATACTATAGCCTGGTTTTCAAACTATAGGGCCAATGTCCCGAGAGGGCCCTAGGGGGTCCTCAGCCAAATATTTTAACATCATCACTTTTAAAATTCTTTGTGTTCAGTATTATCGTGATAACCTTTTATTTTTTTAATCTACTTTGCTTATGATAAATTAGTAAAATTAGCAGTTGCATAAATCAGATTACAAGGTTGTAACAGAAGGCAGTCATCTATCAGAATATATAGGGGTCCCTGGAAGAAAATGTTTTGCAACCCCTGTTGTTGTATGATGTAAACCTATAAACCAAATAATTGGAGTCACAAATTCCCATTCATAAAACATTTAGTTCACTTTAGTATACTGACCAATAATAGTTCTCCATCCAGCCATCTTTAACATGCGTTATTTTCAAGCAGGACAAAATATCTGACATCCAGTGAAGTTTTCTCTCACTCATCTTGTCTTTATAATAGAAATGTATCTCCATTTTATGAAGTCAGAACTAATGCCTAATGTAATTGACTCCATTCTTACCTTAGAGACATAAAAACATTATGCCAGTGCTATTTTAATATACTTTTCAAACCAGTGAACACAATGCACTCAACTCTTCCATTTAAGTCCTATTTCTAGAAAATCAAAGGATTTTGTGGTATTGAGAACTGAGAGTACAAATTCTAGGAGTGCAGAAGAGCATGTGAGGTTGGAATGTTTACTTAGCCCCTGCCTCAACAGTTTGTCAGGCCCCTGGTTCCAGCCCAGCACACCATTGGGCCTCCAACTTGGGTGAGTTACAACGTCAGACGTGGCCCACAGAAAGATCCATGGAACAGATAACAATAATAATTTAACTCTGCTTTACGTGGTTAGGAAGCCATAGGTCAGATAGTTTGACATCGCGCAGTGCTCTAGAGCCTAGTGGAATATATCCAGCTCATAAAATGTTATAAATTAGTGGCCTCCAAGGCAAAACTAAAAGCTGTGACATTAAGTAAAATGTTTGGCCGATTTAGCCCTTGTGATCTGGAGAATGTGTGCTGCCTGTAGTGTCGCCAAGACAAGCAGTATTATTGATGACACTAGCTAATAGTGGGCTAATAATAGCGGGCTAATAATAAGTTATAATTTCACAGCTTTGTGTTGCTGGGGCAAAGTGGTCGATTTAGCTCTCTGCAGGATGCCACTTTAGTTGCCCTGGACTGCCATGGGGGTAGGAAATTGTATATCAGTAATATCCTTTCTTAAATCATAATGTTTGCATTTTATATTTTTTGAATTATTTCTTCATGTCACACAGACATGCACAGACATTTTGAGGGCCAGGGGCTTAAAAAAAAAAGGGTCACATCCAAATAACATTACAATAACATAACACCCTACCTTTTAGAGGTTGGGACTTGGGACAGTACAGTACCATTGGTCCCTGACTCTTCAAACATTTTGTTTAAAGACTGATTGATATAATGAAGCACTATTTACATGAATGTATTATTTCTTAACAAAAATCCTTCTGTTGGTTAAATGCTTTCGTAATCCTGTGTTTCTTATCATTAAATATAATATAATATATTATAATATATATATATATATCATTAAAAATAAATAATTGATCTAGAATAAATAAATACAATTATAGTTTCACAGACGTATGTCCTAATAACCCAGTTGCCTAGCCGATAATTGTTTTTGATTTTAGCATATTTATAATTAAGGGGGGGGAAATTAAGCATAGCCTAGCTGTGAAAGTCACAAAAAATAACTGATTATTTTAGGTAACAGTGATTAGGTTTGTTTAACTACTCTTTTTCTCAATAAAACACTTTAAATTTGTTTTGATTGCCAACTAAAGGATAAGGCTGATAACATGAAAAGAAAACATGTCTAAAAGCTAGTAGGAAGCCAGCATACATTCTCCGCTGGAGAAACAGCCCCGTCTCGCTCTCTCTCTCTCTCTCTCTCTCTCTCTCTCTCTCTCTCTCTCTCTCTCTCTCTCTCTCTCTCTCTCTCACACACACACACACACACAAACACACACACACTCTCTCTCTTTCTCTCTCTCACTCTCTCTCTCTCTCTCTCACACACACACACACACACACACACACACACACACACACACACACACACACGTTATGCTTTAGAACATTTAAATATAATGAATTATCAAAGCTTATTTTTGTATTTGTACATAAGCATAGTAAACATAGTTTGAACTAGCTAGAAGCTAATTATTTTAATATCAAACACTAGACATGTCCACATTGTCCAGGTCAAGTTCCAACACACGCTAATCGACCCCTTTTTTTATTTCCAGTAACTTGTTTATTGAGAAACACAGCTTGCATACCTCGGGGTCGACAATGTGCAAACAGTTACAGTATTTGACGTAAAGAGGGTGCTAGTATTGCGCAAGCGTTACACAGGAACAATCTATTTTAACTGACGAATATCAAATGATTGTCTCTCCCGGATGCTAAAATTTGTTAACATGTCCGATCCTTTGCTGAATGGAAAGAACAAAAATTACACAACAACACACACATAATGCATTTATTAAAATAAAATTAAGCAAGCAAGAAGGAGGGCACTTAGTGACTGGTAGGACAAAGGAGCAAGGGCTCTAGCCCCAACTGAACCCCACTCTGCGCTTCCCTGATGTCACATGGGAAGTCTACCTTTAGTACTGGGGAAGACTCAATCATTCTTAGAAGGAATTCCTGCGGTATTGAGCTCTCCAAACTGAACACAGGTGGTGGTGCACATTATCCCCACCTTACCTAAAAAAGCCAGGTGCTTAAAGGCCACTCAAATCATCTAGATAGCAGTTCAACCTATTTTTTTTTAATTGCTTCCAAGAAGACAGTGAAGCCTTTTCTAATAAAACAAAGCAACAGCCACAGGCTGACATCACAGGCAAATTTGGTCAATGAGCAACAATATAAGGTAATATGTGATAATCTGCTGTCCTGCATGGCTGAAAATATGAACATGCTTTAGTTTAGAGGAATGGGGGCATAGCTTTCTGCCACCTCCACTCAAAACCAACCAAAAGCCCCAGAGCATGTGGGGAGGTTCAAGCTTTCTTAGCAGAAAGTCTGAGTGCAATAAAATATATGACTTTCTATAACAATCAATAGCAAAGTAGTATTGAAATCCAATTTGCCATGAATTAATTCTTATTTACAAAATCAACTCTGATCTAAATCAACGGCCCTACAAGTTCTACCATCTCTCAGATGCATTCAGATACCATAAAACTAATAATCTGCATGCGTTTAGGGGAAAATTATACACTTTATTGAACAAACCATACAGAAAAAAGATCAATAGGCCTATGTCCACAGTTCCTGCAACAGCATCTCCCTCCTACAACCCTCACACTCGTCCTCTGGGACCAAACTCTTTCCAAAGCAGCTATTAGGGCATACCGTGAACAAGGCTGAGCGAAATACTATCACTGCTGCAGCGAGCTGGCTGCTGTCTGGTTTTGAAGTTTTACATTTCTCTAGAAAGGTCCTGTCGTCACCACCTCTCCATAGATTTGTTAGAAGGAATGGAGGATACAATTAAAGTGGTCTGTTTGGGTAATTTGACTGTACTCAGCCTTAAAGTCAATCAACCGCATCTTTTGTGAATCTTTTGTGAATACTTAGTAAACTAATTAATGTGAAAGTTGATTTTGGTGCTAAATTGATAATTGAGAAAGCTTTAAAGGACAATTTATATTTATTTACCTAATCTGATGTGATAACCAACAATGGCTTCACAGGCTATTAAAAGTCCAAGCGTGCAACTGGTGGTGATCTAGCAGGGTAAGATAATGAGGCTTAGACAACTTGAATTGTCCTGTTTGATCCAAGCGCAGCAGAAACAGCAACGACTGTCCCACACATAAGCCATCTATTAATCAAGGAGACATGCGCAGCTGTTTGACAACCCCCCAGTCCTCCCAGAGAATCTCATCCCAATGGAGCAGATAAAGGATTCTTCATGGTATTACCAAATGCAGCACCCTATCCCAAGCAGAACAGGTGGGGTGATATCAGCCCCCAAAGTCCATCCAAGAACTTTCAACACAGAACTCTAACAAGCACAAGTCATGGACATACATGAAGAGTTCCGTTCTATGAAAAATTTACACTTTGTATTGCACATTTCGAAATTAACTAGAAACGTTTAGATTTTCTTTTTTTTTTAAATCATACATTTTACTTTTGTATTTTATTTTGAGGCTTTAAGTGAGGAGTACAGCTATGCAATTTTTCTTTACTTAATGAATTAGCACAGTATATGGTAAGACCCAGGGTACAGTTTTCATTAAAATATCAAATACAAAAGTGTTTGCAATACACTCACTATTTTCATTTATTTATTTATTGATCTATTTAAGAATTAACTATAGAAAAGTTTCAGTATACTTCCTGGCAATCCCGTGTCCTTGGCAAATCCCATCGCAAAAAAATCCTCACTGAATAGTTAATATTCTACAGCCATCTAGTGGTCACATAAAGCAATCCAAAAATTGCTGTGCTGTCCTGGCACTGCTGATCCAAACTATTTGAGAAACTACCGGAGCCTGAGAAAAGGTTATTCAAGCTTGGCAATTTTAACTAAATAACTAAACCTTCCTGACCTATTTAAAGTTCATGATCAATTTTATATTATGTACATAGTTTACTGTATTCCTTACAAGTAAAGTCGTTGACTTTTACTTCAATAAATAATTGTTATGTGTGCCATTAGATACTTGACTCCCCAAGGGTCTCACTAAAAACCCGGCGATTCGAGTCTGTCGTCACCTGTCGTCAACATTAAGGCGTGGCTAGAAAAACAACAACCCTGAATGAAGGTCACCGAACATGCGCACTTATGTACTTTAACAAGCGCGCAATAAATCTAAAATAGAAACGGTTGGTCAGGTATGTGGTTGGCTCCTTTCCTATTAGAGCTAGTTCATTAAAAAATTTCTTCTTATTAATACTATAATGCAAGTAATTTAGTATTACTGTGTTAAATGGTTGTCCAATTCAATGTATTTTGTTCTAGCCTGAGAGCTAGTTTATTAAAAATGTTCTTATTATTATAATGCTAGTAATATAACATTGAAATTGCTATTGAAATTATTACTGACGATGGGAACATTCTCACAATGTATATCTTAATATTTACAGTGCAGTACTGGGTATTTCATTAAATAAATCACTTGAATAGCTGTACATGTCCAAAAGCCCCTGGCTTCAGTGTGCAGTGTTTCATGGTACAGTGAATTATGTATGTCTACCTGTACTAATGACCCATAACAGGGAACTATGCATGTCTACCTGTACTTATGACCCAAACACCTGGCTTTATTGCCTGGTGTTTTATATGACGGGGAACTATGTATGTGTAGCTGTACCTATGACCAAAACACCTGGCTTCAGTGCCCGGTATTTCATGTAACAGTAAACTATGTATGTCTACCTGTACTTATGACCCAAATACCTGGCTTCAGAGCCCGGTGTTTCATGTAACAGGAAAGTATTCTTGTCTATCGGTTCTTCTGACCCAAACACCTGGCTTCAGTGCCTGGTATTTCATGTAACAGGGAACTATACTGTATATGAGTAGCTGTATTTATGACCTAAACACCTGGCTTCAGAGCCCGGTGTTTCATCTAACAGGGAACTATGTATGTCTACCTGAACTTTTGACCCAAACGCCTGGCTTCAGAGCCCGGTGTTTCACATAACAGGAATCTATGCATGTGTACTTGTTCTTATGACCCAAACACCTGGCATCAGAGCCCGGTGTTTCATGTGACAGTGAACTATGCATGTGTATCTGTTCTTATGACCCAGACACCTTGCTTCTATGCCTGGTATTTCATGTAACTGGGAACTATGTATGTCTCCCTCTACTTATGACCCAAACGCCTGGCTTCAGTGCCCGGTGTTTCATATGACAGGGAACTATTTATGTGTAGCTGCACCTATGACCCAAACACCTGGCTTCAGTGCCCGGTATTTCATGTAACCATAAACTATGTATGTCTACCTGTACTTATGACCCAAACACCTAGCTTCAGAGCCCGGTGTTTAATTTAACAGGGAACTATGTATGTCTACCTGTACTTATGACCCAAACACCTGGCTTTATTGCCTGGTATTTCATATTAGAGGGAACTATACATGTGTACCTGTTCTTATGACCCAAACACCTGGCATCAGAGCCTGGTGTTTCATGTGACAGTGAACTATGCATGTGTACCTGTTCTTATGACCCAAACACCTGGCTTCAGAGCCCGGTGTTTCATTTAACAGGGAACTATGTATGTCTACCTGTACTTATGACCCAAACACCTGGCTTTATTGCCTGGTATTTCATATTAGAGGGAACTACACATGTGTACCTGTTCTTATTACCCAAACACCTGGCATGAGAGCCTGGTGTTTCATGTGACAGTGAACTATGCATGTGTACCTGTTCTTATGACCCAAACATCTGGCTTCAGAGCCCGGTGTTTCATTTAACAGGGAACTATGTATGTCTACCTGTACTTATGACCAAAACACCTGGCTTTATTGCCTGATATTTCATATTAGAGGGAACTATACATGTGTACCTGTTCTTATGACCCAAACACCTGGCATCAGAGCCTGGTGTTTCATGTGACAGTGAACTATGCATGTGTACCTGTTCTTATGACCCAAACACCTGGCTTCAGAGCCCGGTGTTTCATTTAACAGGGAACTATGTATGTCTACCTGTACTTATGACCCAAACACCTGGCTTTATTGCCTGGTATTTCATATTAGAGGGAACTACACATGTGTACCTGTTCTTATTACCCAAACACCTGGCATGAGAGCCTGGTGTTTCATGTGACAGTGAACTATGCATG
The DNA here is from genome assembly GCA_026901105.3 of Galaxias olidus. NCBI lineage: Eukaryota > Metazoa > Chordata > Actinopteri > Galaxiiformes > Galaxiidae > Galaxias > Galaxias olidus. Next base: position 1,010,995 of record JAPMUY010005619.1, on the reverse strand, counting down.
TGTACCTGTTCTTATGACCCAAACATCTGGCTTCAGAGCCCGGTGTTTCATTTAACAGGGAACTATGTATGTCTACCTGTACTAATGACCAAAACACCTGGCTTTATTGCCTGATATTTCATATTAGAGGGAACTATACATGTGTACCTGTTCTTATGACACAAACACCTGGCTTCAGTGCCCGGTGTTTCATGTAACATGGCACTGTGCATTACCTGGCTTATGACCCAATCACCTGGCTTTACTGTCAGGTATTTCATGTTATAAACTAACGACTAATTCAATGTTTAAGTTATTGTTCCTGCTACTGAGTGCATATACCAGCATTTTAATTTGTAAAATTTTTCTGTTTTCAGTTTTTACTTTACTGCATCCAGTTGCTGCCATGCAAGAAAATGATATTTCCATAGGTGAGTTGAGATAAGTATTTCCTCTGTTTTAGGGGGCATTGTTTTTAACGTGGTTCAAACCTACATTAAAATTGGATTGCAATGGTTAACATTATAGTGTATGCTTAACATTTTTGCAGTACATTTTAATTTCCTAAAGATTTGCTGCAAGTATCACGTTAAATTCCAATCTATTAAAACGTTAATGAATTGTGATCTTTGCTTTTTTAACATATATATTTCAGAATCAAAAGGTTAGTTTAGAGCAAATTTTTCTTTATTAAGGTTGGTATTCTAAACTGACGTTTTTTCCCCTCTAACAGATTGGCTATCACCCTCTTTTGTAATTTTACATCGCAAAAAGAGCCATGTGTCTGGATTTGTCCGTTCAATTGAGGCACTAACTAATGTCCTTGAGTGTCACTCAGGGGTCACGTTAACGTCTTTTACTTTATGGTAAGAGTAGGTTGTGTTCATTAATTACAGTTTCTTCTAATTGCTTACACAGTAAAAGTGATTCTTGAGGCACAATCACTGAAACCATTAACACTTGGAGCCAATGGATTTATCAATTGTACCAAACTGAATGCACATTCTTGGCTTTACACTCAGTTAGTAATTTATAAACACACTTTTTGCAAACCTATTAACACACGTCACTGCTTTACACTCAGTTTGCAATATATATTAACACACTTCTAGCAAAACTGTAAACATTGGTATGTACAGTGCATCCGGAAAGTATTCATACCCCTTCACTTTTTCCACATTTTATTATGTTACAGCCTAATTCGAAAATGGATTAAATAAAAAAAAATTCTCAACATTCTACACACAATACCGCATAATGACAAAGTGAATTTTTTTTTTTTTTTTTGCAAATGTATAAAAAATAAAAGTATTCACACCCTTTGCTGTGACACTCAAAACTGGGCTCTGGTGCATCCCGTTTCCACTGATCATCCTTGAGATGTTTCTACAACTTGATTGGAGTCCACCTGTGGTAAATTCAATTGCTTGGACATGATTTGGAAAGGCACACACCTGTTTATATAAGGTCCCACAGTTGACAGTGCATGTCAGAGCACAAACTAAGTTATGAAGTCCAAGGAATTGTCTGTAGACCTCCGAGATTGTATCGAGGCACAGATCTGGGGAAGGGTACAAAAAAATTTCCGCAGCATTAAAGGTCCCAACGAGCACAGTGGTCTCCATCATTCGCAAATGGAAGAATTTTGGAACCACCAGGACTCTTCCTAGAGCTGGCCGCCCAGCTAAACTGAGCAATCGGGGGAGAAGGGCCTTGGTCAGGGAGATGACCAAGAACCCGGAGGTCACTCTGACAGAGCTCCAGTGTTCCTCTGTGGAGATGGGGAACCTTCCAGAAAGACAACCATCGCTGCAGCACTCCACCAATCAGGCCTTTATGGTAGAGTGGCCAGAAGGAAGCCACTCCTCAGTAAAAGGCACATGACAGCCCGCATGGAGTTTGCCAAAAGGCACCTAAAGGACTCTCAGACCATGAGAAACAAAATTCTCTGGTCTGATGAAACCAAGATTGAACTCTTTGGCCTGAATTTCAAGCGTCATGTTTGGAGGAAACCAGGCACTGCTCATCACCTGGCCAATACCATCCCTACAGTGAAGCATGGTGGTGGCAGCATCATGCTGTGGGGATGTTTTTCAGCGGCAGGAACTGGGAGACTAGTCAGGATCAAGGGAAAGATGAATGCAGCAATGTACAGAGAGATCTTTGATGAAAACCTGCTCCAGAGCGTTCTGGACCTCAGACTGGGGCGAAGGTTCACCTTCCAACAGGACAACGACCCTAAGCACACAGCCAAGATAACAAAGGAGTGGCTTCGGGACAAGTCTGTGAATGTCCTTGAGTGGCCCAGCCAGAGTCCAGACTTGAACCCGATTGAACATCTTTGGAGAGATCTGAAAATGGTTGTGCACCGACGCTCCCCATCCAACCTGATGGAGCTTGAGACGATCTGCAAAGAAGAATAGGAGAAACTGCCCCAAAATAGGTGTGCCAAGTTTGTAGCATCATACTCAAGAAGACTTGAGGCTGTAATTGCTGCCAAAGGTGCTTCAACAAAGTATTGAGTAAAGGGTGTGAATACTTATGTACATGTGATATTTTATCTTTTTATTTGTAATACATTTGCAAAAAATTCTAAAAAACTTATTTCACTTTGTCATTATGCGATATTGTGTGTAGAATGTTGAGAATTTTTTTTTATTTAATAAATTTTTGAATTAGGCTGTAACATAATAAAATGTGGAAAAAGTGAAGGGGTATGAATACTTTCCGGATGCACTGTACATTGCCACACTATTTTGCCAATTGATTTTCCACATTGACACATGCAGAATTACTTTTAGATCATTAAAGTTCATTTACAAATCAGATCTTGAGCACTATAAATGGGCTTCAGGTAAACATTTGATTGGGACAATAATGGAGGCCAATATTGGACAGAATAGGATGGGCTAGAACTAGAGGAGGTCTAGGAGGTGAAGTAGGATAGGGGATAAGGAGAAGACAGGGATGAGGAAGAGGTAGGGGAGTCAGGAACACAATACAGTAACTGATTATATCAGAGTGACTGTGGTTGATTATGTTGTCAACCAAGGGATGAGCATAAGGGTAGCTGGGCAACGAGTTCAACCAAATCTGAGCCGCTATACTGTTGCAGGTATCATCGGGAAATTTAGAAATGAGAACCTGTAACTAAGTGCTGTAGTCTTACTGGCACAGTAATGCTGTATGTACTGTACTTTCATAACGAGATGGATCTATCACTAATGTATAACCACACAAATGTTTTAGTTTTCTTCTAGACCTACTGCGCTTTTGTTATTTGAAGAGCGTACAAATATACTTTACATATTTGGACACCTGTATGTGTGTTTACGTACTACATGCACGACAAAACTTAATTGCAAACTGCTATGCCATGCACACAAAAAAAACAGAAGTCACAAGTGTTTTTCATTTACACTACCAGTGCGCAGTTGGTGCTTAACGTGCTTATTCAAATGATGGTTTGTGTGTACTGTACTGACACAAAAACAAAGTTTTTCAAAGTTCGAAGAGTTTAGCCAGAATAGTTTGCTTTTGCAAGAGATGTATGATGTTTTGCTGGTTTGGAGTTTTCCATTCAGGGCTAAAGGGCTATAATTGTACAGATTAACAAGCACACATACTGATAGGTGTGAATTAATTGTTGTGAAATTCCTAATGACATTATTTGCAGATGTTATTAGGAGCAAATTATATTTGTTTTGTTATTAACTTATTGTTTTAAGAGCAAATTCTCAATTTCTATATGGCTTTTTAATAACAATATCAATGTGTGTCATTGTGTGGGTTTCAGAACGCTCTGGCATTGACAAGGCGCATCAACACAGGGGACCTGGGTCAGGCTCATGGAGTTGCGATGAGGCAATTCGTTACAGACAGGCTCATGCAGAATGCGGTTCAACCACCATCAGAATGGAGAATTTGCGATCTCTCATGGTGCAAAAAACCTGGTCTAAAGTCAGTGTGGGTGGCCTGTGACGTATGTGGAAGGTGGTTCCACTTGAAATGTGTGGGTGTCTCTAGAGAGCCCAAGGGTGACTATGTTTGCCCAGTTTGTAAAGGCCAGTAGAATTAATTTGTCTAACCTTCCCAAGTAAATTTCAACACAATGCTTTCTTTTATACATTTACTTAAAAAACAACAAAAGTAACGACACAAAACATCCCTATACCAAACTATTGTCCAGTACAGTACAGGTCTCAATACAGCCATTCAACAAAATGAGTAAGAAATTTGATAATTTTGAATAAACATGTTTTTCAAGACTTCCCATTATGTGAATTTTGTTTTACTGTTTTATTGTCAACAATGAATATACATACAATCTTTATTAAGATTAGATTTTAATTTAATAAATTGTGAAAAACTGTTATTGAAGCTGGAACTGCAGGAAACCAGCAGACACTGCAGCCCTCCAGGAGAGTCCAGACCTTGGTAAGAAAAGAGGAAACAATGAGTGAAGAAGAGGTTGAAACCTGTTGATTGAAAACAAGACAACCCTTTACCCATGAGTATAGCTAAAAAAAATCATGATCATAGCTCCTTTATAACTGGAAATACCGGGCACTGTAACCAGGTGTTTGGGTCATAAGAACAAGTAGACATGCATAGTTTCCTCTAACATGAAATACCAGGCAATAAAGCCAGGTGTTTTGGTCATAGGTATAGCTACTCATACGTGTTTCACTGTTACATGAAACACCGGGCACTGAGGCAAGGTATTTGGGCCATAAGAAATGGTATACATACATAGTTCCCTGTTATATGCAACACCGGGCTCTGATACCAGGTGTTTGGGTTATATATACAGGTACACATACATAGTGTATGCCGCACGCATCATCACCAAAACCCCTGCCATCTGTCACATCACCCCCGTTCTGCTCCAACTCCACTGGCTTCCCATCAAATACAGAATAAATTTCAAAATCCTCCTCCATACATTCAAGGCCATCCACAATCTAGCCCCTCCATACCTGTCTGACCTCATTCATATTAACACTCCCACCCGGTCCCTCAGATCTACCTCCTCCATCAACCTGATCGTCCCCCGAATTCGTCTGTCCACCATGGGATCGCGAGCCTTCAGCTGCTCCGCCCCACGTCTATGGAACTCCCTCCCCCTGACATCAAAAATCTGGACTCAATTTCCTGTTTCCAAAACCACCTCAAAACCCATTTGTTTAGGCTGGCTTACTGTCCCACGTGATGCTTTTTAATGCTCGATTGCAGGCTCCATGCCTTTTTAATTGTATACTACTTATTTTGATCTTATTTTATTTTATTTTATTTATTGATTTATTTTTATTATTTTTATGAGAACTGTTTTTTATATTACTGTACGGCGACCTTGAGTGCCTTGAAAGGCGCCTTATAAATTCAATGTATTATTATTATTATTATTATTATAGTTCCCTGTTACATGAAACATCGGGCTCTGAAGCCAGGGGTTTGGGTCATTAGAATAGGTAGACGTGTATAGTTTCCTCTAACATGAAATACCAGGCAATAAAGCCAGGTGTTTTGGTCATAGGTATAGCTACTCATACGTGTTTCACTGTTAAATGAAACACCAGGCACTGAGGCAAGGTATTTGGGCCATAAGAAATGGTAGACATACATAGTTCCCTGTTATATGCAACACCGGGCTCTGAGACCAGGTGTTTGGGTTATAAGTACAGGTACACATACATAGTTCCCTGTTACATGAAACATCGGGCTCTGAAGCCAGGGGTTTGGGTCATTAGAATAGGTAGACATGTATATGTAGCGCACTTAGAGTGGACCAGTATGGGACAGGCACTAGACATCTACTAGGTTCTACCAAGAGTAATGAGGTACCAGACTTAACTGAACGGTGAACAACTGGTGATTTATTGCTTCACCACTATAGAAAATGGCAATAGGGGTTGTTGACAATATTTTAAAATAAAATATGTCACGGCTACGGCCACGTCCTCCTTGCCCCGCCTTTTTGTTTTCACCTTTTTGCCCGTCTAGATGCCGGTTGGTGGTTAATTGATTCCAGCTGTCGTGGAGCTATATATGAGGAAGTGACGAGATGTCTCGGGGGTTGGGGGGGCTAACTCTCTCTCCCCGCTGACGGACGTGGTGCCGTGCTCATATTGTCTAGTGAATTATAGAAATAAAACGTTTGTTATTCCTTTTATGTGAATCAGTGTGTGATCATGTTGGCGGCCGAGAGCCGGGTCGTAACATGATTAGTGGGGGCTCGTCCGGGATCGCGTATTCCTTGAGGTTCGTATAGAGCATTAAGCCTAGTCGTTTTGCGTTTGGGCAATGCTTGTTTTGACGCGCTGTGTTTGAATGGTCAGGAAAGGAATTGTGCCGCGTGTCATTGTATACTCATGTGTGTTGTAACCTGTGTTGCATTACAAGTGTTTGCGTGCACTCTTCTGGTTACTAGCGATTGGTAACTGAAGCTTTCGCTTGTGTGGTTCGTAGCGGGGAATTAGTGCCTCGTTGCGTTGGTAAATTGGCCTGATTCTGTTCTAAACGGTCCGAAATACTTTAGAACGACGATGTTGTCCCATAGGCTGTGATACGTGGTACTTGTTTAGGGGTGCGTTGAGCAACTAAAATAGATTTGTTATTTTGGTTTGTTGTTTTTGTGTGAGTGAAGGGCTAAAGCTTTTGTCTTGGGTTCACGTCACTGGCATCAGCGCAGTCCATTTAATGGGTTGACTTTTGTTGGGTGTTTTTGTGATTAAAATCCTGCCTGGAACTTGCATGAAGAGGATCCTAGTTGGAGTTAGCTTTGCGTTCTTGGATACTAGGTTAGTTGTAGGGTGGGGCGCTCGTTGTTGTTTAATGCAGGACCTAGTAAAATTCACAATTTAGATCTGACCGGTTTATTGGTAGTTACAGTATATTGTTGTTTTGTTGTTATCATGGCTGAATTTGAAGTAAAAAGCGAGAGAGTGAAGTTGTTTTTAAGTGAACCCTTAGATGTTACGTTTCAGTCCCTTACAGTGGACGATCTGAAGCAGCTTGTGCAGTACTGGGGGTTGGGGGCTCACTCTCTCTCCCCGCTGACGGACGTGGTGCCGTGCTCATATTGTCTAGTGAATTATAGAAATAAAACGTTTGTTATTCCTTTTATGTGACTCAGTGTGTGATCATGTTGGCGGCCGAGAGCCGGGTCGTAACATGATTAGTGGGGGCTCGTCCGGGAGCATTTGGTTTTGGGTCACCTGTACTGTTGTTGCTGCTTCCACATCCGTCTTTGCAAATGACAGAACTCCATCACACCACTGTGGCGCCTCAGTAGTGAATTGAAACCTGAAATCTCAGAGGAAAGGGGAAACGGATAGACAGGCAGACAAACATATCGGGTCTATACCGGTGCACGACTAAGTGCATCAGCCAAAACATTAGCGGTTCCTTTGATGTGTTTAATACTCAGGTCGTATGCTTGCAGAAAAAGTGACCAACGCATCAGCCGCTGGTTTGGATTCATCATGGATTTGAGAAAGGTCAGTGGATTATGGTCAGTGTAAATGACCAAAGGGCCAGGAACAGACCCAACATACACTGCGAAGTGTTGCAAGGCCCAGATCAGAGACAGGGCCTCTTGTTCGATGACCGCATAGCGGCACTGACAAGCATTGAACTTGTGCGAAAAGTAGCCGACAGGATGCTCTAGGCCATCTACGTCAGGCTGTAACAAGACCGCGCCAGCTCCCACCCCACTGGCATCCACTTGTAACATGAACTGCCTATCAAAAAGAGGGGCAGCCAGGACAGGGGCATTACATAACAAGGCTTTTGTGGCGTTGAAAGCTGTCTGACAGTTTTCTGACCAGTAAAAGGGATTTTTCACCCGCAACAAGTCAGTTAAAGGCGCAGCAACTGTGGAGAAGTTATTACAAAACCCTCTGTAATAACCAACCATTCCAAGAAAACGCAACAAGTCATTCTTGCTAGTAGGAATTGGAAACGCTTCTACTGCTACCACTTTAGCCATCACCGGTTTTACTTGCCCTTGACCAACCAACTTTCCCAGGTAAGTGACAGTTGCTTTCGCAAATTCACATTTTGCTAAATTGACAGTTAATGTGGCCTGGGCCAGGCGGTCAAACAGCGCTTCCAAACGCTGAACACGTTGGGGCCAGGTATCACCACACACAACTACATCCTCCAGGTATGCAGCGCATCCCTCCAGGCCAGACAACACTTTATTCATGAGCCGTTGAAAGGTACTGGGTGCATTTTTCAAGCCAAATGGCATGACCAAGTACAAATAGAGACCTGTGTCCTGTGAGTGATGAAGGATGAAATCTCCTGTGCACGTGGAGTAAGGGGCACTTGCCAGAACCGCTTGAGAAGGTCCAGCTTTGTCACATAGACTGCTGATCCCACCTTGCCTACTGTCCTCCATACGAGGCAAAGGGAAACAGTCAGACTTTGTAACGGCATTTACTTTTCGGAAATCAGTGCAAAAACGCTGCGACTCAGCTGTTTTAGCAACTAAGAGACACGGGGATGACCATTCAGAAAAGGCAGGTCTCGCAATACCATTTCTAACCATATAGTCTACATCAGAATCTAAGTGTTTTTGTTTAGGTAACGGGACTCGATAGAACCTCTGTTTAATCGGAGTAGCATCTCCCACATCAATGTCGTGACTGATGACATTTGTATGGCTAGGTGTATCCGGAAACAAAGCAAGATGTGACTGAATCAAGGAAATCAGGTGAGAACGTTGTTCCTCAGTCAAATAGCCAAGCTGAGTCTCTAAGGTCTTCAAATACGCAGAGTTCTCTAACCTGCCTTGAAATTAGTACCCTTCCGGTATTTGGACATCCTCTTCTCCCTTTTCAGAGAGGAAGGGCAGGACTGGGTCCGGAACAGGAACCACAGAAGCTACCAGACCAACAGTCTCAACACAGGACGCCGAGTTAGGCATTGACGTCACTGTAGAAGTTGATGGCCGATATTACCCTTTGAGCAGGTTGATATGACACAGTTGGAAATTCTTCCTACGGTCAGGCGTAGCAATCAAATAATTTTCATCAGAGAGACAGCGTTCTACCGGGTAAGGACCTGAGAATTTAGCCTGAAATGGACTATTCAGCAAGGGCAACAAAGCCAATACTTGATCGCCCGGCACAAAGCTCCGGCTAACAGCCTTTCTATCATATAACCGTTGCATCTTTGTTTGTGATTTCTCTAAAGCTTTCAGGGCCACAGCACGTGCTTGAAAGAGACCATAACGGAAGCCACTAACGTAATCCAAAACATTCTCCGGGGGTTTCTCTTTCCGCCACTCATCAGCCACTACTGCGGCAGGGCCACGCACAACATGGCCAAACACCAGTTCGTTGGGGCTGAACCCAGTACTTTCCTGCATGACTTCACGTATAGCTAGGAGCAACCATGGAAGGCCTTCCTCCCAATCACCCCCCAACTCTGTACAATAGGACCATAACAGTGATTTCGGAGTTTGGTGGAAGCGTTCCAGCGCCCCCTGGCTTCGGGGATGGTAAGCACTGGATATATTATGTCTAGTCTTCAGCTGTTTTAATGCCTTTGCGAATTGCTTAGACATGAAGTTTGACCCCTGGTCGGTCTGGATGACCTTGGCTATGCCAAACGTGGACATGAAACTAGTGAGAGCTTTCAATACAGACCTAGTAGTGATGGAACGGAGAGGAAATGCCTCAGGATAATGGGTAGACTGGTACATTACAGTCAACAAATAACAATGTCCCTCTTTGGAACGAGGCAAGGGGCCAACACAGTCCACTATCAAATGATGAAATGGTGGGGAAATGGCAGATATTGGCCGCAGAGGAGCAACAGGTATCATCTGATTAGGTTTACCCGTGACTTGACAGGTGTGGCACGTCCGAACATACAGAGCCACCTCTCTTTTTAGGTTAGGCCAAAAGAAAGACCGCATAACACGGTCACACGCCTTTCGCACACCCGTATGGCCCGCCACTTCATTGTGGGAGACTTGCAACACTGCCTCTCGAAACTTAAAGGGAACCACCACTTGAACTACATTATTGGTGTAAGATTCTGCTTTGAACACCCATTTCCGACATAGCAAACCCTGTTGGAGGAAATAACCAGAATGTAACTCTGGTAACATCGCCTCCGGAACAACCAGATCGAATAGGCTCCTGAGAGTCGGATCCGCTTGCTGCTCATCAATCAATTCATCACGTGACACATTGAGGAGAGTGTCAAACGCAGGAGGAACATCCTGACCAGACTCAGAGGGTCCAAGGTCAAGGTTGTTCACATCATTCTCACCAACAGCATCTTCCTTACCAGGACTGAAGATCTTGACATGGTCAGATTGACACAGTGTCTCAAAGTCACTGAAGAAGGTGTCACTGAGGTCACACTGGGAAGGCTCAACATGTGGAACTCGCTTATCGTCCAACAAGTTTTTCTTAGCCATTGCCCGGGTAACTGCACATGACGTGAATACTTCAGGGAACTCTAGACTTGCCACGTCTGGTTCCTTGAAGACCATAGGATTGTCAACAACCACCGGCAGAGCAGAAGGACTTGTCACTCGTGGACCAGCCAAGTCGTTGCCTAAAATAAGTGAAACACCCTCCATGGGGAAGTCTGTACAAACTCCAAGCACAACTTCGCCAGACACCAACTCCGAGGTAAGGACAACAGTATGCAGGGGAATGGTTAAATGACCGGTTACACTACGGATAAGCACGCTACTTCCAGTGGGAGAATACGGACAGAAATTCAACACATTTGACAATATCAAAGACTGTGAAGCTCCAGTATCACGGAGTATTTTTACATGCTTCTCCAACCCGTCACCCAAATGCACTAAACCATTGGTTATGAATGGAGTGTAATCATAAAACTGCTCCGACATTTCAGACACTGATTTAGACAATGTTGGAGACAGAGACTGACATGATCTAGCCAACAAACCCACAGGTTTAGGACCTCTAACATAAGATCTAGAGCTAGGGCATTCGTTTCTCCAATGCCCTCGTAAACGGCACACATGACAAATACGGGTACGATCAAGTCTACCATCTGTGCCAGCGACATCTCTCATCGGCAAGGGAGAATTGCCACGACTAGGAAGAAACTGACCAGGTTTGGATGGGCGGAAACGTACATCACGTTTTTGTGGGTCAGACCCCCTGTAGTCATTTAGCGAACGATCCCTGTGTACAACCTTTCGAACTAGTACACACTCATCAGCGATAACTGCCGCTTCAGAAGCAGTGCTGGCTTTTCGCTCTGTAATATAAGTTGACACACTTTCAGACACCGAGTTTTTGAACTGTTCCAGTGCGATCAGGTTACACAAACTTTCATAATCATGAGCCTCTGACGCATCACGCCAGCGTGAAAAATGGAGCATCATCTCCCGAGCAAATTCAACATGGGACTGTCTGTTCTGCAACTTCCACGTTCTAAACTTTAAACGATAAGCCTCAGGGACGAGCTCATAGGCTTTCAAGACGACCTTCTTCACTACCTTGTATGATAATGCTTGGTCTGGTGAAATCGAGGAATAGGCCTCTTGAGCCTTACCTACCAGAACAGATTGCAACATTATGATTTGTTCTTCCTCTGGCCATTTACGGGACTGGGCTAATCGCCCAAACAATACAAAAAAGGTATCCAAATCCTTTTCAGAGAATTTGGGTAGAATACATAGATTACGCCCATATCAAATGGAGGTGGACTTGCGTCTCTCCACCTTTCTCGCTCTAAGGCAAGACTATCATCAGCAGCTCTTACGGATGCTCTCTCTTTAATAGCAAGCTCACATCTCAACTTCTCAAGTTAAAACTCTCTTCTAAATGCCAATTCCTGTCTTTGTTGTTACAACTCAAGGTCATTATGCATTTTCAATTTCAGTATCTCTAATTCAAGGGTAGAGGACACACCTTTCGTGACTGGCAACAAACCAACAACCTCAGCTGGTATCCCATGCTCTACGGCTAACTCTCCAGCCATCTCCAACGAAACAGACTTCTTCAATCCTTGAGTGTCACCCCCCCCCCCCCCCAGTGACATTCAGGTGACCCAAAATAAGCCGAGATATGGCCTTAAGCTCAAGGCCTAACATTCCCTCACCGAGATAATTCGCATGTCACCGTCTTGTTCCTGGTAAAGGGCTGCCCCTAAACCAGAGGTACTCGTGTCAGTGTGAAGGACATACGGTAACTTGGGGTTGGCGAACCCAAGTACCGGCGCAGAAGTAAGTCTTTTGATAATTTCCTCAAAGGCTTGTTGGCATTCGGGGTTCCACCTGTCTGTCAAAGCCTCTTTGGGATTATAGTACCCTTCAGGGCAGGGGGTAGCTTTTTTGCCTTTCCTGGTAGGCGGATAGCCTCCAGTAAGATCGTTCAGAGACTTGACTATTTTAGAGTAGTTCTGGACAAATCTGCGGTAGTACCCCGCATATCCTAAGAATGATTTGAGCTCTTTGAGTGTCTGAGGTTTTGGCCAGGTACGAAGAGCTGCGACCTTTTCGGGGTCAGTTTCGACTCCTTTGCGTGAAACAACGTGGCCTAAATACCTCACAGAAGTCTGAAAGAAGCGACATTTGGAAGGAGAAAGTTTCAAGCCATTCTCTCTTAGTTGTTGGAGGACGTGTACAAGCCTGGACTCATGTTCTTCTAGTGAGCTGGAAAACACTATGATGTCGTCCAAAAAGACTAGCACTTCCTTGAGGTGTAGGTTGCCCATACACTTCTCGATTAAGCGTTGGAAGGTACTAGGGGCGTTGGTAATGCCCTGGGGCATGCGATTAAACTCGTAGAACCCCAACGGACGAAGGCGGTTTTTGGCTTGTCACGTTCCTCCATCTCGATTTGGTAATAACCTGATTTAAGGTCCATTACCAAAAACCATATCGAGCCAGAAAGGGCGGAAAAGGCCTCTTCAAGATTGGGGAGTGCATATGTATCGCGGATTGTCAGGGTGTTGAGCTTACGCTAGTCGATACATAAGCGGACTTCCCCATTCTTTTTTCGCACCACTACTATTGGGGAAGAGTATGGGGATTCGGATTCACGAATTATTCCAGCGTCTAGTAGGGTTTGCAGGTGCTTTCTCACAGCCTCATAATCGTTTTGGTGAATTGGACGGGATCGTTGTTTGAAAGGTGTGTTGTCATTTATGTTTATGTGGTGTTTGACTTTTGTTGCATGTCCAAAATCTAGGTCATGGTGGGCAAATACATCTCCATACTCATTCAGTTTGTTTGTGATTCTGTTTTTTCATTCTTTTGGAAGAGGAGACTCGCCAAAATCAAAGGTTAGCTCAGATTTGGAAGTTTGGCTGGTAGACTGGGCGGCAGCAGCACAGCATTGGATTGTATCTCTCCCACTAGTTGGAACAGGTAAGTGGTCGTAGATGTGCTCTGGGGTGGGAAGTTCTGCTATAATACAATTGTTGGGAAGAGTTATGTCGTGCTCAGTCTCATTTCTAACCCAGACAGGTAACCTCTGAGGATGCTGCTTAGGTAAGTTCACAAGACAGCAATCAACAAAGATTCCACCAGGTAGGGTAGATGAAGATGGCTGTTCAATAATTGCACATTCGCCAGTGCTGTTGACTTTGACATAGCCTTCCAGAGGCACTCTCCCTTGAGCAGGAATAACATGTTGCACTTTGCCCTTCAGTGTCATTAAGCCAATTTTTCCAGTTGAGTTCACTGTTTTTCTCAGTTTAAGAGTTCGCAGGATTTGCCTATAACCATAGATTGGAGACAGTTCATTCGGGTTTTTTCCATCGCAGTACTCATCATACACAACATCAAGTACATTAGTACCAATAAGGACTGGCAGATCATAGTTTGAGCGCAAATCTGGGACAACTAAGGCTAAAGTAGAGACTTCAGGCTCAGTTTCAACGAAGTCTTTTGGGAACTTAAGGCTTAGTTCTACATAGCCCAAGTACGGGACATTCTGACCACTAGCTGCCTCAACATCTAAACCTGTAATCGGGTGAATGGGATGTTCGGACAAGTGTGCTTGATAGAAAGATGAAGACACAGTGGTCACCTGGGACCCAGAGTCCAACAGACAGTTACACTGGACTCCTGCTACTGTGACATTAGCTGTGCATTTCTGACCTACTAGGCCTTTTGGTAGTCGTATTTGGTTGTTTTCTGTAGTGTGAATGAGTGTTTTTGTTTGTTTTGAATCTGTGGTGGGACGTTCTTGAATGGTTTCAGCCCCCGTCTGTCCCTCAACAGGAACTGAAGTCAGTTTAAAGACGGTTTGCATTGGTCCTCAAAAGCTTGTTGTTTTTGCTTGAACTCTTTGCGTTTGGCTTTAACAAGTTCTGGGTTTGGGTCATTGCTACATGAAGGCACTATGTGGCCATCCTCGCCACATCTGAAGCAATACCCTGGGCGGGGTTTCTTTAAAGGTTTGGTTTCAGGTAAGCAGGTGGGGCTTGGATAAACTGGGGCTTTGTTCGTTGGTATAGGCTTTTTATTGGGTTTTGTGGATGACTGGTTAGAAGTGTTGGACAGGGAAGCTTTTAGGGAAGCCATTTGGGCTTGTAGCTTAGCAAGCTGCTTTTCAAGTTTTTGAGTGTTAGAGTTGGTTGCGGGTGGCGGTTTTGTCTCATCAGTAGGCCATTGGCTGCATTGTGCTGCTTCATCTACAGTAAGTGAGTTTGCCAGAGCTTTGCTTTTGAAAGTGCCAAAATGTTGCTTCATTCGACTAGACTTAGCTGCTTGTCTATCTGAGCATAAGAAGTAACTCAGAAAACAGGGGTGGCTTGTTTTCTTTTGCTCAAGCTGAAGGCTCGTAATGATACTGTTATTCCAATAGCCTCTGCAGAATTGCTTAAGCAGTTGACGATCTGAGTCGTTGGCAACTATGCCACCTCTTTTGATTACTTTGTTCAGGTCTATTTGTAAGCGTTGTAAATATTCAGATGACTTTTCTCCTGGATTTTGATTGGTATTTAGAAACTTTGCAAAAAGTTCATCTCCATCATCAACTGTATCGTATACTGAATCAAGTAGGCTTAGATAGTCATGGGGAGTTTAACTTGGCCCAAGGTGCTTTACAATATTAGCAGCGGGTGGGGCAAGGCTCTCAATGATTTTTCTGACTTTCTGCTGGTTAGATACATTGGGATCAGAGAGGTAAAATTCATCATTGCTGCACCATGTATCATAATCAGATTCAGGGTAAGGACACGGTGTTTTCCCTGAGAAGGGTCGAAGTTTGGCATGACTGTGTGAAGGTAAGTCAGTGTTTTTAATGACATGCTCAACGACCACTTTTTGGACTTCAGGAGTAGTGAGCTGTTCTGAACTTAAGTGTACCGTTTGTTTTCTAGGTGAAGCAAATGCTCCCGCACTCATAATGGACAGTGGTAAGTCATGTTCAGGTGAGTTGTTCGAAATGTCATTGCCTCTAGAGAGAGGATTTTCATTTGTATTTTGTCCTGACAAAGCCACATTGGTTGAGGGCTGTGGTTCTTGGGATATCCCAGACCTATCTATAACTTCTGGGGTTGTGGTAGACTTTTGGATTCGAGCTAGCTCATCTAGCAAAATCTTTTCAAAATTAACACCAACAAGTTTAGCCATACCTTGAAGCTCAGTGAGGTAAGCGCTAGTTATGCTCGTACCTCTATCAGTAGCATATAGCTCAGATAACAACTGAATGTTATGAACAACATTGGGATCACTGCTAGATCTGCTACAGGGCAAGCTATCCTGTAAGAACTCGATGGGTTCACCTGATTTGTATTCAACAATGGCAGAATCTTTAAACTGTGGGTCTTGACTAGTTATTTTGACAACCCTTTCAACAGGACCAACCTGTGCTAAATGCTCAAGCACCTCGTTGTCAAGCACATTACCAGTAATAGGTTTCACCAAGACCAAGTTAGGTACATTAACATTTTGTGATTCAATGACCTCCATTTTCAATTTTTAGTACCTTTAAAGATGTAAATTTCACACGTGAAGCAATAAAACAAGTTGTCCACAGAGTGATCTGAGATTTTCTTATATCGCTCCTCCTGGCTGGCTCGCCAAGTTTTGTGTAGCGCACTTAGAGTGGACCAGTATGGGACAGGCACTAGACATCTACTAGGTTCTACCAAGAGTAATGAGGTACCAGACTTAACTGAACGGTGAACAACTGATGATTTATTGCTTCACCACAATAGAAAATGGCAATAGGGGTTGTTGACAATATTTTAAAATAAAATACTAAATAAACCCAAATAAAATAGAGCTCTTCCCCAAAAAAGGAAAATTAGAGTTCAGTTCTTTAGCAACGTTGCTACCCGGGTAGTGTTTTGTATCTTATCTGTAATCCTATAAGAATTTTCCAGTTCGTGAAGGTTCTTCTGCGAAATGATGTCCCGGCTGGCCACACCGTTCACACCTGTCCGCAGTCCATACGGGCTCGGCTCGCCATCACGACCAAAGATTCAAAATCACCTTAAAACCAATCGGGATTTACACAAGGTATTTCTCTAGTCACCTCTGCTGCTCTCAAACGACTCACACGGTCCTTAGCCTGTTTACAATATATTATTAACACTCAAATTCAACAATTATCATTATATTTAACTGTTTTCACTACTTACTCGCTCCGGTTACTGCACATACGAAGAGCGTGGCTCAAAGAGGAAGTGACTAGGACACAACGTGTGAAGCTCAAGTTCACTGAAGGGCTAACCCGCACTCTAGTGGACACTCTTGGTACCACAACTCAAATAACATATACAGGTTTAGTAGCCCAATTTTCCATGTGGGTTACATATAGTTCACTGTAACATGAAATACCGGGCCCTGAAGCCAGGTGTTTAGGTCATAAGTACAGGTACATATGTATATTGCACTGTAACATGAAACACCGGGCTCTGAAGCCAGGTGTTTGGGTTATAAGTACAGGTAGACATACATAGTTCCCTGTTATATCAAACACCGGGCCCTGAAGCCAGGTGTTTGGGTCATAAGTACAAGTTGACATTCATAGTTTACTGTAAAATGAAACACCAGGCTCTGAAGCCAGGTGCTTGGGTCGTTAGAATAGGTAGACATGCATAGTTCACTGTAACATGAAATACCGGGCACTGAAGCCAGGTGTTTGGGTCATAAGTACAGGTAGACATGCATAGTTCCCTCTAACATGAAAAACTGGGATCTGATGCCAGGTGTTTGGGTCATAAGTAAAGGTAGACATGCATTGTTCCCTGTTACATGAAACGCCAGGCTCTGAAGCCAGGTGTTTGGGTCATAAGTACAGCTACTCATACATAGTTTACTGTTACATGAAACACCGGGCACTGAAGCCAGGTGTTTGGGTCATAACAACAGGTAGACATGCATAGTTCCCTCTTACATGAAATACCGGGCTCTGAAGCAAGGTGTTTGGGTCATAAGTACAGCTACTCATACATAGTTTACTGTTACATGAAACACCGGGCACTGAAGCCAAGTATTTGGGTCATAAGTACAGGTAGACATACATAGTTTACTGTAACATGAAATACCAGGCACTGAAGCCAGGTGTTTGGGTCAAAACAACAGGTAGACATGCATAGTTCCCTCTAACATGAAATACCGGGCTCTGAAGCCAGGTGTTTGGGTCATAAGAACAGGTAAACATACATAGTTTACTGTAACATGAAACACCGGGCTCTGAAGCCAGGTGTTTGGGTTATAAGTACAGGTTGACATGCATAGTTCCCTGTTATATGAAACACTGGGCCCTGAAGCCAGGTGTTTGGGTCATAAGTACAGGTTGACATATATAGTTTACTGTAAAATGAAACACTAGGCTCTGAAGCCAGGTGCTTGGGTCATTAGAATAGGTAGACATACATAGTTCACTGTAACATGAACCACCTGGCACTGAAGCCAGGTGTTTGGGTCATAGGTAAAGCTACGCATACATAGTTCCCTATTACATGAAATACCGAGCACTCAAGCCAGGTGTTTGGGTCATAAGAATAGGTAGACATGCATAGTTGACTGTAACATGAAACACCGGGCTCTGAAGCCAGGTGTTTGGGTTATAAGTACAGGTTGACATGCATAGTTCCCTGTTATATGAAACACTGGGCCCTGAAGCCAGGTGTTTGGGTCATAAGTACAGGTTGACATATATAGTTTACTGTAAAATGAAACACTAGGCTCTGAAGCCAGGTGCTTGGGTCATTAGAATAGGTAGACATACATAGTTCACTGTAACATGAACCACCTGGCACTGAAGCCAGGTGTTTGGGTCATAGGTAAAGCTACGCATACATAGTTCCCTATTACATGAAATACCGAGCACTCAAGCCAGGTGTTTGGGTCATAAGAATAGGTAGACATGCATAGTTGACTGTAACATAAAACACCGGGCTCTGATGCCAGGTGTTTGGGTCATATGTACAGCTATTCAAGCACTTTATGAAATACTAAGCACAGCATTGTAAAAAATATTATATATATTTTAACTAACATACTTTTTAAACTTTTGAGAAGGTTTCCATCAATAAGAATTGAAATAACACTTTCAATGTTACTACTAGCATTATATATAGATAGCTCATATGGATAGCTCTTGTCTCGTGCAGGCTACAATTGAAAACGGAACTGTCTGGAGTACACGTTGTCTCTGTAAAACAAATGAACACTGTTTTAGATTAATTATGTACATTATTTATGAGAAAGTAAATAAATGCATTACTACAAAAGGAGTAGCCTACAACTTATCTGACGAGACGTTATTTAGATTTGAAATACATTCTGTGCGCAACTGCGCATGTTCGGTGACCTTGCTTAATAAATTTTTTTTTTCTTCTTGTAACTACGCCTTAATATTGACGACAGACTCGAATCGTTGGGTTTTTAGTGAGACCCAACACCCCAACAACTTTTTTCACACCTTATATATGCTACATTTGATTTCAAAACCCATTATTAGGTTTAAAAGATGAATAAATACAGATATTCCACTAATGTTTACAAGACATGGGGTGATTTGGAAAACTTGATAAAGTTCAGTTACAAGGGTTCAGTGGACTGTTTATGGTGTATTTAGGTACTAGTATGACTATAAACATTGCATAATAAGTATGGTTCGCTTTAGTGCTCGGCACTTTGAGGGAGCTTAGCAAACTCCAGGAACAGCTTGTCCAACTGTGTTTGAGTCCAAAGGTTGCAGAGATAGCTTTAGGGCACAGCCTCTAACTTAAATCTACCTTAACAAGTGCATTAAAGGTAGAAAACACAGTATAACTAATGTCAAAATCTAGCACACAAAATGCTTAGGGCATTTTAATTTTGTGTCCTCACACAATATTATCAAACAACAACAAAATGTATTAAGTGACAAATAAAACCACTACATTATGAAATATTGCAAAGCTATAAATATAAAAAATTCAGCGGAACTTTATCTACATTCAGTTGACGCCTAATACAATCTACAACGCAAAGGCCTGACTTAAATAGTCTTGAACTTCGCTCTTTTGGTTATCCCGTCATCAGGTCAGATAGGCCACTGTGATGAATACTCTAAGGCACACACAGACTAAGAGATAACTGTGACAGAGCAAAGTTAGAGTAGGTGGGCAAAGTGACAGCCAGACAGCTAACAAGGCTAAACAGTGTTAATCATGGTAGGAAAGAGACGAAATGGCCGAGGAAATGGTGGACATCAGCCAAATGTTCAGCAGCAACAGAGAGGGGGAAACCGAAGGGTGAGTCAAACAGCCAGGAGGATGTTATGTGCTGTCTATACAAATGACATGCATATAGGAAAGTATCATGCCTAGCTCTTGCCATGGGATATAGTTTTTAGGGTTAAATATAATCAGTTCTACATTCCAGCCAAGTTATGTAACATTATAGTACTATGTCCAAATGTCATCATTTGTGTACAATAGCTTACTTACATGTATGTGTCTTTGGAAACCTGAAGCCTATGAATGTGCATGAAGTGTACATGTGACAACCCTGACTGAGAATGGCAGTATGCTACTAAGCATAGGTTGCTAACAACAAATATTACACTACGCAACTGGCACACATACTTCGTACAATTATAATTTACTGTAACACCAAACTAATCTGTCACTGGGTGGTATATATGGATCTTGAAAAACAAAATTGTATTAACTAACAGAAGGCTTCTAGAATTAATTTTGGTAGAGAAAATTTAAATTCACTTGACAGCTTTCTTTGATATTGGTCCCTAACTTCTACTTCATCCTGTGACAACTCATTTGACCAAATTTTCGATTGAGGGTATGGCCCTGGTGACAAACTCTACCTTATTTTGGTACTTTATTTAACCCTATCACACTGACCAAACCACATGTATGCTAAATATTGTACTATTAGCACTAACACTTTCTGTCTATCTGTCTGACGGTCTGTCTACCTCTCTTTCTGTATCATACACACACACACGCACGCACGCTCGCACGCACGCACGCACACACACACACACAAAATAAAAATAAACAGATAAATACATGACTTTACACATTTGTCACAAAGATAATTAAGTGTTTTTTATCAAGGTCAGATATCAAACTCACATTTTTCTTGGTGTGTATCTGCAGTATCAGACTTTAAAAGACCCAGCCGTTTTTGCTAAAGCCACCGGCTGTGAGTCACAGGTTCCCCACGAAAAGTTGACCCTTGCCCAGGCCCGCAGGGGCACACCAGGTAAGTCATGTTCCTGAACTCTTAATGATAATATGATGATCTGATCTTGTCTATAGCTAGATTATAATTTAGCAACAACATGTGGGATAAATGGGTAATCTTATGGGTAGGTAAATTACTTTCGATGGAAGGGTCTGTACATTCACATACTCTACTATCATCCCCATTGCTGTCATATGCTATATTGTAATACTATCTATCACCATCACTTTATGACATAGAGTCTGAACTGTCACTGGCTGCTCACCTCCACTGGTTCCTGTAGGCCAGGCCATTGTATGCCAGACTAAGCTCTAGACTGCTCTATTGGCTACCACTACATTGCGCGCGAGACCTGACAAAAATTAGGGAGTTAAAGAGAAAGGGAGAGAGGCAGAGAAAGACATAAATAGTGCTACTTTAGTTTGTACTGTTATGATGTTAAAATGCATTTGATACATTTATCTTTTTTCTTGTTAATAGCTTATCGTCCAGTCCGAGTCTATGCGGATGGAATATTTGACCTATTCCACTCTGGGCATGCCCGTGCTCTAATGCAGGCCAAGAATGTGTTTCCAAACACACATCTCATCGTTGGGGGTAAACCTCCACCGAATACTGTACAAAAAACGACAGAATCAACAGCACAACATAACAAATACATTGGGGGACAAATACATCTAGCTACGAATTCAACTCAAGCATAATTAACATTCAATGAGTACATTTCTATTGTAACCAATTTGTGCACACATAAACGTAACCTTTTATATATGTATAATTAAACAACATATTAAATTAAATATAATGCAATAAATATGTACCAATCAAATCGACAAACAAAAGCAATATTAGTATGTTCATTCAGGATTTCTGTGCTTTCAGTCTGCAGTGATGCACTTACTCTCAAGTATAAAGGTTACACAGTGATGACAGAGGACGAACGTTATGAAGCACTGAGGCACTGTCGCTATGTTGATGAGATCGTACGGGACGCTCCCTGGAGCCTCAGCGCAGAGTTCCTGAAGAAACATAAGGTTTGTTTACACAAACTATCTCATGCCGTACCTATATGCCACCACAAAATATAGATCTGTATTGTCTGACCATAATCTTATGATCCTAATGGGTTTTCCATGTTGTGCCAACAGATTGACTTTGTAGCCCATGACGATATCCCTTACACCTCTGCAGGATCAGAGGACGTATACAAACACATTAAAGAAGCAGGTTAAAAGATTATGCACCTTACCCATAAATCTGACGTTACTTTGTGTAACTACGTTAAATAATGGGATACTTATGCTGTCATCTTTAAGGAATGTTTGTGGTTACTGAGAGGACAGAGGGTATCTCCACATCTGACCTGATCACCCGTATAGTCAAAGACTATGATTTATATGTCCGTCGGAACCTGCAGAGAGGCTACACAGCCAGAGAGCTCAACGTTGGCTTCATTAATGTAAGAGAAACACTGCGTTGCCAAAATAAGCCCTGAGTAAAAAAGCAGTTGATATTTATAGTGATGTGTAGTTGGATATTTTCAGTGCTACCAATAACTCAGCTGTTTTTGAGCAGATTTTTACTTGTAATCCGATGGACAGGAAAAGAAGTATCGTCTACAAAACCAGGTGGATAAGATGAAAGAAACGGTGCGAACGGTAGAGGAAAAGTCTAAAAGCTTTGTGTACAA
Source organism: Galaxias olidus (assembly GCA_026901105.3). Taxonomy (NCBI): domain Eukaryota; kingdom Metazoa; phylum Chordata; class Actinopteri; order Galaxiiformes; family Galaxiidae; genus Galaxias; species Galaxias olidus. Next base: position 988,661 of record JAPMUY010005619.1, on the reverse strand, counting down.
AGTGGAGGAGAAGAGCCATGACCTCATCCACAAGTGGGAAGAGAAATCCCGCGAGTTTATAGGGAACTTCCTGGAGCTCTTTGGTCCTGATGGAGCATGGGTAAGTTTATCTTTAACTTGATAAGATATCAAGGGAATACCTATATTTATTATTGTTAACCCTAGAGAATGACAACACAGATCTGAAGAAAGGTTACTTGTGGTCGTGTCCTTATATCACTCGTCTTCTCAAAGAAGCACACAAATGAGTAAATATGCCCGTTTGGCAAATTGTGACTACCTAACCACATCATTTGTCTTCTTTTTCCTCTGTAGCACACCCTTCAGGAGCGGAGTGGGAGAATGCTCCAAGCCCTCTCCCCCTACGCGTCTCCTCTTGGCTCCCCAAGCAGCAGCCCCACCAGAGGGCGTTCCCCATCGCCTGGCTCCAGAGCAAGCTGGTCATCACCTCCATCTTCTCCAACCTCCCCTGGGAGGAAGACACCCTCCTCTCCCAAGGTGGAATCTACATCGCCCATAAGCTCCCATGACAGTACAGGGGAGTTGGAGCATTAGATACTACATATAACAAAGATGTAGAAATTGTGTATCACTCATGCAAGAGTATACCATGTTCCTACTATTATTTGTATGCACTTGCTGCAAAGGACAATTCACTCCATATTCACTCTGCTTTCTGTGGAGAAAGCTCTAATCGGTTTTGCATGATTCAAGGCTTTATTGTCTTGTTTAAATATTCCACTGATTCCACTGAGCAGAATATTAAACTGAATGTGCAGTTTTTAATAACAAGCAGTAAAAACTATAAATATTTCAGTCAACAAGTACGAATGCACATAACAATGTACATATAATTATTATTGTACTAATATAAAATAATAATTTATTATGTTTTTTGTAAAGGTTTGAGCAAAATGTGTTATATGTGTGAAATATTACAGATGTATACAACAACTCAAATGCATTATCACTCATAATAATTTAAGAAAATACTACAAGCATTTTGGACAACACAATCAACCCAAAAAGTGTAATAATTTGCCTTAAGCTTCCACTTATGCCTTAGTTTAACTATAATATCTAATATTGCAAAATCCCAGTGCATGTAAACTAGCAATTCATTAGCATATGCAGCATATGCAAATACTGTTAAAATGTTCTTCAAAAATATAAATTAGTTTTACAGTCAGCCATGAATCCTCATTCATCACTATAAACATCAGGGAAATATTTAACCCGTAACGACATTGTATTTTTAAATACACTGTAACAGAACCCCATGAGGAGCAATAATACAGCAATATTTATCATCAGTTACTGGAGTGTTGTTGGACACACATGAACTTTGCTGGAAGTGAAGTTATTGACATAGGTCTTCCTCCATTGAATGAAAGAGATTGGCGGTGTGAGCTAATCCAAATACCTCATTCGGAAACAAAAACATTATGGCTTGTAAAACATTTTCGAAGTTGATCATTAATATTCCTCAATTCTATATATTTTACTTAGGACAAGCACATGCTCTATGATGTGGTGGACAGTCTCCTTACACACTCTTTAATCTTTTATTGCTAGAAGGTGGATGTGCAGGTGGGCGCTATAGCTGGCTTGTGACACTCATGTGACTGAAACTAATTAGAACAGGGGAGCAAGCCAAGCACTCTTTTAGAGGGAGGTAATGTCGGGGTGAAGCACAATACCATTTATACGCCAATGTATACAGCCCAAGGTACACAGACCTCTCTGCTCTTTCCCAACCCAGTAGTCTATGGTCTCCCCAGGGTAGAAGACTTAACTTGCTCGCTGAAGTTGTTACTTTCAGTTTTTACATTGCAATAAAATTTAAGCTTGAAATGCCCACGCAAGCATTTGTCATATCTGCTCGTATAGATTGAGACCTTTAAAACTAAACTAAAATGTAGCATGCAGCCCAGACCTCTTAAATTGTTTTTAACCAAACATTTTGCTGATTCAACAGATACAGAAAGTGAATTTAAACTTATTCCATAATGCTCTCTGCCCAAGTGCAGCAGTGGATGGGCCAGTAATCTGTGGACCCTGTACATGGGCCTGAGACACAATGTGTGGCATGCAGTTTGGGCCGAGAGCCAGGGAGCTATTTGGCCTTGTACTTGGATGCATCACGGGGGTCTCTACTCGGGTTGCTCCAGTCGTCGGCCTCGGGTCCTGTCTGGTAGTGCCTCCACGCTGACTTATTGAAGACAGGCAAGCGCTCAAAGGACTCACTGGACACAGCCTAGGCATCAGAGAGACAGAATCACAGGACTTTATTCATCGTATAATATTGTATCAGTTTGTAATTATGTTTTTTTCAATTAAGAGCTATTTTAATGTCTCACAAATGTTTTCTAATAATCGGGATTACAGCGCAATTAGTGAATCCCAGTAACTACAAAATGTAAGTTACTGCTTCTCAGGTGTAAACTGGAGAAAAGGATGTAATCATAACAGACCTTTAGGTGGATGGCAGCATCTGTTCCAACCCCTTCCATGGAGTACAGGTTCAAATCCCCTTGAAAGTAGCGTGCATATAACCTTGATATTGGAAGACCGTACCCAAAACCAGCCTGAAGAACGCGGAATGGAATTGGCAAATGTATTTAAGCATGCACACACATACATAATCACAAATGCCCTTTCACACAAACAGTACATTTCTTTAGGAATCCTCTACATTACCCAATACATACATTCAACATTGAATAAAAACATTTCCAGAAGTTACCAGAGGGGCAGCATGCGAGGGTTCCAGACTTGGAGTGGGCGCAGTGGAATACATATAGTTAAACAACCGGTCAATCTTCCTTAGGGGTACACCACCTCCTTTGTCACTGATCTGAGGATGAAGGAGATAGTGTCATGTGTAAGATGACGTTAGTATAAAGAATGTCAAAATAGTATATGTATGTTAGAATTAAACCTTTATAGAGAGGTCTTCCTTTCCCAAGGTCACCATTGCCTCAACTGGAGGGAATCCAGCACTGTTGTTCTGATGGTACTCTATTGTGGCTCGAATTGAGTTCTACATTAGGCACATTAAACATAGGTAAATATTTCCATCGTTTGACTTTAATCTCTTATCTTGAAATATGCAGAAACAGTACATACTTACTTTGAAGAGCTCAAACAGCATATGGAAAAGATGAGATGGCACATATACCACTTGAATGGCCTTGGAAGGTGCCTTGGCTGAATAAGACCAAATAGCACACTGAAGCTATTTTAAGTTTATGTAAGATGGGATAATTATTCAATCGATTGACATCCTATTGCCTTATTAAAATCCAAGGCAAACTTCAGTTTAATCTGGGTTGACCTTTATTCTGACAAAAAACAACAGCCGCTACGCAGTTAAACTCACCATTGAACTCCTCAATCTTAAGCTCCGGTGCAGCCATGTAGTATTTGTCAGATAACATCCTAGCTGTCTCATAGGCATCTAAGAATGGTTTTAGGGAAACAGAATACATGTACAGTTTACAATTATGTATTGATGAGATGCAGCTGAGAAATGTAATTCTGAAAGAATGTAATGATAAAGTAGTATGCTGACCTTTGACCACCTCAATAACATTGCAGGAAGGGTCAACACCCCCAATGTGTTTTGGATGTGTGTGGACTGAGTCATCACCAAATAGGAGGGCTGTAACAGGAAGTCAGTTTATAAAATATTTAACATTCTTATTACCTAGAGGGTCCAACAGAGGAAACACAACCAGGCTAATCACCCACTGTGCTGGTTAACAAGCATTCGGAAGGAGATGCGGTTGGTGTAGAATCGGTCCAGGAAGTACTGGATGTTGCTGCTTATGAAGGGGTCGAAGCCAAACTTCTGCTTGTACTCGGTAACACCCTGGGCCACAGTGGGCACGACATCATTGTGTCTGTTACGGAGTTTGCTGAGGATGTCCAGAAAACTAAAACACACGTGAAACACACATTTTGGATAGGCATGAATGAATAGAGAAATAGGTAATTTACAATAGTAAATTTAGTTAATGATTGAGCTTCTTGACTTATATTGTGCAAATACAGCATTGGTAAACATGAATTTAAATAACAAAATGCATATCTCTCAGCATGCGTGTCGCTCACTCGTTCAAAGTGCGACTGTCTTGTGGACTTCTGTCTTCAAAGTCAAGCAATTCTTCAAAGCTTTTCATGTACCTGCAAGACAAAGATAACTGACATCCCTGATCCATAAATTGTAACACTATATGTATTGTGACAATTAGCTTAATTATTTTTAAAAAGGCACAGCTCACCAAGACTGCACCAGCTTGACAGAAGGTTGGCTCAGCAGGTTGCTGGGCAACAGGTTGACCTCTTTCATAGTGTTGGCCAGTCTCACCACCAACTCCTTACGCAAAAACATGAAGGAGGTCTTTTCACAAGCATTCTCCTGACCTGAAAAAAACAGGACATTTTTAAGTTTGTAGTTTTAGTTAGTGTGCATAGATAATTATAACCAAAAACTATAATATAAACCACAAATACACTAGGCTTATAGTAACCCTAAAATAATAATAAAATATTATCTTGATTGAATTATCTTTCACTAAACTGGACTATTTGTTATTGTCCATGTTATGGCATGGGACTGTTATCTTGAAAGATAGCCATAGACACAAAAATATATATCGTTAAAGGTGAAAGTCAGCACAGAAGGTATTTTTAGACATATGCATCTGTTGGCCCTCTGAGAGTCACGCCCCCTGACTGCATTCTTTAGCTTTCAGTTGACCTTAGCTTGTCCCATAACGCACCTCATACGACTCGTGTAAACATTAATAACTTCACATATTTGTATTGTTATCATCACAATTTGATGATAGTTTGCAAGTTGGCAGTTATACTGCTGATTCAGTGACATGTAATTAAATATTCATGGAGTATGAAGTGAGACAAATTGTTGTTCAATAAACTGAATGCGTTTTTGTTTTCGCACTTACACTTTCGCTTTTTTGTTAAAATAAGTTGATAAATATAAATATTTTGCATTACAAGTGACGTGAAGGCGTATGGTCTGCTCACCGAAGTCCAGAATTTGCTTGATAGACATCGGCGAAGGAGAATACCTCGAATAATACTCAATTTTGTGTGTAACATCTTTTAGAAGCACTGTAAACAACCTCATACTTAACAAAACTCAGCAGACAACTTTTTGATTATAGAAACATTATTAAACACTATGGCAAAAAACCTTAGTTTGAATAAACCCGTATAAACAAACGAAGACTGTAACTTGTTGACATTCTCTGCTGTAACAGTTTCCTGCAGCCGACGTGCTGTACAGGCACTCAAGTCTCCGCCTCTTTTTCTGGGGAAAACGAACTCGGAAGAGCCATATCTCTCAATGCATTATTGATACTTTTAAAAAAATGCTTTAAAAAATACGATATTTCACGATTACTGCATGGTTTGGTAATAATAAAACACAAAATACAACAGCCAATCTTATCCATTTTAGTAGGCTTTACTCTGTCCTTCCTTCATTCTAAGGCAATGATAATGACGTTTACTAATCCAGGCATCGATAGGCCAACTCCAATACTCTCCAGTTAGTCTATAATTTACGATGGGTATTGCTTAATTGGCTCATTAGTATGAATAAATAAATACATAATAATCTATAGGTTAAAAGTCCTATGCACGCTTGAGAGAATAGATATTAAGTATGATGCAGAAATAATTTAGTTTGATAAGAACAGGCTGGAAGTTGAATTTTACTATACGATACTACCTCAATGTATTAATGAGACATTGTTTTAGAAAGTCCATAACCATCATTGTTGAAATGGTTGGGGTTTATATCGTGCATAATATTTTGTAGAATGTTTGTTTTAAGATTATAATCCTTGTTATTGATTATGAAAATGAGTTGTCCTCATAGCCTATCAGCATTAATTTATTTTATGATGTGAAATATGATTGTCTTAAATATCTTCAACATGAAATGAATCAAATTAAAACAAACTTTATCTATGGACTATAGGCTTTTGTCAACTTTGCATTTGTGTGATTCTTTTCTTACTATTTTTAATGATACCGATAGGCCCCTATGCTTCCTATGCTAAAAATTTTTACTTGCAATATGTTACACAGCAAATCTTTTGGCATCGTGCTTGTAATTTCTTTAATCTTACACTTCTAAAAAGTTTGCCAAGATCTCATTATAAGCAATTGTACGGTCCGTTACCCGCAAAAGAGGGCGCAGCCACGACGAAGCAAACGTGTTATTGATCCCACGTCCCCAAGCCTAAGAATGCGCCCGAGTGTTGATTGATCCATCCATCCATCACGTGTCAATTTTAAGTGGGTTAGATGAAGTTTTTCATACAACAATATAGTTAAGTTAGGAATAAGTGCGCCGATCTTTTTGGGATACGTTTATTTTGCTCGGTAAAATAGGAAATTCTGAAAAAGGCCCTAACTTGCAATGGGCTCCAACACAATCAGAGGGCGTAATAGATAATGTAAATCAATGTGCAGTTTGGAATGCGATGTTACTAGCAAAGGAGAGGCAAAGAACATCTAATAGTTCCACTTACAAATAATACTTTAAAATTACAAATGAACAGGAAGTGCAGTGATCGACAGTAAAATGTTTGATCAAGTTAACCTAAATGTATAATAAATACAATGTACATTGATACAAGCCGATCAACTTTCTCTCTCTCCCTCCCCTCACAGAAACAAACACATACACACTTGCACACACATACCAACTCACACTAAAACTTTCCCTCTCTCACTTTCCACTTTCTCTGTTATACTGTAATTTCCCCCTGGGTAGCCTGCAGGTTGATCTTGGCGTTTTGGTCGTTGTCTACTTCATGGCGGTCAGAAAGCAAAGAGTCATATTTGCGGTGATACAGCACCCGGTTCACAAGGGTGATGATGAACATCTCCACAATCATCAGCTGTTGACTCAACACTAAAGTGCAGGCAATAAAAAGAAGAGTGTTTAATATGTTTTGCTAAATCTGGTTTAATGACCTTTTACCAGCGGTTTTCTGGGGAAAATTATAATACAGAAAATAAAAACAACTAGATTTAGGTTACAACATAAAACATGACAGATCCGAATTGGGCTACTTCAAGTGGTCATCAGATTTGAAAGAGATTTCTGAAAGAAGGAAAATGCACTTACTAGATCCACGGGCTTGAGAAGAGAAGGGAGGGGAGCAGGCAATAGTTCCATCCAAAGCCAGGATGTTAATGATGGACGTTTGCAGTTGACTAAGCACAAGCACTAGCTATGGTGACAAAACCAAAAACAGGATCGGTTACATAGTTGGGACATGGTTGGCTGTGTAAAGATAGCTTAATCTGTTACATACAACAACTACATCTACTTGTTGCTGCGTCCTCACCTGGTACATTGCATATTTAGGTATCATCTTGAGGCTGCGTAGTGTGTTGCGTGTGTGCATGAACATGATGGCAACAGGCCAGAGCGCAGTGATTGTAAGAACACCAATGATTGGGTTTATCCAAATAGCTGTTCCAGTGATCTCCAGCTACAGAAAAAACAATGGGTGAAATGTATTAATCAGCTTAAAAAATACTGGATCGCTGTGCTGTAGCACACAAGTCTCCACAACAGTCAAAAATAATTTCATGAATAGATTTTCCAGGACGAGATTTACTCACATCAGAAAGATCAAAGTTCCCGTTTGTCCACAATATTATGGATAGGATTGAAAGGACTGTCTTAAAGATTGCATATTGTAGAGATCCCAGCTTCAGCCAAAATATCATTCTTCTGCATGAGATAGCCCAGAGACCCAAATCAGGAAATAAATACACGTAGTATGATAAAAAATGCATACATCTTTACACATATTATTAACGAAACAATCCAGCATACTCCAGTCTTAAAGCTTTGCTTTAATATGTTACCCATACAGTGCTTCAGCTGCAGAATTAGCCTTAATCCAGAGAAGACCAGGATTGATTGATTGATTGTTGTGGTGCCTTGGCAAAGAAAGGACTGACCCACACTAATCGTATATGTGTTTCTTCTGAAGCAGGTAATCAAGCTGTTAATACTAACTAGTTACCGTGTGATGGGAACACGTGGCAAACAGGGACAGCAGCAGCAGCAGGGTCCTGTGCTGATCCTGAATGACCTCCCTTCAGACATCTTTAAAAAGCCTTCAGTACCTCCACATTCCTCAATGAGCAGAACCAATACCTTGTACACCACTACTGCAAAGTAACTACAAAGAGAGGGACAGGTGAAATGTCAAAGAAAACCATTAACCATTGCATAGGCATACAATATTCTCTAGTCTACCACCTCAAAGGAAAGCTCTGTGCTAAATACTGAAGAAAAAAAATCTGACGCTCATTAACATCGTTTATGTTCTTCAGATTGTAATATGACCAATTTTAAAGATTCGGAATGATGGTTGGGATAAGGGCAATGTGATTCGGTGTACAGAAGTTCCTGCTGTATATTTCCTCCTTTTTTCTTTACTACTTTAAGAATATGAACGGATCTATGCTCTTTCCTGCAAACTACCAGTGTAATGATTATGAGAGTAGTTAAACAGTGTTCAAATTTCATAAAAAGTATCCTCTCTGATTAGACCATGATCACTGCTGTCAGTTCAGTGCTTCAGGCAAAAGGGCATTGATCCTTATATTTTACAATGCAGTATACTTCTTAATAGGTTTATAAAGAAATTCCAGCATTTCATAAATAGAAAGAGGTGGGAGGGGTAGACAGAGAAGAGATAGCTTACCAGTTAGATGTCATGTCTGTGAACATGACAGCCCTTGGGATCCACATCCCAAAGCAAGACATGGTGGCAATGACCTGAAACACGGAGACAAATGTACAAAGTCACCACCCCTGATACTTTCTTGCACATTCTTTTGTAGTTCAACAAAGTTCAGCCAAAGTTCAACAAAGAGAGTTTACAACCTGTAACGGCAACGGATATATGTATGTATATATATATATATATATATATATATATATATATATATATATATATATATATATATATATATATATATATATATATATATATATATATATATATATATATATATATATATGTATATACAGTACTGTGCATAAGTTTTAGGCAGGGGATGCTGTTTTGAAGGCGAAAGGGTGGTCACACCAAATGTTGTTTTGATACCGATTTGGTTTTCCCTCACTTTGTATTTCATGAATTGATAAAAAAAAATAAAAAATTATTCACATTTATATTTTTATATATATGTTTTATAACTTTAAAGACTTCACACCTGCCTAAAACCTTTGCACAGTACTGTATATATATATATATATATATACTCACTACTCTACTATATACATATACACACTAACATATTTAAGGAGAATATTCTATACTCTCTAAAATTCTTAAAGTTTTGACTGGTCTGTTACAGTAAGGTTTTAACTTTGTGAACATTTGATAAGCTGATGTTTTTTTTTTTAAATCAACATTTCAGCGATCTTTATTTTGATATTCAAAATATATGAAAATACTGTATTATTTAGACTTTATTACTGAGGCCATTTTTAACTTAGTATTTGATTTTAATAAGTTGTACAAAAAATAATATAATAGCCATGCTTACCGGAGCTGCACCACTGACCCAAATAATTGTTGTCTTCTTGGGGCAGGGATACTTTCTATACACATAAACACACTCCTCCAGGTAAATGATCAGGGACAAGCAGGACATTACGGTGAGCATGGAATAGAGAGTAAAGCCAAACACATCCAGGTCTAGTTAGAAGAGATAACAGGGGAAAAGGAAATAAGTTAAAGAATTTGTAAGTCAATTAATCAATACATAATTGTGGGATACCCTCATTTATTGTTGGCCACATTTTCCTCCATATTGGACTTCATTTAATTGAAAACAGGATGGTTTAAAATCCTTCTTATTTAACTTTGGAGGGAGACTTATTTTAACCAGCCCCAATAGAACCAAAGCATCCAAAACTAGTCCTTGATCAATTCAATATGGATTGAGATCAAGTATCTCTACAGAATGAACAATAAATAACACAAATCTGTGGAGGAGTGCATGTATGTATCAACATTTAAAGTATGATGAAGTGATACTTAATGGACCATGATAATCAGTCCAGATATTTTTTTAATATGAAAAGAAACATTAAATGTTAATGTTATATTATTTGAAATATTAATAGATCACAGCTGAATATGTTGTAATCAAGGTGTAATTATTAGGACATCTGACATTCTGTACCATTGGACTTGATATAACATTGGGTCATTTATAATGTAAAGCCAATTTAATCATAGCAATAATTTATTTTGCAATACATTTCTGCTCATTGAGCTTTATACCAACCTATGATGAAAATAGGACTATATACAATAAGTTTTTCATATGAATATTCAATTGCACACAAGACTCAGACTTAGGGTATAGGCCTAAGCTTAATATTTTTAATAGAAAAAAATAAGTTATCTATAAGAAGCTTTTTAAAACGTGACGATTAGGCTATATGTCGGTTTTTATATCTAGCCTATGATTTCAACATGGGATTAGACCAAAACACGTTGAAAGTAGGCTACATCATCGTTGAAAGTACGGTTAAAATGTAGCATAATATACTTTTATTATTAATAAATGAATAAATAATAAAAACGAAAAAATCCAAGATATTTCAGACTTAATATATAGTAGTGGCCAGCCACATAAAGTGATGTGATTCACTCACCCTTAATCACATCGATGGCAAGTGGGGGTTCTTGTAAACAAGACGGATCGATAGTGGTGTTTAAAGCTTCTTCCATGACGAACCGATTTGTGTGTCAATTATTTTAATCTTGAAATGGTGTCTTTCAGTAAATGTTTGTTCGTTTGTTTAAAAGGAATGCAATTAAGCTACAGGGTCTGCATGCATTCCAAATCTGAGTGAGCGGAAGCAATAGCTGACAGCGAGATAGTCTTCAGGTAGTAAGTGCACTTTGACTTTCCTCCGCAATGCACTACTAACCATAAATGAAAGTTTGATGAGTAAGAGAACACAGAGATCGCTACAGGCTATGGCACTACCCTCACACATAGACATATTCTCATCTTGTATTCTTGAAGTCCAGTACACCCAATGAAAAGAGTTAAATAGAGTGGGAAATATGACCTAACAGTATAGATTACATAACAGACACTAACGAATACTCACCAGTTTATTATAAAGACAGGTGGTGCTAACGCTACTAGTATTAAATTGGTAAAATTGAAAAAGTACACATTTCAGCTCTCATTCTGACAAAAGTGCTGGCCGTCTTTCTCTGTTATTCACATAATAAATACATATCTCAAATGAACATCCACAAGTGCAATTCTAAATATTATATTAGTTAGTCAAGTTTCATTAATTGTGTGGATATTTGTCCAAAGCGATATATAAACATACATATATATATATATATCTGTAAAACTGTAACGCTCAATTGATGTGACCTAGGTGAGGCCGTCTATGGCATTAATCACAGAACAATCACACATTTAATCTCCTACGGTTAATGCACAGTGCGTTCAGGTGAATGGCAGAGAGGTCATTAACCTCAGTTCTGTCACATCCACCTCTTCCTCGGCCACTTCTGTCAAACAAAAACCTTGAGATTAACAGTGGCACCTCAATGCCACAACCCTGCCCATAGATAACCATCAAACCGTTCTACCCACACCAGTGACTTCCAAAGAAAACAATGTGTAATCTTAATGATGTCACAAAAGTGAAGGCCAGTGTCATTCCCTAACTGCACTACTGTCATCGCCATCTCGTTCCCTGACCTTAGACATGCACTTAGGGCTGAAATGTGTTTATATGCAGTGATTTTCCCACATTGCAGCTAAAAATGAGGTTAAACACTTATAACTGTTATTATGTTTCAAGTGTTACATTTCTCTTGATGAACATGAAAGTGCGCCATGGGTACACCAATAACTCAAATGCCATAACTTTAATAATACAATGATTACAGATTGCACTGAACAAACTTTATTATTACATTTCAACACGACTACATTTACAATTTAACTGTGTATAAAATTAAAACAGTTCATTACATTAAACTCCCCAAAAATTGTGCATTAAAAAATATTTCAGTATTGGATTAAAAAATCACAACGACTGACTGGCAGGGTAGGTATAAATAGTGAAAATGCATGCAAACATGGGCTCATTTACAATGAATATACATTAATGAACATATTCTAGGAATGTACTGAAGCACAGAAATGCATCGACATAGAATAGGATTAAATAACATTTTAAAAAGTTATAAAAAAGACTATTCCATGTAGGTCTTAACATGAATGTAATCAAATTGCTCCCAGCCTTTATTTGAAAGTAAATCCACATGGATCCTAGTCGTGGATTAGGAATATATAAACATTTAATTTTAGTTTTTAAATGTTTTTTGTTATTTTCCATTCTGTATTATACTAATACAGTGTATGTAAACAAACCATAGTTAAACTGGCTGTATATGGTGTTATACTTAATTTAAGTTAAAGGAAGTTAAGGTATGAAGCTTGATAACAATTTGGAAAAGCCAGTGATTGCACCTCATATGTTGACTGACCTCATATATTGGTTATGTCATAGACACAAATTAGATCTCTAACACGCAAACATCATCCTTCAGAGTATATCAACACAGTAACTTCAGTTACTTAATCCTCTAACTTGTAGGGCAAATCAAGCCCAGCCACTTTCATTATGCTAAATTAACCAAAATTACTCAATGTAGCATAGACATAGTCATTTAGTAACGTATTAAACTGTTATATTGTAATACTTCACACTCATTTCAATAATCCATTATTAGTAGTAACCATCTTTAGGACTGCATTAACAATTTTTGTTTTATGCTATTGTATAAAATGGACACAATCCCACCAAATACAAATTAATGATTATAATTTGATGTCATGATCAAAGAAAGCAGCATTTGTCATAGAGCACTTTTTGTCTTCATCACTTTTTCATTAAATAATTCCCTTTTCATCTGTCTATGGATACAAGTTAAATGTACATAGGATGATAAATCAACAGATGCGCTTTGACTATATAGTAACACTCTATTTTGAAAATTGTCAAGCCTCCGTAGAGAAATAAATAAATCGATATCTTTTTACCCAGAAACTCTCTTCATTAAAACATTTGCCAGAAAAAAAATCAAAAGCCTTCGTTATTACCTATTATATATCCGTCTCATACATAAACCACTCCTTCAAAATTGCAGGCCTTAACAACATAGTAGCACCATGCAATAATACACCCTTTACAAAGACATGTTACTAAACGTTTGCCAAATGCCAAAATTACACATTCAAACAAAGTACATTAGATAACGAAAGGAGTGAAGGCACATCTGTCTATGCAAATCACTGAAGACAATGTCTTGCTAAAATGAACGGATTCATTAAGCGTCTCAACTGCTTGAAATGTAAAGTGCTAACATCAAGTGAAATATCTGTGTTAATGCCCTTTGACAGCCTTTTAGACAACCTTGGCTTTCGTGGCCTGATGGCTCTTTTGAACTACCAGTTACAGTTTCAGGATGATTAATACAAAAAGGTTTTCTTTACATAAACAAAACAAGCCTCATACAAACATGCAAACAAATTGGTTGTGAGGTGTAAAGATGGTAATATGTCAATAGAAAACTTCAGTCGACATTTTGTAATAATAGAAAAATTAATGGAGTGACAAAACAAATAACTCCAAACTCTCAGAACACTTTACGCAGATCTGTCCGTGTTGTGGACATGCGCACGTGCCAAAACCAAGCAACTACCAATCATCGGTTACACACCGTAAACATTAGTAAGCTTTCTGTGAATTTTTATAGATCAAGCCAAACATGATCTCTTACTAAAGGATAATAAGTGTAACTCAATCCAAATACCATCCCAGTTGACCAGCAAATTAAGGTAACCAATAATATGTATACTGTGAGAACCATTTATCTTACTGTGTTATAAAAATAAAAATACTAAACATTAAACAGTAAAATAATAGCCCAATAATAAAAGTTTAGAAAATTTGGCTTGAAGTCCCAGAGATAACAATGTCCTTTGATAGTGTCTTTGGTAAGGAACAAATTCAAAGTCTCAATGAGAAAATGCTTACATTGGATGAAAGCTTAATTCCTGCAGTTGATGTATAGACGCGATGGTGACTAGCCTAAAATAAAATGTGTTGTGTGGGCAGAATATAATAGGATTAGAATGGGAAACATGAAGTCCATCTACAATACATACAGTGCATTCAGAAAATATTTATACCCCTACACTTTTCCAATATTGTTACAGCCTTATTATAAAATAGATTTGAAAATATATATGATCTTCTCATCTACAAACAATACCCCATAATGACAAAGCAAAAACAGGTTTGTAGAAACTTGTGCAAATGTGTATATATATATATATATCAGATTCACATACTAAACACTAAGCATTTAGACCCTTCACTCAGTACTTTATTGAGGCACCTTTTGCAGCAATAACAGCCTCAACTCCTCTTGGGTATGATGATATAAGCTTGGCACACCTGTATTTAGGGAATTTATCTGATCCTCTCAAGCTCTGTTAGGTTGGATGGGGAGCGTCGATGCATAGCTATCTTCAGGTCTCTCCAGAGATTTTCGATTGGGTTCAAGCCCGGGCTCTGGCTGGGCCACTCAAGGGCATTTACTGACTTGTTCCAAAGCCAATCCTTGGCTGTGTGTGCTTAGGATCGTTGTCCGGTTGGAAGGTAAACCGTTACCACAGTATGAGGTCCAGAGTGATCGGGAGAAGGTTTACATCAAGGATCTCTGTGCTTTGCTCCGTTGGTCTTTTCCTCAATCCTGACTAGTCCCCAAGTTCCTGCAGCTGAAAAACATCCTCACAGCATGATGCTGCCTCCTCTATGCTTCACCGTAGGGATGGTATTGGCCAGGTGATGAGTGGTGCCTCGACACAAACCACTCAGAAGTCTACAGACAATTCCTTCCACTTCACGGCTTGGTTTTTGCTCTGACATACATTGCCAACTGTGGGACCTTATATAGACAGGTGTGAGACTTTCCAAATCATGTTCGCTCAATTGAATTTACCACAGCTGGATTCCAATCAAGTTGCTGAAACATCAAGGATGATCAATGGAAACAGGATGCAAATCATAGCAAAGAGTTTGAATACTTATCTAAATGTGATACGCACACATTTCTACAAAACAGTTTTCGCTTTGTCATTAGCAGGTATTGTGTGAAGATTGATAAGGGAAATAAATTACATAATCTATTTTAGAATAAGGCTGAAACATAAAATGTGGGAGAAGTGAAAGGGTCTGAATACTTTCTGAATGCACTGTACAAAAGATGTGGCCTGAGAACTGTAGTGTCATCGCGTGACAGATTTTAAGTGAAGGATTAAGTAGGATTTGTTTCCTATAGATCCCATTCGATGGCACAGCTGTCTCCTGACAGATGTACCTGCAGACCTTGTGCACCACCTGTGGCAATGTCGAGGGAAAAGATTACACATAAAAATGCAAACACAGGAGAAACAGGAAGAATAAAAAAAAAATACAGTACTGTGGGAATTGTTTGCAACATACCTGTCTAGGATTCGCTCTCCAAGGTAACGGTCACTGTTTGGCTTTCAACTGAAGGATGAAAAGGAAATTAACCAGTTAGCAAGTAGTGTCATCATCATCATCATCATCTTCATCCGCTTTGTCCGGGGTCAGGTCGCGGAGTTAGCAGTTCCAGCAGGGCATCCCAAACTTCCCTTTCCCGGGCCACATTTAATAGCTCTGACTGGGGGATTCCAAGGCGTTCCCAGGCCAGTGTGGAGATATAATCCCTCCACTCGGTCCTAGGTCTGCCCCGCGGCCTCCACCCAGCTGGACGTGCCTGGAACACCTCCCTAGAGAGGCGGCCAGGTGGCATCCTTACTAGATGCCCGAACCACCTCAACTGGCTCCTTTCTACGCAAAGAGGCAGCGGCTCTACTCAGAGTCCTTCACGAATGGCTGAACTTCTCACCCTATCCCTAAGGGAGATGCCAGCCACCCTCCGGAGGAAACTCATTTCCGCCGCTTGTATCCGCAATCTCGTTCTTTCGGTCATGACCCACCCTTCATGACCATAGGTGAGAGTAGGAACGAAGATAGACCGGTAGATTGAGAGCTTTGCCTTCTGGCTCAGCTCTCTCTTCGTCACAACGGTGCGATAAAGCGACTGCAATACCGCACCCTCTGCTCCAATTCTCCGGCCCATCTCTCGTTCCATTTTCCCCTCACTCGAGAACAAGACCCCGAGATACTTGAACTCCTTCACATGGGGTAACCGTAGTATCAAGTATCAAGCAAGTAGTGTACAGAAGATTATATGTCTAATTGACTATTCCAGGTAATTTATACCAATTATTACACACGGAATAGTAGTCACTTTTTGTAGATTACTTTAAATTCCCACTTAAGTAAGGGAAACAATATACAAAAATGTTTTTGTTTAAAGAAAAGTCGTTAACTAATGAAAAGTCATTAACTCACCGGTGTCCTCTGACATTGTGCTGACATCTTCCATGTGGTGGATGTTATTGCCAATGAGATAGGGGTTGGCCATGCCAGAGGGGCTGTAAAAGGGAGGGTTAAACATTTCTCACCAAGAGACTGAAAAGTAAGAAAATGTGTGAACATGTTGCTGTTTACTAATAGTCTTCCTCACGATAAAAAGTAACAAACCCTTTTCCATTAGGATGGAGGATGGAATTGGCCCGCTCAGGGTCTATGTGCACCAAACGAGTAACAAAAGAATGTCCTTCACCCAGACTAAGAAACAGGTTCAGAGAAGAGAGTGATGAATCTCCACATCAATGCTGAAGCACAGCAAGTTAGAACGGAAATTATTGAAATCTCAATCCGATTAATTTACGACAAATAATATGCAAACACTGAATACACTTGCAGAGAATTGGTGAATCACCTGGAGTAAACGGGAAATATCCAGTACTGCTTCTGGTCTCCAAAAACCTCCGCCACATTTCGACTGAAGCCTAACGAGAAGCCATTTTTGTCTTGCCCATTTCTGAAGACAGGGGCCCTGAAAGCCTCTAAAAGTTACAGACAACAACATTGGTTTATTGACTATATTTATCTAAAAACATTGCCAAAGCATGACTGCTGGGGCTAAATACATTTTTACTGATGCTATTAGAGAGGGACATATTTAGTGGCACAGGACAGGCCTAATAGTTATGGTGCTATTGTTAAGTATACCATGTTTGATGAGAGTGTAGTGCTGTGTCAAAGCATGATAGGAGCTACCTATAGTAGTTCTGTTTTTCCCCACAAGCCATAGATGATAGCTGAACAGCGACATGATGCTGATGAAGAACATGGTTGCCACAAAAAACAGAAACAACACGTGGAATTTGGCGTGAGTGTCAGGTAGCTGATTCTTAAAAGGAGAGAAAAGAGGAGACATGTTAATCATTTTATTATCGTTATGGCCTTGTTCAGTGTTCCCTAAAGATCTCAGTTTCTGGTGCGGTAAGTCATCTGGTTATAGACTGAACTGCTCAAACCACAGTTCAATAATTAGCTATAACAGTTGCTTTAACATGGGCAAACTACTGCCTTAAGACAGCGTAACAGGATGTACAAAAAGCAACGAGTCAGCACTCGTGTGGTTAGGAATGATAAAGGGTAGTGACAAAAGTGAAGGAGAGACAAACAAAGACAGGTCTACAGTAGGCATGCCCTCAGCAGAGTGACTGATTTCACTAAAGTGGTGCTTGGGTAGTGTATAAAGTGGCATACACTGGAGAAGACCAAACAGTGATTTGTCAAAAGGGGAATCACACACACAAAAAAAAAAAGTTGTCCTCATGCTCATTAAAGCGATCAACAAAATGTCAACATTTGATTATGTATATACTTGTAAATATAGTTTGCGCCATTGGGTTTGTGACCTTGCAGTTTGCCTTAACAAGTGGCAAAATCATTCTTAATGAGCAAAACAACCAGATGGTGAAAGCTTTGAATTTTACCTCAGGACACTGCTCAGCAAATCTCCTTCGGCAAAGCTTTTAAGTGTTAGAAATAGAGAGAGCGTTAGCAAGGACAGAGTGTTTGTAACACAAGTGGAGAGAAGCAGAGAAAGACCGGAAGGCAGACATAGAGCTGAGGAAACTAAGACTGTTGGCATCACAGATAATATTAGGTTCATTGCAGCTTTTCTTTTACTTACTGTCCAGAATCGGATGAAATACTGAAGGACCGTGGCAGCAATGAATGCACAGTACATCATAGAGTAGGCCAGGAACAAGACAAAATACTTGTAGTTTGAAAAGCCAACACAGTTATTCACCCTACAAAATATAAATGAGGATAAAAAAAGAGCAATTAGTTACAGTGTTGCGTTTTTCCCCACTATTACATTTTTCATGTTGATTTGATCAGATGTTCAACTAAAATCTAGATAAAAGGGACCCAGAGTGACCGAAAAACACGAAATGTGAGTACTTATTCAATATATTCTTTAAAGAAAGTTAATCAATCTTAAATTGAAGTGCACCCTTAGACCTAATAGTGCATGACACCACCATGAGCAGCAATGACCAAAACCAAACACACCCTGTAGGTACTCATCAGCCTCACAACACAGTGTAAGACTTCTGGGCCAATCACCGATGCAAAACTACTTTCACTGACTTCCATGAGGACCTCACGTTTTTTTTCTTCCAAAAACGCAAAACAATCGACAGGAGAAAATAATTCATATTGAAATTCATATAAATTACATACTTACCACGGACAGTGATGGTCCATCTTCAGCACGCACCTGAAAATGAAACAAATAACGAGAAAGAGAGAAAATGTGTTACTACCTATCAAGTGAAAAATCATACAATGTCTTCAAGACACAAGATGAAATTGAAATGCTAGGATTACGAGGAGGTGTTGTTTTTTGTAAATTAAGGTTTGTTCACACGTACGGACAGTTAGAAATTTGAACAGGAAGCCTTTTACTCTTGCTACTAATGGAGTCACACAGGAGGAAACCATCTAATACCTAATAATACTAATAAGTCATGTTCTTCTGGAATCAATACAAATACATACCGACATCCACAAAAGTTTAACCCCACTGAATGACATTTCAAAATACACAGAATACAGAGTGATAATATACATTAGCATATAGCACTTCAGAAACCAATATTTAGAATGGACTACGGTTCAAAGCAGATAGGGGTTTTCAAGTGGGCACCTCCCATCCAGGATGTTTTGTTAAATTGAGTCTACAACATCTCCGGCAGGAATAACGGTGAGCAATGACATCTCAGAGCCACCCCCCTCAATATACGTCCTCGGCACGGCCAAATAATTGAAATGAAAGAAATAGGACGTATTAAGCTGTAATCTATTGCTGCAGGATCTTTTCGGCTCTACGGGGATACTTACAGTCCACTGAAAATAAATAAATCAGATAGATTTACCAACAGATAAGCCACAAAGACGGAAGCCACTCACATGTCACAAGTGGAGCAGTGATGACAGCGGTCAGGTTTGATGACTTGACAGTGGTCACAGTAACGGACAGCTGTGGGAAATACAATACAAAACATGGCATCATCACAACATGAATGCTTTTCAATTAAATTCGTCCAATCAAGAACAAACACACATTTTTAACTGGTTAAGATCAACATGGATTTTGGAATAAGTGTGGGTGAGGAGGAGTTGTGACACACACCTCCTGTCCCAGTGCGCGTGTACACTGGTAGCTCCCTGGCCACTTTCTTTAGGATCTCCTGCTGGGTCTCAGGTCTCTCCTCTTTTTCATACAGCTCCTTCTCCACTTCGGGCAGGGAGAACTAACAAAGAATAATATGTTGGTAACACGAACTAGCTTCAGAGCTAGGAATTTCAGACGGTGTCTTCCATACACATATTTGTTTATAGCCTACAGGTGTCTTGTAAAGATAAACAACCCTTTGTTTCGTGTCATGTTGATATTCTCTAGGTTTCCCCATGTCGATAGATGGCATAGGGAGTTTGTGTCATCTTATATTTTTACCCAAGTAAAAAAAAAGTAATGGATTACTATTTAAGAGTTCTTACAGTCATCAACATCAATAAACAAATATATACCTCTAAAAAATCCTTTAATAACATTTTTGGGACTATACGTTAAAACCCATCTTTGCTTGACATTATTTCTTAAAGAGACTTAATATACAACTCTTTTTTATACATTTACAGTTGTATCTATTACACTTTGTCTATCCTGTTTAGAGAAGAAAAAGATGTAAGATCCACAAGAACCACCATGTTCAAACAGTCTAATTGCATAGTGCAACAGGGAACACCCTGCCTTTCCTACTGAACACGTGGCAATGTGGTGTAGCAAATTGGGGAACTACAGTAAATTGGATTACCGCTTTTGAGGGCTTGGCAGGCCTGGAGCATATAGTCTTCCAGTAAGACCAAATAAACATAATGAAGAACACGTGAAAGACCACCAGGTAGCTGACTGTAACAGAATGGGAAGACAAAAAAAGAACGGTCAGCTTACAAATTTAAACAAATCACAGTGAACTTTATCTGAATCGTAACATTAAATGTCACGTGAACTCAGGAGAACTGATTGAAACTAAACTCCATTAATGTAGTGTGAGTGTTGCAAACTTACTTCGTTCTGCATTATTTGGGATTGTAACTGTGAGAGACACAAAAAGATGTCAGACAGAAGAGGGCTTAGAAGAGGCCAAATGGTTAATGTTCATCTGAGTTACAGTACTACAGTAGGCCTCTCACATCACTCCTGAACCCCAGCCCCCAACCCCAGCTGCAGCCTGGCACTGCCAGTGGCAGACCTGCCAATCTAATAGGCCTTTGTTTGGCCTGCTGAAGGGATGCCCTGGACTGACTGCTGCTACTGACTGAAAGACAGGGTGGTTACAGGCTATTGTACAGTTAGTCCGAGCTTTGCCGATTCAGACAAAAGTGAATGGAACTGCTACCAAAACCTGTGTTTTGCAATGTGTCAGAAAAAGAACTTTAGCTGTTTCGAAGGAACTGTATAAATGTAACACGTAGCAACTTAGTACACACTTATTATCATTAAAATATCTATTAGCATTAAAAGATATTACATTTTTTCACGATTTAAATAAAATAATAATAAAATAAGCACCTTAAAGAAAAGTATTGTCAAGTGATGGTCCTACAGCTAGTATAAAGTGGAAAGGTTGTAAAGTATCCTATTTGATTAACATCTAATGGCAAAAAACATAGCTTGGCCAAAATCTTTTTTTATATATATAGTGTCCTGTCGAGTCTCAAACTGATACACTTACTATGTAGCAGGCTGTACCCTTACACGCAAATCTGGACGGCAGCTTTAATGTTTGTGAAGGAGTATTATTGTAATTGCACGAGCTAACATTAACGTTAAATGAAAGGAGCCAGCTATTTTGCTGACAACTTAAGTTCACATAACACAATCAACACAGAACATTTGTATAATATGGTGTACTTACAGATGCAAAGCTCAACAACATAAGCATAATACGACCATCCAACCACCAGATTTATGAAAATAACAGGAATCCAAGCCAAACCCTTTTGACAGCATCTCAGTACGTGAGAAGGCGCCATCTTTAATCCGTTTGCAGAACTATGGGTGTGACGTCAAAGTACTTTTTCTTTTTTTTTTTTACTGGACAGACATTGGGCTGTTCTAGGCCGGCTACCTGTATGTATACGTCATACGAGAGTCAGACAGTTTCGCCATAAGTAGGCGGAAAGTCTTCGACTAAGACATGCTGCAACATCCGCGTTATTAAAACTAGAAAGTACGGTCGCTTTGCACAGCAAAATGTTTTATGTAAATCTTAAAAACCAACACTAACATCTATTTCAAAACCAAATGGCAAAATACAAATAGCTTTATCTAGATTCACGGTAGCTATAGAGCTATTTAAAAATTCTGGCACTACTACTCACTTTGAACCGTCAAAAAAATTGTCAATTATATGGTTGATGGCTGCCCAGCAGGTGGCAGCAGCACCGACAACTTGAACTGATATCACGGTGGGTCGATTTATTTTTAACACAACTGGACCTTTCAAATATATTGCATGTAGTCCTCTTTGTGGCATTGTAAACTTTATGTAATAGTTTACAAAGTTTTGCTCCTTAACCTTTGCTTGTGTATAACACCCCCTGGTCATCTATGGATGAGTGTTCTCACATGTTTTCATAATACTCTATTTTGTACGTTTATGTGGCCTCAAATCTGAATATATGCTTTTATTTCCTTGAATAGGATAAAATGGACAACAAAAGTATTCCTTGGTTGAAACACAACATGCAGGAGAAAGCTGGCTCCTCAAAGGTTTAAACAACAAGAGACAGTAACAGAAATGACACAAGCAGAGAGCACTGTGAAATTAGAAGTTGAGGAGGTGTTAAAATGTAATACCGAAGATAATTGAGAAAGAGTATCAGCATCACATATATCTCTTTAGCAGGAGTGCCAGGTAAATGCTCTGACTCTCAAGCTTAGACAAACTCAGTGAAGTACAAAATAGATTCCACTGGAAAGTGTGTGTGTGTTGATCTGTGAAAGAATGACAGAAAAATCAAGTATATACAGTACATTGGGAACAAATTTCAAAGAGTAGGAGTAGATAATGTAAGGGAGAAATGCATTGCCTCAGACATGATTTATCAGTGACATTAAATCTTCCATATTGATATATTTCCACATCCTCCTTTATTCCACTGCAATCCAAGATAATTGCATATCCTACCAATGCAGGAATATAATACATTTATGATTTCTATTGATTTATGGTCCTACTTTCTTGTTTAATCAGATACATTGTTTTGGCAAACAGGACTGTTAAAAAGCTCATGCTGTAAAGGTAAGCAGACGCCATTAAATAAAATAGTAAGTATTCTTGATTATACTTTAAGTGCATATGCATTGCAAATCACCAATCAATACCATCTATTAGGTAATATATACTGGATGTTACCACACTAAACGTAAATTAAAACCTATGAAAACAGTGTGGGTCACTCTCTAATACAATTATGAAGTATAGTATATAGATAAGACATAAAACAGACTGCAGCCTGAATCAAGAAGATTCTTAAGGAGATGCATCAGAGATGTACACACAAATGAGGTATCAGTGAGACAGTACAAAACAGACAGAGAAAGTGAGAAAGACCCGAGTTGTGTCTAGTGTGATGATGACATCCTCTGGCTCTGCTCCAGTGCTGACGAAAGCTGCTGAGCCCCCCAGTTTCCATGGAGACTAGCAAGAGCAGCCGGAGAAAAAGAGGCAGAGGGGAGGGGCATATGGGAGGGAGAACTAGAGGAGAAAGAAGCTAGAAGGGAGATAGGGAGCGAGAGAGAGATACGAAGGGAAGGAAAGACAGACAGCGTAAGGGATAAACAGACGCAGGAAACGAACATACAGAGAGCAATATACAAAGCCTGTGTACAAGGTAATAAAAAGGAGGAGCAATTATTATAATTACTCTGTCAGCAGACGAAGAATAATTAAGGCAAACTATAGTGGAATACTGATAAAGGGAATAGATAGAAGAACGAACATACAAAATGGATGTACAGTCAGAGAGCTGTGAACCCCCGCCATGCGACCCCCAGCCTACGGGAAAAATCAGAAAAGGATTTAAGCTGTTTGGAAAACACAAGCCAGGCAAAATCTTCTCCAAGCGCAGCAAAGGTGAGGAGAACAACAAATCACCTGTTTCAATGTGCAAAACCACAGATGGATTATCAGAGACTGTGGAACCGGAGCAAGAGGCAGACATGGAGAAGGAGCTGATGAAAGAGCAGGAACCCGAGGTGAGTCAAAGCAAGGAGGAGACAGTGGAGGAGCCACTGGCTTATAATGTTGACCCTAGCAAGTCCCCTCCTCGTCCTTCTATCTCCTCGATCACCTCTGCCAAATCCCTTGGTTTCTTATCGTTACTTCGAGGGGGCCGGCGTGGAGGGGGAGAGCGCCGCGTCCACACAGTGTCGCAGCCAGCGTCACGACAGCGACGGGGGCTGAAAGGTCTCTTTGGCAGCATGCGCTTTAGGGAGAAGGAGGACAAGGGAGAGAGAGAGGAAGCTCCTCCGAGCCCGCTCCTCATGTCCTCCCGCGCAAACAGCGTGGAGATCATCAAAGAAGATCTACCCCTGACACCCAAAACCCAGCCTCGCTCCCTGGGCAGCCCTGAGCCTGAGTGCTCTGCTCCAGCTAGGAGCCCCACCACATCAGATAGCTCATCCAGAAGCCTGACAGAAACCACAGCTTCTCTGCCAGCCACATCAAATGTGAGTAGCTCTGATCCGGATGTACCGCCCCCTCTACCTACTACCGAACCCCCAATGGATCCTAATGTAGATCGACTGAGCTCTTTGCTTGCAGACATCTCCTCTCTCTTGACCTTCGACTCTATACAGGCAGGGGGAGACCTCATCGCTGATGTGGAGGCGGAGTGGGGTAAAGCCAGCCGAGCCGTTGGCATGACAGAGAAGTTCTCCCCTACTGTCTCTACTTTTAAACCCACCCCGTCTGCCACACTTTCAACCAGCCCTAATGCTTCTATCTCTTCTACCACCACCACCACTGCAGTTAAACCCCCGACTGCCCCTGCCACTACACCTTCTCTGATTACTTCGACAGCAAAGCCCACCAATGCATCCGCTTTCCCCATAACGGCACCCAGGTCTACTTTGGAATATGCAACCAAATCTACCACTTTAACTTCCCCTTCAATCAAGCCTGTTTTTACCCCTGCGCCGACCTCTAACCTAACTGTTGTCCCAGCAGTGAAACCCACTCCTTCCCCTAGTCCCACAACGAAACCCTCAACCCCTCCAATAACAGCAACAAGCTTTTCACCTATTCCAAGTTCTGCCCCTCTAAAATCCTTCACTCAGA
Organism: Galaxias olidus; assembly: GCA_026901105.3. NCBI lineage: Eukaryota > Metazoa > Chordata > Actinopteri > Galaxiiformes > Galaxiidae > Galaxias > Galaxias olidus. The sequence continues at coordinate 963,653 of JAPMUY010005619.1, read as the reverse complement.
CAGATAAAAGCCCCCCAAGCTCCATTATATCTACCAGCACCCAACCAGCTCCAGCTACTGTAACCAAGCCTCCTTGTATCATCCAATCACTTAAGCCTTCCACTGGCCAAGCAGCCACATTAGCTACCCCACCGAGTACTGCAGTCTCAAAACCCAGCCCTGTAGCTGTTCCACATCCTGCCTCAACCAATCCCACCCCTGTTATCCACAGCCCTCCATCAGCAGTCCAGGCCACATCATTGGAATTGAGTTCCAATGCCCTCTCCTCCTCTCCACTCAGCCCTACTCCCACACCTGTCCAAAGTTTGGCTGCAGCTAAATCTCAGTATACTCCAACTTCAGTTACCCAACACTGTACTTATTCTAATAAAATCCCACCTCCCGCACAGACTGTAGTCTCTAAGATGTCTGCTGCCTCTACTCCCACTCCTGCCTCTCTACCAAAGACCCCTCCTGCCCCCACCCCCATCTCCATAGATGCACCTAAAACCCCTCTGGTCCCTGCCTTCGTCCCTGCCCATTCGGCCTTGAATAAAACCCCCTCTGCCCCTCTGCCTACTAAAGACCCTGTAAGGTATCTCAATACCAATGCACTGGCCGCTGCTTCTATTCCAATCTGTTCAGATAAAACTCTTTCCACTTTTACCCCAGCCGCAGAATCTTTATCTAAAATGTCCCCTACATTGGCACCTGCCCCAGCCCCAGCCCCAGCCCCAGCCCCAGCCCCAGCCCCAGCCCCAGCCCCAGCCCCAGCCCCAGCCCCAGCCCCAGTACCAGCCCCAGCCCCAGTACCAGTCCGAGCTCCAGCCTCAGCCCCAGTACCAGTCCAAGCCCCAACCCCAGCCCCAGCCCCAGTACCAGTCCGAGCCCCAGCCCCAGCCCCAGTACCAGTCCGAGCCCCAGCCCCAGCCCCAGCCCCAGTACCAGTCCGAGCCCCAGCTCCAGCACCAGCCCCTGCCCCAGTTCGAGCGCCAGCCCCAACCCCAATTGCAGCTACCATTTCCACGCCTTCTGCAGACCCAGCTCCTATAATGACTTCTGTCCCATCTTCTGTTTCCGCTCATGCTCATGTCCCTGCTCATGTCCCTGCCGCTGCCCCTGCTGCTGCCCCTGCTGCTGCCCCTGCTGCTACACAGGCTAAACCTCTTACTTCTAGCCAGGTAAAGGGCAATGAAGGTAAGGTCTCTGTTGATGGAGAAAAGGACGCTGCCAGTCCAAATGGTTTGGATGCTCAAAAGGCCTGGACCAGTTCAACCAAGAGAGTGGACCCACCACGCATTCTGCAGATGGAGCCTGCCACTGTTCCCCAGGGCCCACAGCCAGAGAAGAGGACACCTCCAGTGAAGGCCGCAGGACTCAGTAAGATCCCAGTGAGTGGCGGGGTCAGACTGGGTAAGCAGCCTATCCGGGAGAGCCAGCCAGCCGATGATGAGGGAGGATGGGACCTGCAGACTCCTGGGCTGGAAGACGAGAGCCCTAGCCTGACCCTACACGTCGGAGGAAGTAAAGATAAAATCAGTGCTCTCCATGCACATGTCGAGGCCAGCTTGCCCTCCACAAAACACAATCAGGAGGAGAGTCAGCAGTTACGACAGCCTAGGGTAACCACCAGTATACCGCGTGATTCCAAGATCCCAGTGAAGCAAGGACTACCGTCCCCCTCTGCCTCTCAGATCCCTCAAGCTAAAGAGCATCCACGCACTAAGATACCTGTATCTAAGGTCCCTGTCCGCAGGACTGGCAAGCCCACTGGAGTCAGTGCCCCACAATATGTGACAGATCACCTTAGAAAATAAAGAAGACTGCTAAAATCATCATCATGCCCATAAAGGCTTTGACCCCTAATCATTACTATTCTGTATGGTTACATGAGCACCCTTTGTTGATTTGTGTCACGTCGCTGCATAGAGGAGACCAGAGGAACTATTTATACGCACTGTTTTTTGTATATATATTCAAGACAGTTCTCTCGTTACCATCAATGTCATTCTCTGACTTTAAAGACACCCCGCAAACAGTTCCATATTTAAAAAAGGCTGACGCTGATACACAACACATCTCCTTTAGGAGCAATAGTAGTACCCTGGTAAAACATTGGGTCAACTGGACGTGCATACAGCTATTGAATATAACTAACAAAAGTATTTTAGAATTCACAATCAACAATGTTGAAAAACCACATGTGAAGAGAATTTCTTTCAGAGGGTGCTTTTTCCTACAGACTATCAGTAAAAATAATATTTTCTACAATACTTTTTAACTTTTGTTACTCCCTGTTTTGTAGAACCTCCCATGCCCTTGTCTTGTTTATTTTTTTCAGCAAATCTCTTTGATAAGCACTGGTCCTTTTTTCCCCTCAGTGCTGTCGGTTAGCAGTGCCCTGAAGAAGAAATGCAGCAACCAAAATAGCCTCTCGTAAACATGTCTGGATATGTAGCAGAAGATGTGCCAATAGGAGCCTGAATATTGTTCCTTCATCCCTCTATTTTTTTAAATTTGTTTTGTTCACATTAGGTTTAATCATACAGCGCCTGCCTATTCGCCCGGCCATCAGTAAGACTGTCAATCACACTGTGAACTGGGAGAGACTGTAGCAATGTGTGGGGATCATGTGAAGGGGACATTGGATAATGTCAGCTACAGCGGGTAAGCCAGGAAGAGAGAACATCTGGAATCCGTAGTAAGATTGACTGAGAAATGATGCTGAGGTCCTCACCTCTCGTGGGGTTGCATCCTTATTCTAAACCTACTTATAATCACGCTCAGATGAGGACAATATTTGTGTGTATAGTCTCATCAATGTTGTTCTGTTTCCTATTTAATCAATAAAACGATGTGAGTACTCTAATTATCACAATCGGATCTGCTTTAAAATCAGTCACATCCGGGGGGTTTTCAGAATCATGAGAATATTGTATTTGTATACATGTAAGACTAAGACAACTGAAACACATTTACTTTAATAGATGAAAACTAAATTGTCATACACATGCATTGTACATTGTTAAATTGTCATACACATGCACAAATTAAAGTAAGAGGATTTGCTGGCAGTAGTAGGGACTTAGAAAGAATAAATGATACGTTGTGTAACTTCATGCATGAGTTGACCTGCTATATTTAATTTATAACTATTGGAATGTATTCAGACAAAATAGGATAGCCCCATTTAGTAGTAGTATAGCATGTCCGAGAGTATGTGCGGCACTAGCAGCATATGTGACTCGACAACAACACAATGACAATCTAGAACACATCCCTTCTGCAGAGGCGTTACGTAACTCAGCCACCGTAGGAGAAAAAGCAGCGCAGGAAGGAAAAAAGGATAATAAGCAAACCCCTCTGATTAGTAGCCATGAAGGACTGGGATGACCATGGGCTTTAAGGGTCCTCAAAGCAGAGGAGCAGCATTCCAGCAGCATTCCAGCATGTTTTATGCTCCATAAAAGCCCACTGACCTAAATAACGAATGCATAAATGTCAGACCAGCCTGTCACATCCGCAGCAAAGGGCTGCAGGGGGTAGAACGCAGTAGGAGCACATTTTCAACAGCTCGTAGTAGAGCAACATCATGAATTGTGTTTGTGAACTGGGGTTATTTGTAGTATAAGCCTCCCTAGAAGCTTGAGCTGACGTTCTGTGGTGAGGTAAATGTTTCATGTTTTAGGAACAGTACAGCAGTTCTTGATTAAGTACACAAATTGGTAGATTCATAATTAGCTAAGGAGAGGTTTTGAACATTAGATTAGACTTGCAGCTTTGCAATGCAGAACCAAAGCACATAAAACGAGTGCAAAGCTTTTTTCATCGAATTGCTGCCGGTGGAGTAGTAGGTTATGACAGACCCCGGTGGGGGTGAAACTAACCTGAGTCACAAGGTAGTGTTTGGGGGCTGGTCTGAGTCACGGGGACCTAGGGTTAGTGGTGGGGCTGGGCCCGGTGTGTTGGGCATAAAGACGGAGCAACAAAGGATGGATATTTATAGATGAAGTGTGCAGAGGCTTCACAAACAGAGCTCTGTTCCCTGAGAGAAGCCAGAGGCCCTGAGCAGCAAAGAGAGCTCTCCGAGAAAAACACGAGGACTTCAGTGCATCAGATGCTGATTTAGATATAAGGATATCAGCACACTGTGAAACCATCACCCTCTACCAAAAGAACAATATTGCCCATAGGCTAGGATACATCCACAGACATGATAGCTGGCTGTATGGTTCCTATAAAGTCTAAGTAGCATTGATTTGAGTCCATCAAATAGGTAATTAAAAATCTCAATATTCAAAGAAGCTACGATAGAGAACCGAGTGAGTGTATAAGACAGATGGGCTGTGTTATGTTACATGAGTTAGGGCTATGGTATGTGATAAACTGCATTGTGATAAACCTGCTGATATAAAGATGTGATTATCCTGATAACTTTACAGAGGGAGTTGACGCTGTAATCTACTATTTCGATCGACTGTAACCATTGCAGATCAGTCAGATAACTATCTCAGTAATCTGTTATCCTCAGCTGGACCCAGTTTTGCTGAGAGATTCTAAAACCCCAACCACCCACTCGCCCCAGATATGCTTCACAAATTACAACACCCATTATGCGTGGAGGATATTCAGACCACGGTCTATGTGTTAGTGTTTACTGCATTAGCCTGGAAAGGATGTGCTCTTTTAGGACCTAATTTAGCATGCTTCATTTTGAGTGTCTCCATGCCAACCTGACTAGGTCAACCAATGAGAGGCACTAGGAGAGGGGAGGAGGGGTTTAGACACAGGAGGACCCCATTCTTACACATGCTAATAGGACTACACATTAAATGAAGGAACAATCCTATCAAATAAATGTGTTAATAACCACGTTTCCTATGAATGACTGTATTTGAAACGCATATTTAGACATGTTCCCATCCCACTTGAACAAAGACTTGCATGTCCAGTCTGAAAAACAAAATACATACTTGTGTATTGATGTGGGGGTAAAAGTAGGTGCCAATTATTCCCTCCGTTGTCTGTATATAGTATTTGGAATGGCATAGCATGGAAAAATCAGCTAATTAGTGAACACCTTATGGGCATAGAATGAGGTCATCCATTTGAATGAGTAGACAGGGAGAGATGTTGAGCAGGGCAGCATAATTGCGTCAAAGTAATGCTACAGTAACCTAGTGACACAATTTTCTGACCTGTTCCTCTTTAATTAGTGACCACTTATAAAACATTTTTTAAACCATAGATTCAAGATAAAATAAGTAAGATATAGCTTGGAAATATGTAAAAACTGTATTTTTGAACTGAACAATGATGTTTTGTAGGTTTGACACATATTACAATGTACAATTTAACATATTCAACATTGAATTAAACACATTTAAAGGAGGTGAGTCGTAATACAACATATTTATTCCTGCAACATATGTAGAAAAACATGCATGAAAAAGTAGATTATAAAAAACAAACGTGTTACCTTGTTAATAAAAATAACAATTATATATGTATATCTAAAATACTTCAAAGTGTGTCAGTGTTTCCAAATATGTTGCTGGGCTTGTGAAACAAAGCACAGAGAAGAGTGAATGAGCGGCATAGCCCCCGGACTGAACATGAGAGCAACGTTAACAGGCCACCAGAGGCCTTGTCAGCCACCTCCTCTCACTGAGAAACATCCACTCGGAGCTACAACGCGTCAGTAACACTGTCAGCACAGTAACCTGATCTGGTCTCTAATGCACCTCACCAGCAGAACAACAGTCAAGGAAGAATGCCCTAGCAACCCGCGGGCTCATGACCAGTTGTATCATACTATATACAATAATTAATATTTAGCCACAGATTAGGATAGGATAAAATAGGCTAAATTTATGTTTTGGTTGTACACCTATGATAACCTTCTTCACTTGTTTGGCTTCATAGAGTAAGCTTTCTCACAACACCTCTTTTAATTTCTTTGGCTTCACAAATATGGTTAATTTAATGTGTTAAAAAAACATGCATACATGTGTAAATTTATTCCCATATATTTGATAAGTAGCTTGTGGTAAATAAGATTCAATCCAGATAAATTGAATAATTGTAGTTGTTGTCATGTAGCCAGGTCATTTGTAATTTGTACCTAAATATTAGAAAAGCACATGGTCCCACTGTGTCCAAGCTAAATCAGACTATGCTGAGGACCTCTGCTGGTGACAACAGCGCACAGACACACTGTATTGTAAAGGCAGGGAGGTGCCATAGATACATATTGGCATTAGTCAGCAACATGACCTCCTCCATCTGTTCTTACCAAAGAGTCATATTGCATAGAACCGATTCATTCTGAACTGAGCTAATGGACAAGCACAGACTATTTTTGTGTACAGCAGTGAGGCTGAGAGTGTCACGACCATTTGCACTGAATTGGTGCATTTGGTATATGGCTATGCATAGGTTCAACAAACATAAATGTTTGTAATGTTTGTCTCAGAGTTGTCATGTGCTCAGCTAGTTATTAATGATAGTTATTTCAGACACACAATATTTAGCGTCTACTGTGTAAAGGTATTTCAATTAATTATAAAAGGCACAGTGAACAATTTAAGTGGAATGTTTTGCCAACCTGATTAGCTGTAATATATGCATATACTAAAGAACACAAAGGTTCACTTACAAAGTACCCACATTTTAAGGAGGCTGTGAGCACCATTTACATGATAAATATATAAAAATAATGTCTTTGGTGGAGAGCGCATAAAGGTTGCTTCAAAACCTTCATTAAAAATTATACTGTGCACCAGGATTTCCTTTCGTGATTGTAATGTTCCTGAGCACAAAAAGGCACTGGACACAGATCAATGATGTGCATCAGGCCTGAAAATCCATTAGATGGAGCCATTGTCTGCACAGATTGCACAGCATTTTCGAGAGGAAACCTCAGATGGAAAGACAAACTATTGAACTAGAACATCTAGCTGTGCCTTGATAGTGAAAGGGCATGTCAGCTTGCGCTGCTTTGCTTTGGTGCTCTTTTCTACACAGTTGATAAGAGCAAAACCAAAACCATGTCAATCCTAAACCTAACAGTACATTGAAGTATGTGAACATTAGAGGGAGTAATACAAGTGTAGTGTAGTTGAAGTCAGATAAAATGTGCAGTCTCAAAATGTGCAGATGCAAGTGCCAGACCCAAACAACCACCTAAAGTCATCTGACAGTGCCTGAGGGCTGAAATGACAAGGGGTACCAGAAGACTAATACACTCCTCACCCATTCAAAGTGATAAATATTAGTTATCGGTAATTTTTCTTTTACTAAATAATATTGACCTCTTAATGCAAATTACTGAAGTAAGAGTGAGTATCAGATCAATATATTTCACTCTAAACGATAGTGTAAAACTGAAGCAGGAAGGGGATTGCCAGTTGGCAACCAGTTATCTTTGGTCTATGAGGCAGGGCTGCTGTGAGTGTTTCTGGGAAACAGTGGGTGATCTGGAGGAGGTCACCACCCCCTGGTGGTAGGGTTTACACCATGAAATGCATGTATCCTTCAGCACCGGTGACGATGACGTCCATCCAGATCCGCATGGCCTCAGGTGACGGCGCCACCATGTAATACACCCGGTCATGAGTCTTCACACTGAACGTTAGCGAAGCATTTGGACTCTGTGGGTGACGGTGAATGAAACAGAGGGAGAAAAAGAGAGATAAAGCAGGAAGCCAGACAAAATTTCAACAATATGGTGATGCATGTCAATTTATACAGCAAGACATACTCTACTCAGTAAGCGGACATAACCAATAGCATACCTTGTGGGCATTCTTTAGATGGTCGTAGTATACCTCTTCTATGGCTTGGAAGTATATAACTCCTTTCATCTTGGCCTCGTGTTTGTCTAGGAAAAGGGAAACAGACAGGACCGTTTTTGTGAGCACTGAAACAACAGCATTTTGGATAAAAGCTTTTCTGTTAGGGTCAAAACTATCTCAACATTTCTGGAAAGCGATGTCACTTTTTAGTTGCACTACTTTCCGCTACAACTAACAACGGCATCTGGAGAGTGACAAAACAGAGCAATCCAGGCAGCTGTAGAGAACGATACAGGGATAATTATAGGAATATATGGTTGGAGCATTCACCTGCATAGTAGGCCAACGTCCTGCGATTCCGGTCAAACACAAACCAGCGTTTCTTCCACGTTTTGATCTTGCCACCCATTTTGACCAGGAAACCTCTACACGTTTTGTCGGTGATGGCCAAATGGAAGCAAGCATCAGGATTATGCCCAGCTGCCTCAATGTGGCCGTGGAGGTCAAAGTCATCCTTCCTCACAGGTAGGTAACGTGTCAAGGGACGAGACTGGATGCATTTATGGTAACAGGTTACCAGATGACGTTGGTTGACAGCATGTCAGTTTTAAACATAACAGTGAAATGCTGTCTGTTGATCCATCTCTTATTCTCTCACTTACCTGGGCTCTTTGCTTCTCACGTAACTTCACCTCCCTCTCGATGAGCTTCTGCCTCCTGGCTGTCTCCTCGAGCAATCGTTTCTCCAGGTCCTCCCTCCTCCGTCGTTCCTCCTCCAGAGCCTGTTTGCGCACCTCCATCTCACGCTCCTACACAGACCACGGAAAGAGTAATGGAAGGTCAGCTAAAATGCCCAGCTATTCTCTCTCTCTCTCTCTCTCTCTCTCTCTCTCTCTCTCTCTCTCTCTCTCTCTCTCTCTCTCTCTCTCTCTCTCTCTCTCTCTCTCTCTCTCTCTCTCTCTCTCTCTCTCTCTCTCTCTCTCTCTCTCTCTCTCTCTCTCTCTCTCGCTCACCCTGTGTTCAAGGATTATGTGCTTCTCAGCCTGGGCCTCTCGTAACATACGTTCCATCTCCTCGATCTTGGCCACGTTGGACGTGCTGGCGCTGTGGGGAACAGATAAACATCAAACACAGCAGGACGGCACGCAGACTCTGGCCTCGATGGTACCTATTAACTTGGAGACAAATCCCAGACAAGGGCTTTGAATTCATGAAGTTAAAAAAAGCACAGGCTTTTTGCCTCAATCAAAAATGATTTGCCCATTCTGCACAATTTACAGACATTACGTTGACATCACATATGACGTTTTCAAAAACCTTAAACTTGAGAGCCGAAGACTAGATGATCTATCCACTAAGTTTTTTTAAGTGGTCACACCAGGCCTGTCATGTGCATAAAGGACCAGTAATGCAAAAAACACCTTCTTTCCCTGTAAAACAGCAGCTGGTTCACATATGGTCAAAGAACCCTAGCATCAACACAAAGATATGAATGAATACAAAACACACATTTTACTAGAGAACTATAGCAGTCTGAAAGTAGTCTCAACTAGAAATCTAAATTTCGGCAAAACTATAAGGGACCATAACATTACAAACTTGCAGTCAGTAATACAATACAGCTAGGAATAAACTATATACATACTTGGGAATCTTTCTGATGCATACTGCCTATATGACTGGAAACAATTGATCACAATAACCTCTGTAGCTTTCATTTCAGTCAAACAATGACAATATTGGTCATCAGGATGTGAAAAAGATGAGTACAAATCTCAACACTTACATTAGATTCAGCATTATGAGAACAAAGTGGCCCCAGTTCCAGTTCTAAATCTAGTCTATGCCGGAAAGTCATATGTGGCAAAGCCCCTTGGCTCCTGAGCCTCGCAGAATATGCTGTGCCTGTGTGTGCAGGCACACGTGTGTGTGTTTTCCCATTAACTGAAACTCCATCTCGACAGTCCTGGTCAGCCACACCTCTCCCTGCCTAAAGCCCAGCCCTTTTGATTCTTTCTCCTCTGTGGATCTTTTCCATCCCATGAAAGCTTTTTGGAGGAAGCCACTGATTTACTGATTCACAAGCTATCAAAAAAAGACTACAAAGCGGCCCCTTAGCTCTGCTATGTCTGAACTTTGAGTCCATTGGCCCTGCAGCTCTGTCCAAATGTGGTACCTCTAACCTGGAGATGTTGTCGGGGGAGCAGGCTGATATGCTGGTCTCCATGCTATCTGAGCTGTCTACGCTGAGCGTGTCGAAGGCGTGCCCGTTGTCTGGGTAGGAGAAGGGATCCAGGAAGACATTGGACTCGGATACTGTCCTGCAGCAAAGATCATTCAGCCTCTGTTGGTGCTCTGTCATGTACACATGGCCTGCCAAGACAGGAAGGCAATATATTCATAACAACATCAGTGCAGCATACCTGATCATCACAATTACAATTAAGCCCCAGTAAAACATTGCTTTTCTGAGCATTTTAAAATGTGTCTCTTCATAACAGCCAACGAGTTAAGATTCCAATAATAGGCATGCAACATAAACAAGATCAAGCACAGAGAATTTAGCTAGCTCAGGTGTTTCCACCTGAGTAGGGAAAACAAAATACCATGCTGTGAGAGAAAGAGATAGAAATTATTAAATGTGATGACAGACTAGAGAGAAAATTATTTTACCACAATGTTCTTAGTGATAAAGACTGTATTTAAAGCACATACATTCTTAACTTCCTTTTTGTAAATAAATCTTACTTCAGTGGCCTAAAACACAGCTGAAGGTCATGACCTCAGTACACAGACACTTGATGCATAGAGGGAAACAGCTGTTCACCCTCACCCTTGAGTAGGCGTTGAGTTTCCAGGTCTCTAGGAGAGACGGAGAGGCCTCTAGGGATGACACTCCCACAGCTGGAGCTCTGGGACAGGGGCTGGTGGCTCTGCGTATCACAGCACAGCATTTCACCATGTTAGAAACTCAGCTTTTTTTCATCTCAACACTATGGAAAAACTCAGAGATAATCTAGCCGGACAGAAAACAATTGCATGGGTCCACACGTTATTGATTTGACCTGCAGTTTTTAAAGCTGACCTTGGGTGAAAGACTACGTCCCAGTGTGAAGCTGCTGTAGGGGCTGAGGGCCGGCTGATTCCTCTTCCTCGGGAGGGTGTCACTCAGCTGGGACGAGCTCTCTTTGCCTCCCCGCCTTCTCTCCTCCAGAGAGCGAAAGTGCTACGGAGGAAAGATAATAAATAAATAAATAAATAAGATAGCGTAACACAGAGAATGAAATAGAAAGTAGTCAAACAGTCAGTACCGGGTTCTAGGCGGGAGTGTCGAGTGATTCACTGTCTTAAATTTCAGTACACAGATACCCCCTGCTGGTAACTAAAGAAACTGTACACAGTAAAATGTGCTTTCCCCACCTCTTTGATGGGGCTGTTAGGGAAGGACCGACCTCCTGTGAGCTCAGCATATTTTCTTTCCAGAGATCCAAGGTTCTCCCTCTCCTAAATAGACACCAGAATAACCAGAGGTCAGGTTAGTCCATATACCAAAAGATCAATTAAAAATAGACATGCTACTTTTCTTACCCTTTGGAGCATGTGGATCAAGTTGTTCTTCTCTTTCAGAAAACTCTCTTTCTCTCGCTGTGCCTGCTGGCTAATCTGTGCGGATTGTTTCTTCAGAGTCAGGAGTCTTTCCTGTGGGAAAGAGCAACAAGCTATTTTAGACCCTCACAAGCAGTCACATTAACATAGCATAAGCATTAACATGTATATTGTGTAACATGTACTTACATTCTTTAATGCATTCACATTGTTCCAACTAACCTTTCGTGTGACAGTACTGCGCTGGTACTCAGCAATCTCCCGGAGGAGTTGCTGGTCCCGGCTCTCCTTCTCCTCATTCTGGTTACTTTCTCTCTCCAACTGCTGGAACTCCAGTTCCTCAAAGTGCTTGGTCTCCACTTCCAGGACTTCAGCATCCTAAGGTATAACAGATATGCACACATACAAACCCACGGGTCCATACACAAACACAACACAACACACACGCACGCACGGACGCACGCACGCACGCACGCACGCACACATGCACACACACGCACACGCACACACACACACACACACACACACACACACACACACACACACACACACACACACACACACACACACACGCACACACACACAGTTTAAGTAGGTCATTGTGCAGAGCAAATAAGCATATGTGATGTTAATGAGCACCCATTATCCAGAAAGGTCAGTATGGTCATGCTTCTATCTACTTTAAACAAACAGTTGATGTCATAAAGTACGGACTAAACGTGGGCCTTTGTCAGATCAGAGTGACCATTAAGACTGGAAATGTAGGGAAATGTAGGGAAATATAAGGAAATGGGGGGAGGGGTTGTCAAAGCGAAAGACGGGAGATCTAGAAAGCAGAAGGAAACATACTGTGCACAACGATCAAAGGAGGAGGGTCAGCGAGGAGGAAGAGCAGCCCCGCGAAGGAGACGTAGGAAAAAGGACGGGTCAGTGGAGGAAGAAAGTGCAGAGCGAGAAGGAAGGGCTGCCTCCGTGTCTCTACTGACCCTGGCCAGCTGCTGCTGGAGCTGCTCCCTGAGCGCCTCGGGACACGTGTCCAGCTGGGTCCTCAGCTCGGAGGCCAGCTCCGCCAGCCTCTCTACCTTTACCCTCTCTGCATCCAGCAGAGCTGTCGCCTACAATAGCGGAGCAGACGACCCCCCCCCCCCCCCCCCCCCCCCCCACACACACACACACACACACACACACACACACACACAGACACACACACACACACACAAACGCCCGTGGTACAGTAGGTGAATGTGTGCGAGCATGTAGACACACACACACACACACACACACACACACACACACACACACACACACACACACACACACACACACACACACACAGCAGAGATCAGAGAATATGAGAGTAGAGTTGACAGAGGAGTAGACTGGACAAAGGGAGAGCAGCAGCAGAAAGAGAGAGGGAGATCGATCTGTACTCTTGGATGGACGAGTTCACCACTGCAAGTGTTACTCCTACGCATATTTTCTTCTGTACTCTGTCTCTCTCTCCCCAGCATTTCACAATGAAATCAGGGAAACTTCCCCTTATCAGCACAGCAGAGACCATTGGGTGTCATCGCTACTAGGATGTTATCGTCTCGTGCCGGAGTCTTAAGGACCCATTGCACATGCTACGGGTGCTGTCATGGGCAGCTACCTGGGACTTGTCTGTGATCTTTCCATTGAGTTGGTCCAGCACCTCCTTCTCCCTCTGCAGCTGGGTCATCTCCGAGTCCTGCTCCCCGTCTAGCAGAGCACGCTCCACCTCAATCTGCAAAACACACACTCTTAGAAATAGACACCGCTGCAGGTCATCACCTATGGATCATCCCTCTAAATAGTGTGCAAACAGACAATGTTTAACACAGTGCTTTCCATCCACCCTGTTTTGCAAGAGATCAAAGAGTGAACTCTAAAACAGAAAAGTAATGGCATGGTGCAGCTATGAAGTCTTCTAAACAGACAGTTCACTAACAGTTCAAAACTGAGTGTGAATCCTCCAGCGGGACCACAACACAGCATTAGGGTTGTTGTCATGCTTTCCTTACCTCTCTGATTGACTCCTCCATCTGATTGTCTAGGTCTTTGATCTTCTGCTCAAGCTCATCAATGTTGTTCAGAACCTGGATTCTCTCTTCTTCTAAACGGGTCACTTCCTGTTTTTGTTGAATGTCTTCTGTAGCCTGCTGGGGAGGGGAGTGGGGAAGGGGGGGATTCAGTATGTGGATCCAAAGTGTTTGTATTATAATTCCATAAACCATGACTATATTCTAATATTCTATTCTATTCTATAGTTAAAGTGATGAGTGTGTGATGGCACTATATGCACTCCTAATATGTGTATGGCCTGGATGTGCATGATCAAATTTGGTACAGGATTTTGTGTAAAAACAAAAAGTAAAATACTTGAGTAGTTCAAAATAATATTGCAAAGCACATAGATGCCATTCATTCCTGCTGTGCCTTACAGACTGTGAGTTTACATTGAAAGCAGATTGTTGCCAGGGATGGTTGAGGATGAAAAAAACCTAAACCTAAAGTCACTGCTGTGTTTTTATAATGCAGTGGAAACTTGGGACAGTCCTTATTCCTGCTCACTTCGGAATCTGGAAATACTGTATCTCAGCTTTCTTTTCAGTTTTTTCTTGTGCTGTCAACAGTACTTTTTTTTTTTTTTTTTTTTTACTGATATTGCAAGCACACTCTCCCTTATAGTCAAAGCCCTATCTGCAAAACTAACAGCTCTGCTGATACGAGCCTGCAGGAGCATACAGTCCCAGCCTCATGTGGCAAGCAGGCAGGCAGACAGGTAGCGCCTAAATTTATGGTTTGCCGTTCCTGATGGTATGCCAGTATTCTCCGCTCTGGCTCACCACTGCCCTTAGGAATGTGAGAAATGGAAGTGAGGGGAGTGAGATGTTCCATAACAACTGGTGCTGCCTTGCCACACTCCATACAGAAAAAAATAAGTAGACCATTTGTCGCTACACATTCACTGTATTTACACCCATTCAGTCACTGTATAGGTAATATATTTGAAAAGTAAAACAAGTTTTCTGGAGTGATACAAAATATAAAAGTTGCCATGATCTTATACTCCCAGAAACAAGCATGGTTATATGGCTGGTACTGATTGGCTAGCTATTGCCATTACTCTATCAATCTTTCACCACTCTGTCTAAAACATCTGGAAAAATACAAGTCCTTTCAAACACACACAGACACACACACACACACGGTTATTCTACTGGGGATAAAGTAATTTCCTGTCCCCCCTCCTTGAAAGGATCTGAAGGGCAGAGTGCTGTAACAGAACTATTCCCTGGGGAGATTCTCCATTAAAACCAAACACACCATTAACTCATTACTGCTGTAGAGTGGAAAAATGCTACACTTTTACAACGAGGCTGTAACTCTCAGCTGAGGCTGGGGGAGGGGACAAGGTTGGGGCAAACTTACAGAGTGACAACAGACTGGGGCATCAGAAGAGGTGTACACCGTGTTTAGGAACGCCCCATACAGTGGAAGAATGCAATATAACAAGGGTACAATTGACAACACTGACACATACCTCAACTCCCATGGGGCAGCAAAGTATCATCTACTGTATCTATCATCTACTGTACCGTACTAACTGCTTAATGGGCTTGCATAGCCATTATCACATACTTACACTAACAAGGTCAGGGGTAAACACACAAATGACCGCCGCGGCGACTTATCAGATGCCCTCTTAATATCTCGCCAGCTTAGTAATAATCCTAAATAACATACCCTTAAGGGTTTGAGGAAACTTCTTTTATCTTCACAGCTCCTTCTTTTACTTTTTTGGACATAAAAAACAAATAATAAAGAGGGGAAAAAACGAGTAGTAGCAGTAGAAGTTGACTGTAATTTCCTTTTACCCTGGCTCTGTGATGGGTGGACAGTAAGGGAGAAGGGACGCTGCTACGCAGGCTGACAGCAGGGGACTGGGCCCGGGTTTCTCTGTGTCCGCTGTGTCGCCGCTGGCGGACCGGCCTCTCCTCACAGAGCTGGAACTCCTGGGCCTTGGGGCCAAAGCCATTCTCTGGGGCCGGGCTGCTGGGGGAGTCCGAAAACACAGACTCGTCGTCCGACACCTGGAGCTTCTCCAGCTCCTTGTTGATCTTCTGCAGGTCGGACACGGCGGAGCCCGCCACGTCTTGCTCCACCCGGCCTAGCTCAGTGCACAGGCTGAGGATGGTCTCCAGACGCTGGCGCTCCTACCGTGGAAAAGAGGGGAACGGTTCAATACTGAGATGAGTTCAAATTGTACATTGGTTGCAAGTTCATACGCCATGTTATAAACTCGATTTCACAGTGGGGAACAGCAAATAAAGTTAAATTAGATGACAGAAAATCTCAATAAAATTCAATAAAACTTCAGAAATTTCATTTAATTTAATCGAGTAAAGACCAAGGGAACACTAAAAGTTTACAGGAGTCTTGCTTCTTGTTATATTAGCTCGTATCTTTCCACAGTAGAAGTGTACATATTACGTAGTGTGGACCCACATGTGCGTTCAGTCAATAAAAAAATAGGCTTGTGAAAACTGGTGAGAACTACTCTAATACTACAATTAGCCGCCTCAAGCGACAGAAGCTGTGATTAAAGTTGGTTTAATCACTTTCAATGTTCCTTAAAAAGACTGGGGACCAGATAAGGCTCAGTGAGTTAAATCAGACCCTTCCTTTAATCAGATTGCTAGATGAAAGCCAGGATACTAAATAAATGAACAAAGTTAGTAGAGTAGATTGTAGAGTAATGGTCAGATTCGGATTTGAGGTTGAAATAAAATGTGTCTCACCAGTCGCTGCACCTCCTGCTCCCTCAGCCTCTCGTCTCTCTGGCGCTGGTGGTAGTCTTTGAGCTCCTCTTTCCCATTCAGGGAACTAATGCTGCCTCTCCTCTGGCCTGGCCCCAGTCCGGCCTTCCCAAAGGACAGCCTCCTCTCCCCCAGCCCTAGGTCTAGGCAGGGTGACGAGCCCCGCAGAGTCCCACGCTCCAGCTCACAGCCCAGGGAGCTCAGAGACGCCATGCTGGCCCGGCGTAGGGTGCTGGGAACGCTGGCAGGCACCGTCACGTCCGGCGGCCGCTCCAGAGATAACAAGCTGCGCCGCGCCTTGGAGGACGCAGCCCCTGCCCCGCCATCTCCTTTGTGGGAACCCGTAGAGCGGCGTGGGGGCAGCGAGAGGGTGGGGCTGTCACCTGGCCTGTGGAGGCGGGGCAGAGAGCGGCTGTGGACACCTAGGCCATTGAGGGAGCCAGTGGAGTACTTCCTCTGGCGCGGGACTGGTTCCAGGCCTGGCTCCCCAGCTCTGCCCTGGGAGTAGAGCCTGCGGCCCAGGCGAGGGCTGGAGGGCATGCTGGTGGCTCCACTGTGGCCCCGTGGGGGCCTGGACAGGGGGTCACCATAGGGGGAAGAGCTACTCCACATGGACAGCAGAGAGCTGGTAGTCTGCGGGGGCCGGCCGTCTGTCAAGCTAGAGAGGAGCAAGCTGTCCTGTGATTGGTGGCGAGAACGGGTTTGAGGGGGCAGTGAGCCGAGGCTGATGGGGCGCTCCCCTTGACGAGGCGAGGGTGGCACACTGCTGCTGGTCATATAGGGCTGTGCTCGGGCAGAAGTGGAAGGGGGTCGCTCGGCACTGCTGGGCCTCTGGAGCAGCTCCTGGGGCGGGGACGTGGTGAGGTAGCTGCGGCTGCAGTCTGTGGCTCTCAGGCTGGCCTCCAGGGCACTCTTCCTGCGCTGCAGCGTCTCCATCAGGTCCTGCAGCTCGGCCTTGGAGCGCGTGCCTCTCATCACGGGCCCGCCCACTGACCCCCCGTTGGTGTGTTCAACCTTCACACAGTCTGTGGAAACACGAGAAGCATGGGAATTGAAACGTGCATTTCAAAGTGAGCATGGAACTCTCTATATTAAACAGTGCAGCTAACAATATTGCTCTTAATAAACACCAGTTGAGCTAACTGGAGGGGCAATCTGACATGTATGCTGACTAAGGTGGGAGAAACCAGAGAATACTATACTCTAGCAGACCACTCCGGGTCCAACAAAAACACTGACTCTGGTAATAAAAGCTTTTTCTAAAAATGGAAGAAAGCTGTTGGAGCGGGACAGCCTAAAATGCCTTCGTAGTCTCTGGCACAGAGGGACAGCCTGGACCATGAGAAAACACCTCTGTCAGCACCACATCTCCCACATAGAAGCACGCTGTGTGGGCGTTCTCTACTAAGACCACCTGGCCTGCTGGACTGACCTAAAGCACTGTTTATCTGAAACAAGCCACTCTCCTGATAAACTGCACGGTGGGGCTGAGGTTAGAGGACATCCATGTATTTATACCTTACATGGCCAGTTTATAACACGGATGTTGGTCAGCACATACTGATGTTTATCATCTCTATTCCACAGCGGTACAGTCAAGAGTGAGAGCATGGCCTCTGCCATGAGATAGACACAGGCGAGAGAGAAAGCACATTCCAATCTCTGATTTCTAAACTCCAGCTGGCTAACATAACAAACATCTGTCATTTTGACACCTTATAAGACAAATAAGTACTTTGAGCCCAAAAACAAAGTATAATCTGAATTGTGATTTAGTTAGCGCCAATCATAAAAAAGGAACGCTGTGAGAAGGTCCACAGCCTTCAATGGAAGAATCCTACCTGAGCCAAAACCCAGTGTGGCAACTGGGCTCTTTTGGGGCAGCATGCTCTTCATCTGACTGGACTCTTTAGGATGATCAACTGGAAGAAGTAGGACTTGCCCAGACAAATAGTGTCCCCTGTAAGACATTCAAACATTCAGAAAGACACTCTTACTCAATTTAAAATCCATCTTAAATTATATTACACAGAGCCGTGCATCAAATCACAAATACTTCCCAGGCTAATAAATATAAGAAATATAATACAAATGTTAACTAATTTATGCTCCTACCTCTAGATTAGAAGAAAAACATTGGAATTTTAAACCTTACGTAAGGATTAAGTAGAGAAACAGGATCCAATGTAAAAGGGAAAAATATTCACTCAAGTAATTTGAGATGGGGACCCCACTTAAAGTGTCAATAATAAAATATCTGAGCAGTTTGTCTGTGACAGGGAATCAATCAATTGATCAGTTTTTTTTTTTCCAGAGAATGTGTTTAGAGACAAGGCAGCGATTTAGAAAAGATAAATACGCACATCCAGCTTCCCTGAACTGAGACACACATGCACAAGTGTGATCAAACATAACATCCACAAACACTCACACAAACGCACACACGCATACACATACACACACATACATACGCACAGACACAGACACAGATGTCTAGAGGGTCTGCTCCAAGGTTTCCTGCTCCTTCGGCTATGGCTGGATGGAGGGAGGTCGTTCAGGAAATGGGGTATCCTTTTACACAGTCAGCTACAAGGCCCACAATCCTTCAGCATGAGTTCACCATATTCCAGCCACTTGAGTAAGCTAAGCATCTAATACATCAGACTACCCAGACTAGCCTACAGGCCAGCAAAGCAGAACGCATGGATGTTTTATTTTTTTTAAATGTGCACACACACATAATCCCCCCTGACAGTGGTAAGAGAGATGGGGAATCCCGCAGAGGTGGTCTCTAATGGGAAGTAGGTGTGAACATTGCTGGAAATCTAAAGTTTAGAGAACTAGTAGCAGTTGTAGTTATAGACTACATGACCTCACCAAGGATGTTTCTGTATACATGTTTTCATATTTTTATTTCAGTACTACTTTACCTCCCCCACCCCCGCCCCCACCCACACCTCTATGTAAGAGCCAATTATTTTATGTCGATTTACCTATCCAAGACATTAAACATTTCAATAATGTTAATAGGTTACAATCTACAACAGTTCAATGACGAGACGAGGATGATGATCTTATCAATAATAAAATGCAATGACCAAAACTTTTCACTTAACAATATAGTTTTCTGTTCTATTCCGAGTTTTAAAACAAAATTTAGGCTTTGCCCTCCTGAAAGAGAGCACTTAGCGTCATACGAAAATGGTATTTAAATCGAGACATGTAGCACAGAGGCTGCAACAAAAGTAACGTTTTTTTTCGAATTTCGTACATGTTGGACAATCGTAACACATCAATAAATAACGTAAGCAAACATGATTTTTCAGTAGGCGCTGAGAAGTTATTCCGAAAAGAATAAAGAACGCGCAGCGCGCTGAAGTCTGCGCATCACAGCCTTCGTCTAGACTGAAGAGAGCAGTCTAAAGACAAACTTAAGTAAACTTGTAGTACTTCTTTGTTCAGTAGACGATGACTAACCTTGGTTTTCTCTCCCATTCAAACGGTTGAGCCCTTGTTTTGGTGATCTGAGCTTCTGTCGCTGTCCGGTATTAGCATGACAAAGAGACAGAGACGGTGCCCGCTGTTACCTTGACTGTCTGCTGAGACACTCCTCCCATTCCCAGACGAAGCACGGGAACTGCGCAAATTTGTTGGCTCATTAGGCTGGTAACTAACGCGCCAACTTTTCAATGGGGCCAGGGGCTTTGGTGGGATTTGGAAGAGGGGCCTCGGAGGGGGGTTGGGGGGATATCGAAGGATTACATTGAAATTAGCTAACAGATTGAGGGGTTCACGCTACTTTGCTAGCATGTATACTTTAATAAACAGCCAGCCTTGTCCCATTAGTTCAACCGATGTTGTGGGTAGCAATGACTTGAGCAATAAAAACGCATGATATCAAAATAATCAAAGTGTCCATCTGTGTAAATTAGTATGCATCAATAGACTTTTTAGTGGGCTACATCTGCCTGCTTTACTGCTGTCTCATTTTACTGCTGGACCATTGTAAATTCCCATTGATATGGTATTGGCTGTGATGCCTTACCATCATATTTTATTGGAAAGATAAGGAAGGATTGCTATGGCTAAAAGTCTGTTTAATATCAAAATATCAGAAGTCTAATTGAAAGGGTTTTAGAAATAAAAGTTTAGGCAGAAAAGGCAATAGCCTCACCCACTGAAACCCTTCAGACGCTTTGCTCTCCATCAAACTAAGAACTCCAGTTGCATCATGGGGAGGGGGCGCTGGAGCTCAGCCCAGAGCAGCTGATTACTTCCAGACGCTGCTCAGGAGTCTTTGTTAGAAATCCACTCACATACAGTATAGACACACACATGCACACACACACACACACACACACACACACACACACACACACACACACACACACACACACACACACACACACACACACACACACACACACAGACGCACAAATACACAAACAATGGAATGGAATGAACATGGAGATCACAAGATGCAGGAAACAATCTAATACCACAGTAACAAACACATAATGAACACCGATTGCGGGAATGTGTGGAAAGAGAGACCTCTTCTTAGAAATAGAGCACAATTGGAACACAGAACCGTGGAGAAAGCCAGTTAACATGGGCCACAAGAAATGGGTGGGAATAACGGGAGAGGGGGAGTGGATGTATGATCAAATCCAGCAATGTTTTGGGAGTCTGATTCACAGCATGAATCAATCGGTCAACTAATTAAGAGCCTCACCCATGAGCACTACAGGGAAAGTCAACATCCAGACTGATGTCTAACAGAAAATCATTCATCCACTTTTACCCTCTCAACTCTTCGGTTTAGATTAGAACAATAAACCAAGCCAAATTGATTAAATCAAACCAATACGCCGCTGAAACCTGGACTGGATTAACACTGGACTGGATTAAACAAGATTAGTTGAATGATCAAGAGGAAGCAAAAACTAATTACTCAGTGTTTATTTTCGTTACTCAAATCAAAACACGTGTCTAAAAATGTCCCAGAGATGAGGGGTTTCCGTGGCCTAACAAAAAGATACAGGCCTTTAAACACTTATCATTTCCTTATTACAGGAACTATTCCACATATTATTTAGGCAAATAAATAGTTAGGTATACAATTGTGGCCTTAGTTTGTGAGGAACATTTTTGTTTTGTTTTATCAGGCATTCGAATTATAGCTCAAGGAAAATAAGGATTATGTTTAGAAAGACATTATTGCATTCTCATAGGATTGCAAAGTCATTCCAATGCTAGTCAAAACATGGCAGATACAAACTCCGAAAGTAGAAAAATAAACAAATCATTACATCTCCTTGGGAGGAGGAAAAATTGCGACAAACTCGTGATCGTGAAAATACTTCTGTTTATGTGATATAGTCTGAGTTGATATATTTGAAGTTAATGTGATAGTGCTTTTTGAAGGGGAATGAATTTAACGGTCACAGTTAGTTGCCCAGGTCAGTTCAGGCCACCCCAAGTTTTAATCAGGTTCAGTGATTCTCTCAGTACAGAAGGCATAGGAAGGGTCAGGAGCTCTGTAGTACTACTGCCAGTAAAATAGTGTCCATGCCTGTGTTAGTTAGTATGTGTGTGTGTGTGTGTGTGTGGGGGGGGGGGGGGGCGATAAAAATTGTTATGTTGATCAGATTCTGTTTGGGGCTAGCCATTTGTATAGCTGTCTTTCTCTGAGTACTGCTGCCAAACAGAGAGCCACTTTAGTTCACCAGCAGGGCCAGCACACATAAATACAAACACGTCTTTCAGGGATAAAATTTACATTACAAGAAGTTGACATTCCTAAATTAGAAATAAGAATGTAGCGGATTAAAGGGTTGACACTCTTGGGAAGAAAAAGGAATTGTGGAATAAGAGGAATGAAGACAGTCAGCTTTTGTTTGTTGATAGGAGAGGTTTATCATAAAAATTACAGCAAGCTACAATAATGAAATATCATTTACATAAAAAATAATTCCTTGTGGCCTAACTCACTTTGTTCTCCTTATTTCCTACCACACAAGTTCAGGGAAATTAATTAAGAAATCCATTAATTTAATCTAATTGTAAACAGAGAAGTAACTAATTTGACGAACGTTTGACACATTTAAAGGACCTATATATCACTAACTTTAGTTGCCACGACATAGAAGACTAACAGAAAAATCTAAATTTAGTGGTTGATTTCCAAAAAGCGAATTGCACTTCTTGCCATAGTAAGAGCGTCTCCCGATTTACTCTTTGGGACAACATACTGCTTGTATGCTGCTGGCCTTCTCACCCAGGCCTAAGATAGACTAGTAACTCAAGTTGTGTGTGTGCTGAGTATAATATGTATATTTTATATATACACATAATACGTAAAAAGATCTACAAAGCGAGTAGGTTGACTGTGATGAGTTACCAATTGTTATGACCACAGCACTGGAGAGACAGTCGAAAACAGAATGGCTTGATAATTTTTTTAATAAATGTCTTGGAAAGTCAACCTTACAAACATGATAGTTGTTAAACAAGTTGTACAACCAATTTACAAACTCTTCTCTGGGAACCCATGGAAGCTTTGTTTCTTCACCCTGCCTATTCATCCAGTTTGGGCATGCAGGCCTCATAACCTACACTAATGAACACCAAGGAGTGACCTTTGTCTGACAAGGTACTTAACTGACCAATATCACATTAGTTGGACTGCTAGTGTGCAGGGTCTAAATGCATTGCTTCTTAATATGTCCTTGTTAAAGGCATCCTATTCAGGTCCATTTGCTGCAAAACAAAGTCCTCCGTTAGTGTTTGGTATGAATCAACTTCTTGGTGGAGTTGGATTTCAAGCTTATCATCCCCATCTCTATGTGGTTCTGTTACATCCAATTTCTGGGCACGGGAGCTGGCTCCATTAACGTCATGTGCATATATTCCCAGAATATAAGATTCTACATTTTCAACTTGATCACTTGTATAGTGTGGTTCTAATTCCTCACACCCTGTATTCTGGGATTCTGCTGTTTCTCCTGGAGGCTGCCCATCACTACCTGACAATAACAAACAGTGTCCTCTGTCCTGTACGTTTCCTCCAAGTTCATCATCTATTTTGGATTGAAGCAGTGCTATGTTACCCTGTCGCTCTGGTGTGTGCAGCGGCTCCCTGGTGTTTAAAGCTGCTTCTGGTCCTGCTTCATCCACGCTAACTCCATTATGTCTCTGAGAGCCAGATCGGATCTCTATGACTGCTGTATCTAAAGGGAAAAAGATAGAGCCACTGTTTATGTTTGAATGTTTTACACATACTACATTTATAGGTTCATACGTTGGTCAATGCTACAACTTTCAGTAAAACTGAGATTGACTGAGGTTACCTTTGTGAGAGGACCTTACAATTGGATGCCAATGTTTCCAATTTGGTTTTGTCCGCTCATCTTTAAAACAAAATTAGTTTTCAGTGAAAAAAATGAATTAGTAGAATGCAATATAAATAGATTAAAAACAAAACATTGCTAATATTGTTTTTCACATGCATATTTTAAGATATACCTTACAGGCCCAGTAGTTCAAACTTGTACCTCTTTGCTTTAAACACCGTGAGCAACCCACAGAAATGGTGAACACAAAGAATGCCACAGATGCTGCAGTGCCCCACCAGGACCTCTCCCCTCTATGCTCATCCTCACCTGTCAAACAGGAACTCTGGTGTTATCTATTTTGCCATAGAAAGTTTAATTGTAAAAATAGTTCAAGGTGGACTTGTACTCACTTATGGAAGCAACAGTGATGTTGATGTTGGTTTGGACAGTGTGTCTACTCTGGAGGCCCGAGAACACACATGTGTAGATCCCAGAATGGTCATGACTCTCTGGACTGTGAAGCAGGAGAGATCCGTTTCCCACTAGAACCTGGTTCTGATCCAGTTCCAAATGGCCATCCCAGAGGTTAAAAGTCTGCCTGGTCTTGCTGTCGTAGCTGACAATCACTGTAGATTCACTGGTTCTGGTGAAGGTCCAAGTTAGGGAGAAGTTCCTGATATCATGGGGGGCCATGCATGCGATGAACAATTCACGTCCTTCTTCTTCTATCAAATCACCTGAAATATATTTGTAACAACATCTTACTGGTTTAAACAATAATTTTTCAAATCATTTTTAATTGATACAACCTTACCTTGTTGTTATATTTTATATACTGTATCTGAATGTGTTGTAACAACATCTTAAACTGGATTTGATTTGAAACAATAAAATTTTACATTTTATTTATATAGTGCTGTTCTAAAACCATAAGACCCTTCACGTGGTAAATTTCCAAAGTCCAAGAATTTCTTATTTGTCACCAGACTGACACAGACCTTGGTTTTTCCAAGAGGCAGTCCACATTTGGGTCTTGTCTGCAGAGATGACAGAGCAGAAGTAGGCATAGTCAGAGAGGTTTCCCAGGATCCTGACAGTGCTTTCCACATGGAACAGTCCCTTGGAGTCGGGGGTTCTAATGGTGGAGTTCTGTAGTATGTCCTGGTCAGACGGGGGTTCTGTGGACCATACCACTTGAGGAGCAGGGTAGATGTTGTTAGATGAGCAGGAGACCCTCTCCTCAGTCATCTCCACTCTAACTGACTGGATAGGAGCTGGAAAAAAATGATAAAATTTAGACAGGTTAACGATTATTTCAGATATTTCTTAGCTTAATTTGCAAATGGCTAGTTTTATTAGTGGTTTTTATTGTAGTACAATTATTGCTTCTTACATCTGAATTGTATTTTTAAAATATTGACGGACATGCAGCACAGTCCAACATTCCTCGTCACAAGGATAAATCTGCAATTTAGATTTTGTGGAAATATTGCTTATTGCTAAGGGCAATCACACGCTCCCTTCCTCTCTAGATGTAGTGTGCGCTGAAAGAGCCAACTAAACAGTGGAACAGTGGAAAATGTGGGAAGGCTTTATTCCACCCCGCAGTCACGACTTTGAGGGTAATGAAAGGCCATTAACAATCATAGCCTTCAGCAGACCCTGTTACATTCAATGCACTGTTGCATTGATATGTCTTTGGGTTTTAGAAAAGCCCTATATAAAATCAAATGTATTATACACTTCTTGTGACTTCCCTGAGTCATGAATTGAAGTGTTCAGACAAAATATGAATGAATATACAGCATGCAGCATGTTGCCACATAGAGAAGACAAAGACAAACTCATAATCATAAACCTTTCAGAGAAATGAAAATAGATATTTATGTTCTGACCTTTAACTGCCAGGTTCACAAATGTCTCCTGGTTACCCTTCTTAGTGCTGGTGTAACACTTGTACCTGCCCTTATCCTGGACTTTTACTTTCTTTAGGAGGAGAGATGCATTGCCAATGGCAATCTGGGTGTTAAACAAGCAAGTCCTTCCATTGAAGTGCTTGTTCTGTAGTCCAAACTGGTCCTTATTGTAGTAGTAGCTGTGGACAGGGATTTGTTGCTTGTACCAATGAATAACTACGGCACCAATGGGTTTGAAGCTGCAGGGCAGCATACAATCCTCATAGAAGATACAGGTCACATAGGCCTCTGAAAGAGAAGACATGTTTCATGTTTTAAAATTGTATTTAATTTGGTATCAGTTGATCAAAGGTTCATCCCTGACAAACAAATGTGGTGCACACATTTAAGTCTAAATCATATCAAGGCTAATTAAATGATCCCCATCTAGTGAAACCTAAGAGCATTGCAGCATTCAAATTGTTATAACATGACTTTCATGCAGTGACTGTTTTTCTGAAGATTTTACTGATGATCTTCAATCATCTTCAAAAAAAGCATTCAACATCCCTTCTAATCTTCTTATTTTAACATTGATGCTATGGTTAACAGGATCAAGATTCAACAACGTTCAAGTATATTCTACATGCCAATACATATTGTGTTAGCTTATGTACATTAGTATTTTCCAATGAAAGAAATGTGTTATAATTTGGAGAAATATTTACAAATAATAAATCCAAGGTTTGAATCATGGAAGCAATGCTATTGAATCAAAATTTTTACTTAAGATACATTGACTTAAGGCCTTAGCATTACAACACTACCTTTCAGCTAAATTAGGATAGGATATTGACACACAAAAAAGTTTTACCGAGAATGAGTTGTCACATAAAAGGTGTGTATAAGAAAGGTAAGCAGGTGTACCTTTAGCTTCTGTCAATGAAAATGTCCACAGCAGGATCAGGACTACAGATGAAGGTCCATGTGTCTTTGCCATTGCAAATGTTCTGGGCTAGGTTGTTGCATCTGTCCATGAATGTGTGTGTGTTGATGTGTATGAACAAGAGAGTGAGCATGTGTGTAATGCCTGTGTGCAGTGATGTGTGTGTGTGTGTGTGTGTGTGTGTGTGTGTGTGTGTGTGTGTGTGTGTGTGTGTGTGTGTGTGAATCCATGTCTAAACATCCCTTACACCATTGAAACATTGACTCATTAACCAGACAAGTCAACATTTAACCAGCGTAGCCCAAAGTGGACAGAAGGTTTACACCTAGTCACTCAAATTATCGCTATGGATAAAACTAATAGCAACAACGCATGCAAACCTTATAATAACTGAATGTAGGCTATATCATGCCATATCCCTTCTGCCTATATGGTAGCATCTTTTACCATTCTAACCAGAATTCTAGTATATCAGTGCAACACACTAGCTACAGTCTGCCTGCATCATTAAACATTTAGTCCATTAAGGAGGACACAGTAATTGAGTTCAGTGACCAATCAACCCTATAAAATGTGTCATAAAACTGTGCCTTAGTCATGTTCATTTGTAATTTGTGTAGCTTGCCTTCTTTCGCCTTGTCAAACAGTTAGTGTGTAACTTGAAGGTTACTCACTTTGAGAAAAGATTAAATTAGACTGTGTAAAATGTCACTGTATATAGTAGAACTTGAAATTATCACAACAGATACTTTTAGAATTTTAAGAGGACAGACTAAATATACATTTATAATTATATATAATTATAATTAATTATAATAATTGATTATTAATTATAATAATTATTAAACAATAATATTATATAAAAAATAGTTTTCCTTCTATTTAACATAAAAAAAAGTATGAGAGGCTTTTTTCTATATGGAATCAGGGATCTGACAATTCAGTCTGAAATCGGTGTTTTCTGGTGTTGGAAGTGGTGTCTATGAAATAAGTGACAAAAGAATTCCAGTAAATGGCTTCAGCAAATGGAGCCGGGATGCCATTGCCAAATCTAGTTTGTGTGACGCAGAAGAGATCCATTTCCTTCTAAAACATGGCTCTGATCAAGTTCCACACGGCCGGTATACAGAGGTTGACAGTCTGCCTAGTTTTGCTGCCATAGTGGCGAAGGATTTTAGGCTCACTGATTCTGGTGAAACGTGATGGTCAGCTCCTAACTGCTTTTCTAAAATCGAACAACAAAATTATTTACATAAATTGATGCCTGCTTATTTTTGGTCAACTGTCTGTTTTTAATAAAAGTAGTAATGACTGTGTAAAATAGCAAAGCATGCTTTTGGCCATACCTTTCTGCTTCCAAGAGGCAGTCCACATTTGGGCCTTGTCTGCAGAGATGACAGCAGAAGTAGGCATAGTCAGAGCGATTACCCACAGTGAACAGTCCCTTGGAATCAGGGGTTTTGATGGTGGAGTTCAGTAGAGTGTCTGGGTCAAAGGGACCATTCAAATTAAGGAGCAGGGTAGATATGACGAGAGGAGCAGATCACTGTCTGGATAAGAGCCATAGAACAAATGGTTGAAATACTTTCGTCTGATATTTCGATGGAAATATCAACGCAAAAATGTTAATATAATATTTTTTTTATCATTACAGCAACTGTACAAAAATATTAATTCAAGTTAATTTTAAATTCTGTATTACACACAGAAACTCCAGAAACTCACTTTCCACCCTAAGATTTAGAAAGGTTTCCTGGTTACCTCTCAAGGTACTAGTTTAACACATGAAAGTGCCCTCATATGAAACCATGACTTCCCAGAATAAAAGCTGATGCATTTCTAAGAGTGAATTTGTCTGGAAACAAAGCTGTCCTTCCTTTGAACTGTTGGTCCTGCCCTTCTAACCGGTCTTTATGGTGTTCGTAGCTGTGGACGACTTTTGTCTGTTAGTGAATAACCTCCTCATCATGACACTCAATAAGCTGCAAAGTAGAACACAATCTTCAGATCACAAGCAGGTCATGAGCGAGAGTGAGAAGAAGAAAAATTGTATGAATAAGCTTCATTATTATTTCTAAATGTATGAAATGGAGCCTAATCATATCTACTGTGAGTTTATTTATTTTGGAAATTGATACAATGAATCATGTAACCCTACAATACATCATACTAATTCCTAATTTGTCTGTCCCTTGCATTCATACATTGACAATGATATAAATAAACGAAATGCAACAAATGCAGACAAATGTATTTAGCAATGAAGAAATTCAACAAAAATACTACACATAAAGTGGAGCATGACAAGTATGAAGTGCTTTGCAATACGTCGAGAACACACAAAGTGAAATGAAAACAAAGAGCAAAGAAGCTATTATTTTATTTGCTGAAAAATAATTAATTGATGCAGATACAAAAATTGGCGGTTTAGTTGAACTTACAGGTTACATGGTTAAAAAAGAGACAAAATAACATATGCTGGATGGTATAAGTCCAATCCACTTCCGTGCGGTCCAGTTTGACTCTAACTAGTCGCACAGGCCAAATTGGTGATGTCATTTATTATAGAGCATTACTGTACCAGACAAACGTCGTCCTTCAGTTCAAACCAGTCGTGCGAGCAAGGCCCTATATCTATTTTTACCAGCAGTCCTTCTATGGTGGGAGCATTGCTTGTCAGCGCTGGGCAAAAACATGTTTATCAATTCTCAACGCACAGACTTTTACCGTTTATTTTATTCTCTTCACAAACACTCAGTAGAGCTGCAAGTATGTGGAATATCTAGGCTTGTAGCTGTTAGTAAATAGGAAGGCTGTGGTCTTGAAGTTAACATTTTCCAAAGTGTGAAAGCTTGAATGTTGGAGGCATGCCTGATTCAAGAGCTAATTTCTATTTTGAGGAACAGTATTTTGATTGAGGGTACTGTGTGAGGGCTATGAATAACCATTGCTGTGGTCTGTTTTCAGCTTTGATTGTCCATTGCAGATTAATCCACTGTTTTGACTGTAATGGAGAGATTGGCAGTTCAAGGAGGCAGTTATTATGATTTAAAATGTAAGCTATACCTATAATTCAGCCATACTGTATATTGAAACTATAAAAGCCAGATAGAGCAAACTTACCATTTTTAATTGGTTGCAACTCTGTGTCATCACCAGTGGTCTTGCCAACATGCCCATGGCCACCTACATATTTGAAATGGAATATGAACAGTTAGTTATCACTTATTAATATAGTGTAATTAGTGATCTTTTCATATTCAACTGCAGAAATATACAATGATTTCATCAAATCAACCATGTTAGTGTGTCCATTAAGATTTCTCACTCTCAATAGCTCTGTAAAAATCTCAATAAAGTCATCGTCAAGTAAGTTTTTTCTTGCTACAGTACTGCAATTGCATGCTACAGCCCACCTCTCCATCTTCTATACAGCAGTAGGCCCACTGCAAGCAGAATCAGCCCCGCTACTACTAAAGCGATTATCCACATGTTGGACTTACTCCCACCTAAGTATAAAACATAACAAACACATCACAACATTGGAAAATTAAGTTCTAGATGGTATTTCATTTGTTTAAAAAAGGGAATAACAAATATGAGATGTATAATTTGCAGTACTGAAGTACCTGTCCTGGGTGAGTGCGATGATGACACAGCAACTATGGTTCGGACTGTATATCCACTCTGGATACCTGAGAATGTACAGGTGTATGTCCCAGTATGTTCAGACCTTTTTGGATGTAAAAACAGCAGAGATCCATTTCCTTTTAGAACCTGGTTCTGATCTAGTTTTACTTGGCCCGTCCAGAGGATGGAGGTTTTTCTGGTTCTGCTATCGTAGGTGAGAATGGTTGTGGGCTCATTACTTTTTGTGAAGGTCCACTTGAGGGAAAAGGGAGCACTCCAAATATTCTGTGGTGCCATGCAAGGAATAGCCAGTCTGCCCCTCTCTTGTACATTTAATACTGTGGATGAAACCATTTAAGAATTTGTGAGAGATATGACTTTGTAAGAAATGTTGTGAAAGTTCCTCTTTTGTTCAACACTAGATGGTACTGTTACTCTGTGGATATGCTATTTCCTTGGCATCATCAAGTTTAGGACTGCCATAGGCAATAAATAGACTTGTCCACTGCATATTTCCATGCAAAATGTACACTATATCTAACGCCACTCTAACTGTTAGTTATTGTTTAAATATACATTTAGAATGTAGGATATAGGAGTCCCACTACCTCTCTCTTGCAGTGAGGTCCTCCACGAATGTGTTCCATATGTCGAGTTAACTATGCAGATATAAGTGGGGTTGTTTGCAAGCATTTTTAACTTGCTCTGAAAGGAGTACAGCCCCTCAGAGTTGGCTGTCATAGAAGTTTTGGGTCTCAGATTGGCACTTGGGGGAAGAGTGGACCACTGCAACCGAGGAGCAGGGAAGATATCCTTAGACACACAGAGAATCTCCTTGCTTGTATCTATCTCCATTGTAACTGTCTTGAGAGGAGCTGCAAAATTAATAGCAGAAAACAAAGATATCAGTCACTGCTGGGTACTGGGTGGTGCTAAGTTAAACCAACCTAAAATGCTTTGATGTGTCAAAGTCATAAAACTGATAAGTGTTGGGAAACACTTGCTTCTTATCAGTATAGCTACAGGTTTCTTTGAGAAAGCTTGACCAACCTTCCACTTTCATGATGACGTATGACTCCTGGTCTCCCATGGTGGTGTTGACTTTGCAGAGGTAGCGGCCCCTATCCTTGATGCCACAGTGACTAAGGTGGAGGGAGGCATTGCCCTGAATGAGCTGCTGCTGGTCCACATACATCCTACCACTGTTCGCAGGCTGACTATTGTTCTGCATGGCAAGGCTGAGGATGAGCTTGTCCTGCTGGTACCACTGCACTGTGACAGGGTCATGGCCAGTTGGGAAACTGCAGGGCAGCAGACAGTCTTCAGCAAACAAGCAGGTTACGTGGACATCTAGGGTACGATGAATCAAATAGGTCCAACAATCAGTATGGTAAAAAATAATACCTTTCAGTAAAAAATATATAATTTCCTGTGCAATCTCCTACGCATCGCACCCACTCAAATGAGCACGTATGACTGCTTGGCACAAAGTCTTTCTGGTGCATTGAATTGTGTGTTTAACCCCCGCTCCTATCTGGAAATACGTAAAATTCCATCCACACCACACCTTCCGTAGTGTCATAGGTTTTGTGTTTCCTCTCAGCAGCTTTTTTTCTCATTCTGTACTTGTCTTGGCCTGCACTGCTATGTATGTTTTTTCAACATTCGAGCCATCTTGTATTATGAGCATAGGGCAGAGAAACAGTGTCATCGAATTGCATTGCTCATCAAGCTAATATGATTGGTTTCAAATCGAATGATGTGTGAACACATTCATCAGATGGTTAGAAAATTAAAGAACTATCAAGTTTCTAAACAATAATAAGACACATTCTAACCTGGAGTCAGTTGATCATCTAGTGAGTTCTAGTCCACGGAATTTAATCCAGTCTAAATACTGACTAGATCCAGACTAGCAACAGATAGTCTTTCATTGACTTTCCAGAACAAACAAAAGAATAGTGAGAGTCACAGAGGCTTTGAGTTACCAAATGTCTATACAGAACACTCAGCATGACCACAGTGACCACCATCCTGCTCACAAGGATTTGTAGCCATTCACTCCTCACTGTGTGTATTGCTTGTGTTTTAGTATCAAGAGATGTTTTGACTTTGAATTTATTGATTTGACTATCGTTAAGACTAAATAGTGAGAAAATAACTATGTAAATAATGAAAGCAAGTAAAATGCAGTTATTTTAGCGTAAAGTCCTTATATTTGTTTTTTAAAAAGAAAAACAATCTTTGCAAAACAGTCCTTTCAAATGTTAAAATAGTTAATGCTAGGTTTTAGAGATGCTTGCTTCTTTTGTTTTTTGGGGGGAAAATAAAAAGGCATTGAATTTAAAAAGCACCTGTTTGCAACTGTTTAGAAAAGTAGCTTAAATCCGATATGAATCAGTTAATTCTATGACAATGATCTATGATTATGTTGTCTGAAACACACCACTATCAGATTATGTGCATAGCCACTTCAGAAGGATTAGCAACGTGCCATAACTCAACAGGCTAGATCCTGAGCTGTTCTGCACAACTACATTTCAAAGAGAAGAGAAATATCTTATCCTCACCTGGGATCTTACCCTTTGCCATGGTAAAAATCCACAGTAATCCTAAACAGGTTTGCGCAAGTGCCTTTATCATTCTCAATAATACAAATTCACACTTGTTGACTCTTTTGCTCTAGTTCCAACCTCTGGTTCTCCTAGTATCTCTGAAACTCATGTTAATGTAAAGGCAGTATTTTAAACTCTCTCTCTCCAGATCTCACATTTCAATAGGAAGTCATGGTTAGACCTTTCTGGTGTTCAATGATCCTT
The DNA here is from genome assembly GCA_026901105.3 of Galaxias olidus. NCBI lineage: Eukaryota > Metazoa > Chordata > Actinopteri > Galaxiiformes > Galaxiidae > Galaxias > Galaxias olidus. The sequence goes on along the minus strand of JAPMUY010005619.1, from coordinate 930,804 downwards.
ATAGAATACATCCAGTTCTTTACATTTCACCTGATCCATTTCACCTATGTAACACAGCTTGTGCTGCTTGACTGTGCATGTCCCTTTCAGTATGAGCAGCTCAGCTTGTTTCAAGAACAGAACAGTTGGTGCGTACATAAAAGGAAGAAAAGGAGGGAGCGGAGGGCTGACAGGTTTGTAGGAAATACCCACCCCTATTCAACTTGAGTCGTCAGAGCAGCACATTGGAAACATTACATTCTGTTACAAAGAAAGTTCTCAACGGTTCTTCTCACGTAACATTTTTAATCTGTCAATGACTCACACATTTTGATCCCTTTCTAAACAGCACAGCGTTCCCCTGAATGCGATTGTTACTTGCTATTTGTTTAATTTACACACTCTTCTGTGTTGGGCTAATATTGGTTACCTTGGGTGACTTTAGAAACGGTTGAGCATGATATACTGACGTCAGAGTACACTAGGTTTTGCCCTCAAGACATTTTTGGTTACCTCAAGAGACCTTATGGAGGAATATTGATCATTGGTAATGACACCAAATTAAACAAAACATATTTTTTTATCATAGTTTTTTTTTCAGAGCTCTTTTTTGGGACAGTTTTATCACTGTTACCCACTATTCCAAACCAAAAGCACTTTTTTCCTCATATATCTTGAAAATACAAAGTTGACCACTGATGTTTACTCACCCTTACCATTCATAACTTTCAGTCAAGAAACTTTGCCCCAGAGTTGAATTTGATTTGCAAGACTATCATCACTTCCTGGCTTTTGTATTATGGTGCTATGAATTGGACTAATCGAAACAAGATAATACTGACTCTCCTTGAAAACAATTGCGTTGTGATGACATAGCAATAATTATCTATAAATAAGATATGAAAAAAAAAATGTATATAGCAGTGATAAAATAAGATATGTGCCGTCTAAGCATTCTGGATTTGTCTGTATCAACAATTTCACAATCAAACTGTAGGAGGCGCTTGTGAGGCGGTATGAAGCTACCCGTGCACAACTCTTAAAGATGGCAGCACTCATCTCTGCCTTCAATCAACTGTAATCCCAGATTAAAGGAGCATGCCACTAGACGTGAATTATTCTCTGGATGCTTCTCATCCAGTTTTGTTCTATATGTACAGTTTCCTATTTCCCTTCTGCTTGTAAACACAAGAACTGCAATCTGTATGTGAAATAATAATCATGATGTGGGATGGTCAATTTCCTTGTCACTTATACTTTATTTCCTGATTGCTCCAATACCAGCTGCTGCTGCAACTCATTCTCTTCTATTTCCAGAGTGATTGTATCGAACATTAAATCCATTAATCCATTGCGTATGTAGTCAAACATTGCACTGCCAAACCAAAAATTGTTGACTGGTAAATGTTTTACAACTGTCTATGCATTTATTAGGCTGTATCGTCATATTGATGTTATAGTCTAATATCAAATGTGCTAAAACAAATTATCCATTCGATATGTAGTGTAGCCTGCAACTCAACTGTACAGCAAACAATCTGTAATCTTTCTCTCATGGGTTCCTATTCGTTGCTCACAGAGACCACATATAGACTAGTTAAAGGGAATTAAACAAATGGGTTGGGTGCCATCAGATTTGTAAATAAAGTAAGCACACTATTTTGAAGCTGGAAAACCTTGCGCACCACCTGGTATGTGTACATCTCACAGAAAATAATATATTGTATACCACTGCAATTACTAAGCCCTATTGTCATAACCTTAAATTAAATACCTTTCCTGACATATGCTCAACTATTCTACAACTTTGATGTAACGCATTAATTTCATTGGGAATCCATCCAGATTGCTCCAAATGAGAAGGGTGTTGAATGTTGCATACTGTATGGTCAAAAAGAGTCGAGGACATTAAAGTGCTGCTGAAGCACAATCTTATGGCGCTTGTAAATGCAAGCAAAGGTTACATGTTGTACTCATTAGATGAGTTACGTATTTGGTATCCACACATGTGGACCAAATATGTGGCAGCATATGCTCATTTGTTTCTTCTCTTCTTGTCCTGCTACCTTCACAATTAAATTCCAGGGAAAATCCTAGCATGCATGCTTTCAAAAGTAGGCTACAGGGCTTTTTTATTTTTATCTGTTCAGGATCGTGATGAGATACGGTTGTTTGTATTATCCCCCCCCCCTCTCTCGTCCCTTCGTTGCTCCAGTTTGTAGGTTACTGAAAGATTTCAGCGACCCCACATAAGAAGATTACAGAGGAATTAACGTCATTCCTTTGTCATTGTAGGAATAAATTGATATTTGGTTTTATTTCAAGGGAGGGGACAGTTTGAGAACGTGCTGTGCTGTAAGGGGCATACAGGCACACGTAAGAGGACTGGCACACGGACAGGCGATTAGAACCAGGGAAACATTGGTGGCTTTGGAGCTGACCATTGGATGCCTGGACTGATGTGCAGAATGACCTAGAGGACGTGGGCATTGGACAACACAGACGTTGCTGTGCGTGTGGCGGAATGGTTGCTGCTTGGAAATGGACAACAGGGTGGACAGGGACAAGCGTGACATCCCGCTGACCTCCATTAGAATCCCTGGGTGAGAGACTGACAAGGACGGAGGACCTCGGGGGGTTCCTCCCTTGCTTCCTGCCCCAAGCTGACCATGAACTTGGCCCTCCTGGTCTTCAGGCTAATGTGCCTGGCCTGGCTGTGGCCCGTCACCCAGCTCAACGACAGCCATTTTCCTGATAAGAAAAAACACAAGGACTCGTACAATGGGGAGAACACCAATTTCAAACATGCAGGGTGAGACAAATTACGAAGTCAAATAGTTCTTATACATTGTGGTGGTAATCTGGACCTATAGATGTTTGAAAAGGCTCCATCCGTTTTTGGTAAAGTGGAATGGATGAAGCAGAGGGCAGGTGAAGGATTGAATCAGAGACGGCATTGAGGGAGCTGTGCCTGGGTGTTCATACTGTATATACATAAGCGCACGGCCGGGTTATGTTGGTAATTATAGAGGACTTATTTTGATAAGGGGGGTAAAGTTTGTAATTATGATGCTTAGTCTGATGCTTAATGATAGGGAAGGTGTTTCAGGTTAGAATGGAAATGGTCTGTCTGGGCTGTCAATCATGCATATAATATATTGTTTTGAATGTTTGAAGAATTTAGTTTTGACTGCAGTTTGACGTATAATGTATCTTCAAAGCAGGAGATTCCCATCAACAAGAAAACCCTTTTTGAAATGTAGCTTATGTAAACTGTTATGTGATGCCGTTTATAGGCTAGTGTGGGGCCTCATGACCTAGAAAACAATATAAATAATGGTATATTCTAGCAAATTGCTAACAAGGCTATGTAACACATCAGTATGAATATGAAGTTAATGGATTTTGTTTACTAATAATGTATTTATGTAGAGTGATTCTTGCAGGAATATTCTGTTAGACCCAGGGACTTTGTCCCAGATCCAAATGTGAGTTTGTTAAGGAGAATCAGTGCTAGATTTTCAGGAAAGAGCTCTAGCGTTATTTATTATTTTCTTTTGGCCATAGAACATTTGGCCTTAAACTTTTTAAGTGCTATTCATCATTCTTGCTAACATCCTGGCACAGATGCTTCCACTGTGTGTGTGTGTGTGTGTGTGTGTGTGTGTGTGTGTGTGTGTGTGTGTGTGTGTGTGTGTGTGTGTGTGTGTGTGTGTGTGTGTGTGTGTGTGTGTTTGTGTATATGTTTGTGTATATGTTTGTGTGTGGTATGTGTGTGTTTTGTTATTCGTTAAAGGGGCTATGTTGTGATATGTAATAAATCAGGTTTGCTTATTCTGTCTTCTCTGCCCCCCAGGCGGACAGACTTTCGAATGAAAAAATCAGACAGCACCAAATCGCTGCTAATCAAATCTGAACAACTGCTTCGTATAGAGGACCATGACTTTGCAATGCGGCCTGGGTTTGGGGGTAAGGCCTCTTACTCAATGCACATGACCTAAAAACAGCCAGAATAATCTTTGTGGGCTAATGGCATTGAAATGTTTTGATACTACACTCCCTTAGAATTGCCCTTGTTTTGTAATGAAATGTGTTTAGGTCAATGGTCATTACAACGTCAGTTAAGCAGAATCAAACTAGACGCCTGAGGAGTTTGGCGTTATAGCCTCACGAGTTACGTGACTTTCAACTGCAGGCAAGATTTAAGGCTTTGAGGTCGGCACTGACTCCGCAATACAGCGGAAGCCTGATGTAGGTTACCGTGTCAGCTTTGGCATTCCCCCAGTGAAAAAAATATATCTGACCTAGATTTACTGCTCGGCCAAACTGACAATAGTAGCCTGCCGTTGAGTACACAGATGTGTTCTGTAGATATAGTAATCTAGATTACATTTAAATCTCCCTGGGAGAATAATGAAATCCTATGTTCTACTGGACACTCAAAAGCAACTGATAGTCACACCTATAGTTGTACAAAGGTCTTCTGTAATTAAACATTAATATTAGCGTACATCCTATATTGTAGATTCCTAAGCAATCACTGCAAAATGCATGTGAAAATCTTTTTTTTTTTGTCTGTATGTGTGTATGTATGTATTTATTTACCTGTCCTCTCGTTCTTCAGTGTCGGTTTATTTGCCAGTAGGGTTAGGCTCAGGTGAGGCTTACACATTAATTTAATCCTAGCAAATGTTAAAGTTCAATGAGATCAAACAGGTTCAAAGGAGCAGTACATTTTGTTTGATTTGAATTTCTGAGGCAGCAGTTGTAAAATAAATCTCTGTCTTTGTTTCATAATTGTTCTCAGGAATTAAGATACTAGGTCAGGGATTTTACACCTTAAATGCAGACCCTACTTGGAATTGCCTGCAGGAATGAGTGCTTAGAATTCCTTCAATAACAAAGGTGGTGAAATAAAACAGCCCTAGCCTGATTAATGTACTCATTAAGGTCACAGTTGGGTTTTTATAGGCATGCTTCGGATAAATTGCGACTTATATAACTTTTAGTATTGTGTCTGTATAAACTAAACCAATTTAGGAACATATTTGGGAGACTTGTAAAGGGAAGGAGCGGGGGTACTGGTTGGTAACGGTCAAATAGGTGGACAATGAGAGAATAGCATCCTGTCCAAGGGATAATATAGAGGCCCATTTGCCTGCAGCTGTGTTTGGCAGGGAATGATGTCATAATGTCTCGTATATACTTGGTCATGGACACAATAACAACACCACAGAGCAGAGGGCTTAGTGGCACGGTACTTTGCTGCATCAGAGTCTGAGTTTTTGTAAAAGTACATTATGTTTTGACAAGCGGTTGTTAGCATCTCTGTCATCCTGCTGTTTATATTATCTTAAGCTAGCAATACCTTGGCCACTGGAATAATTTACTAATGTTTAGTTGTCTGGGAAACAGATAGTCTACAGATGAATGGGGAACAGGTTAATAGGTTCTGACTCTGCATACTTTGCCAAATTAAAGCTAAGATTTAATACGTAAGCAAACTCCAAATAAGAAACAAGTTGATCATTGATGACTAAACAATATGTAGCTTAGGGGGAACTGTCAGCTTGCCATTAAAGGTGTAATTACAATGAGTACAGCAAGGGCATCTACAAAAAATAAATGAGAATATTGTTTATTGCAGGTACAATTATTCAGATAGTTTTAGAATTAGGTAACACTTTATAATAACTTTCAGTAACAAGCAGTTATTATACCTTCAGTAAACTATTATTTCAATATTAGTATATGTGTGATAATGATTTATAAATTATTTCTAAAAGATGTATAAAAGTTTCTGTATTTAGGCATAGTAAATTATGAATTGGATGCTGATCATTATCATCTGATTAGACAAATAATCAATGCAGAGTAACAGGAAAAAACCTGCAGAAAGCTGACTGAACCAATGAAGAATGTGAACTTCATGTCAATGCAAAGTTCTCAATCCAAAAAACGAAACAAAATAATTTTAAAGTTATTAATCGTTTAGAAATGATTTATAAATAATTATCACACATATACTAATAATACGATTCTAGTTTATCGATGATCTAATAACTGCTTATTAATGAAAGTTATTATAAAGTGTAACCTAGAACCATTTACCTTGTTTGCTAGGTTCAGCAATTCCGGTGGGCATAGATGTGCAGGTGGAGAGCATTGACAGTATATCCGAAGTAAACATGGTAAGTTTGCTGGCTTAGTGGCCATTCTGTGTAACCCAATCGATCACTCCCACTTTGTGCCTGATCAGTGGGGTTTGTTCCAGGACTTCACCATGACTTTGTACCTGAGGCATTACTGGCAGGACGACCGACTGGCCTTCCCCTCCAGCAGCAACAAGAGCCGCACCTTTGATGCCCGGCTGGTGAAAAAGATCTGGGTGCCTGATGTGTTCTTTGTCCACTCCAAACGCTCTTTCATCCATGACACCACCATGGAGAACATCATGCTGAGGGTTTACCCCGATGGCAACATCCTCTACAGCGTGAGGTCAAAATAACTCATTACTCATTCTGATAGCACTGCAAACCAATAAAAAATATGTATTTGTTTATATGTGTGTTATATGTTTGTTTGTATGTATGTATTTCTTAAATTTCCCTCCGTTTTTTAAGTGTATTTACTTTATGCTTTTATTTTTAGGATCACTGTGACTGCTCTGTGTTCCATGGACTTCAGCAGTTTCCCACTGGATACACAGAATTGCTCTCTGGAGTTAGAGAGCTGTGAGTATAGAACAATATATGGGGGTAGGCTGTATGCAGAGGTTCTGAAGCACTGTATTATTACTGATAAACACACTGACTATATATGCTAGCATTGTCCTTCCTCTCTTCATATAAAACACATAACATTTACAATCCTAGATCAGTTTTGTCTCTGTCCATTTCAGTCTGAAGAAGGATTTACTGGGCATTAAAAGTCCTAGTCATTGTACCGATTTACAACCGGCTAAATCAGAGTGAAGTGAATAATATGTATTTAGAACTCTAGTGGCATTCCAGTGGCCGTAACCGTGTAACTGCAGACACAATGTACCTGTGTGACCCAGATAGAAAATCCTTTACAAACCGACAGGGCAGACTCCTCCTCACACAATGACACACACACACACACACACACACACACACACACACACACACACACACACACACCGATAATGCATGGAGCCTGGCTCCAGAAGAGAGGTGGTAGCGCTGAATCCTTTTCCGCAGCGCTGCATCCTCTCCTCTGAAGAACATGCACATGATTCTTCAAAGAGAGGCAACATGCACACAGAAGTCATCCCTGTCCCCCTGTTCTCTCCTCTCTTGAAGACGCATACAATGAGAATGACCTCATGCTCTACTGGAAGAATGGGAACGATTCATTAAGGACTGACGAGATCGTGCTCTCTCAGTTTTTTATTGAAGAATTCCACCCTTCCTACGGGCTTGCCTTCTACAGCAGTACTGGTATGTGTGGTTTTGGACAGCCCTTGAATGAATCCAGTGCCCATAAAGCTGCTCCTCTCCCTCCCCACTCTTCTAGATCTCTAAGATTCCGTGGTTCTATAACAGCCTAGTTCCACATTGCCAACAGCAAAGACCCTAACCAGAAAAACCCCGCACCTCCTCTCTCGCTGCTTATTCCACAATGTCAAACTGCCAGGAGTGAGCAAGATATTTTCCTCTTCAGAGTGCCACTGTGGAATATGCAACTAATTCCAACTCCAGGGAGTTTAGTCTCTGATGCTTAAGTAAAAATCTTCACTCCACGTTTGCAAGCTTTATAGTTATGGTGACTCAAATATTTTCCTCTCTATTGTGCTCTGTCTCTGTCGCTCTCTTTCTCTTTATCTTTTCCAATTCCCCAGGTTGGTACAACCGTCTCTACATAAACTTTATCCTGCGAAGACACATTTTCTTTTTCATGCTACAGACCTATTTCCCCACCATGCTCATGGTGATGCTCTCCTGGGTATCCTTCTGGATCGACCGGAGAGCTGTGCCTGCTCGTGTATCTCTGGGTACAGTACATGAGAGATATTTCAAAATACTCTTTGCCTAGGGGTACAGTACTGAGTAAAGTTTCATATGCTGTTCACATAGAGGTGCAGAACCTACTCAAAACTTCACAGAATGGCAAAGATGAAGATATATGTATATGTGTATATATATATATATATGTGTGTATTATATATATATATATATATACATACATATACATACATATATATATATATATGTATGTATATATATATATATATATATATATATATACATGGGTTGTGTTTGTGTGTGTGTGTGTATATATATATATATATATATATATATATATATATATATATATATATATATATATATATATATATATATATATATATATATATATATATATATATATATATATATATATATATATATATATATATATATATATATATATATATATATATATATATATATATATATATATATATATATATATATATATATATATATATATATATATATATATATATATATATATATATATATATATATATATATATATATATATATATATATATATACAGTAGGTTTAAGGGGCAATTACTTTTTCACATAGGGCCAGGTTGGTTTGGATAGCTTTTTTCCCCTTAATAAATGAAATCATCATTTAAAAACTGCATTTTGTATTCCCTCAGGTTGTCTGATATAAATATATTTTGATTATCTGAAAAATGTAAGTGTGACAAAGAAGCAAAAACAGAAGAAATCTGTAAGGGGGCAAATACTTTTGCACAGCACTGTCTATGCATACATATATATATATATATATATATATATATATATATATATATATATATATATATATATATATATATATACATACATACATACAGTACTGTGCAAAGGTTTTAGGCAGGTGTGATGTCTTTAAAGTTAGGAAAAAAATACATAAAAGGATAAATGTTAATTGTTTATTTTTATTCAATTCATAAAATACAAAGTGAGGGAAAAGCAAATCTGTATCAAATCAACATTTGGTGTGAGCACCCTTCGCCTTCAAAACAGCATCCCTTGCCTAAAACTTATGCACAGTACTATATATGTATACACAATATATATACTGCATACATATACAATATATTAGCCTAGATATACTTGTGCTCATGCACATTTGATGATCGTGTCTCTTGGTTGCCATCTAAAGGCAAAGAGAGATGACAACTCTTATGTTCTGATTTTAAAAAACAAACGAAGTAACAAAGTGTTCCATGTACAGCATTATCCAAAAACAACTGGGTGAGGCTCAGTGCTACACATTTATTTAGAGCCAGATGGGTGGGCTGTGGGTTTGACATCCGCCTAACCCAAAGAGAAGTGCCTTGCTTTCGTGTTATAGTGTGGGATACCCTGAAAATAAAACAGTTCTCACTTCACTGGGGCTCAGCACAAGGCCATTTGTGTTTTAGAACCTTTTCATTGTGCATGGACAGCTATCATATTACAAGTTGGTGTTTACACACTCATTCTATTGTGGTGAGAGGCACTTTCAGCCTCTGTAGATGAAAGAAACTATTATAACAGAAGGTTGGTTAATTGACAATACTTTTTTAGGGGCAATTTGGGAAAAGTCCTGTCATTATCTTTTAAAAACTAATCCATAAACATTTCTCATTTGCACTACTGAACCTTACTTTATCACTTTGAGTCAGTCTCATTAATTTGTTTAAAAATGATGATGGCTTTTAATAGGATAACATTACGTTTTTTGATTTTAATAAGTAAAGGATATGACCTTTACCTCAAAGGCTTTATATGACCAGCAAACGCCTCTTATATCAACAATGTTATATACAATCCCTGTGTTTTTGTGTGTTGGTGCAGGTATCACCACAGTCCTGACCATGTCCACCATCATCACAGGTGTGTCAGCCTCCATGCCACAGGTGTCTTATGTCAAGGCTGTGGACATCTACCTGTGGGCCAGCTTCCTTTTCGTCTTTCTTTCTGTCATCGAGTATGCCGCTGTCAACTACTTCACCACTGTCGAGGAGATGAAAAAGCTAAAGCAGGGAAAGGTATCACACATAATACATGTCTAAGGGTTGTATTGCGGCTACATTTTATTGGAATTCTTACCCAGGCTGTTATGCATTGCGGTTGTGTCTCCCCCTATTGGTTTAAATATAACATCTAACCTTAAGAACAACAAACTTTCTTTTGAAAACTCACATTCTCACAGCGCTCACATATTTAACACATTAATCCCTTTTCTACAAAGGTCCCTGCCTCTTTTGATGCCTCCCAAGCCATGGCCTTTGACGGATGTTTTCACGACAACGACATAGTCATGACTCCGTTCTCGGACCGTTCTGGCACGCCAAACACAGACAGGACCACTCAGTCCCAGAACTCTGCTGCCGAGCCCCCACCGACAGAGGGCACCAGGCTGCGCCGCAAACGCTCCATCAAACACAACCTCAGCTTCATCAAGGCAAACAGCTACATGATCGACTCCTACTCCAGAATTATCTTCCCCATGGCCTACCTGCTTTTCAATATTATCTACTGGAGTTTATATGCCTGAACTACACCCCCCGTTTATTTGCTGTTGCGCCATAGGCAAAAGGGACACAAACATAACTGGGCGCTGGCCAGCAGTTGTTTTGCAGCAGCTGTTGATCTCTAGTGCACAGCCTGAAAAGACTTGAGTCATGTACGTCAGGGCTGTGTCCTACTTCAATGCATTGCATTTGCTACTGTTTCGTAGAGTGTGTGCCTATGTGAGTGGGAGATTGAGTGTGTGTGTGTGTCTTCGTGTTTGTATGCGCAGTTGCACATGTGAGGATATGTAGAGCACTTTTGCATGGGTCATGCACATTTACTCGTTGTATCATGTATCATGTATGTGTTTTTGTGTGCATATTTAAAAGTCAATATCATTAAAATTACAATTATAAATCAAAATAACAACCTTTAATTTAGAGATTTTACACATAGATAATATAATATATAATTTAAAGTTTTACTTCATAATGCTTCTTGAAAAATAAACATATATCTTACATTAGAGAGATTAGATTTGCTTGTTTGTATACTCCACTATACAGAATCAACAGTACAATATGGCCATGAAACAAATCGATCATATGCATAACATTCTTTTTTTACAGAAAGTCTTTGATTCTCAAATGATCACCCAGTATTATTGTAGTGGGAGGTGGGCAGGTGGATCAAGGTCTTTATTGATTTCTATTTATGTGGTGGATCTCGTTGAGAACTACATCTGAATGGGGATCCTCCAAAGCTGTTATGGTTCTGTCTCCATATGGATTACCTGCAATTGGACACACAGATGAGTCAAACCTTATTCATAACTGGTTCATAACTGCCTCTGTACAACATATATCTATTTAATTTCAACTTAACTACACCATATAGTTATTAATCACTTCAATGCCTTTTCTTTTTTTTATTAAGGATGGCAGCAACGAGCCTGGGCAGACTGCATATCACGACTGATACCAGCTGGCAGCGTTGAGCTGACTACAAAATCATGATTTATTTTTGCACCCAAAGGCATCCTGTATTTGATTGGATGGCGTTAAGCTTGCTAAATCCTTTCAGTGAGTACCCCCATGTATCAAAAACTGACACATTTGGTACGGACACATCAGTGAGATCAAGCAATCTACAACTAACAGTGGAGTATTGACACGGCTTTAAACCGTGGACTCGGAGCCAAGTGGTAATGACTCCTGTTCTGGGAGTCTGCTGCCAGAGGTCCAAGGTCTCAACAAAGCCAGGGTTTAAGAGGATCCACTGGACATGAGATGGAGATGAACAGAGCAAGCTCGTACAGTACGACAGGCACCACTTTGCATGATTGTTAAAACATATGATTTTCAAAGAGCGATGTGCCACATACAATAAGAAATGGTCCAGCAATATATATACCTATAATGATATTTAACTTTGGTGATTATCTTGAATATTTCTACATTGGTATGGCTGAATATTTGCTAATGGTGGCTCACCTATGCCATTGAGATGCACTGGGGTGTCACTGGCCACAAACAAGAAGGAGCTTGAGTTGTTGGACTGGGAAGAGTTCATGGAATTAACTGACGTCCCTCTGTTCATTGACTTCTTAGCCATTTGTGTTGCAGTGCGGCTCCACTCTGTGACAATTTGAAAGCAGAGAAAATGGATATCCAAACTGATCGTTGACTGCCATTATTGAATTGCAGTTTTAATCCTAGGTGCACTGTTCCATTAGGTGTGAAATGGTTCTAACCCGAGTTCTCTGCCAGCCTTAGCCGGCCACAACAAAGGAATGTTCTCCACTGCCTCCTCACATTCTCCTTCACCGCACAGTGGAACACAAAGATAAAGAACCCTACAGGAAAACATACAACAACTTGATTAGTGTTCGTGTTTGGTGTAATACAAGACAGTTTTAGCTAGGTTTGGAATATAGGACAGTTATTCACTGTGAACGAGGCGAAACATGACAACTGGCTGATACAGGCAGCATGAGTTGTTGACTCACCTTGAAAAGAGTTAAAGATGGAAAAGAGGTACATGAAAGCTAGGTTGACAGGACCCCAGGCAAAGAAGGCAAAACCCCAAGTGAGGCCCAGCAGAAAGGTGATGCCAGCCACACTGCGTAGGTCCTGCAGCCCGCTGCGATACTGCATGTTGTGTGGGTTCTGTCTCTTGATCCGGCACAGCTGGACCATTACAACCACAAACATGATGAGGTTAAACAAGAAGATGACACAGAAGTAGGCCACCACAGCTACATAAAAGGGAATGTCCTTCAGCCAGCAACTGTGGGAGAGTACCGGAAGAAAAAGAAGAGAACTATGGATGCATGACTGACACAATAAAAGTATATTTTTTTGCAGTTTTATAGTATCCATGTTTCAAAACAGAATAATGCTGTTGTCAATATTGTTAAACAAAAGGTGGTTGTGGAGACTCACAAGTCATCAACGGAGCCATCAGTGTATCTCCCATAGGTAGCGAGGCCGTAGTTATTTTTATCAACAGCAATAACCACAATGACCACAATGAGTGGCACACCCCAGCCGACCAGAGAGAACTTGAGCATGTAGCGGGAAATGTAAGTGTTGAACACCTTGACCAAGGCCAGGTACATGTGAACCGATTCCAGGCCCATCCAGGTGAAAGAGGCTAACAGGAAGTAGTGCAGGAACCAGGCGGTGGAGATGCAGAGGCCCAGCTTATCAGGGTACAGGGCCAGCCATGCATCCACTAGGAACACCATGTTCAAAAGCAGCAGAGCTATGCACAGCTGGATCAGGATCTTAGATGGGATGTCCTTGCGTAGCTTGCTAGAGGATAAAATAGAGCCATGTCAAAGCTGAAATACAGCAGTAATTGTATGTGACAGCCAGGCAATACATCCACATAGATGCTGTGATTTTAATGTGACTTAGATTACCCAAAGGCCAAGTATGTAAGCAGGGTAACAGAGAGGAAAATAGAGGATATTCCACAACCAATGTAGGAGATGTAGGTCAGAATTTCGGTCTGGAGAGGGCTGATTATAGACTGCCTAGAGATGTCCTATCAGTAAAAAGGTTTAAAAAAAAAAAATTGTTACTGACATAGACGAAAAGGAGGATATTATATACTGCGACACATGAACTCTGGGTGTTAACTCACCAGCAGTATGCCAAAGCTGGTTAGATGGTTGCAGCCACATACGGTCTCATTGGCCATGCTGTTGAGAACAGAGCAACCGACTGTTGACCAACCACCTGAGCCATCTGCATCAGAGACACAGCAAGAGCAGAACAATCCCCCTTTAATGATAGATAATTTGCCCTTTCATTGTGACCAACAACCACAGAATACCTACCATTCAAACCAAAGTCCCAGAAAACACATGATGCCACGAAGTTGGCCTGAGAGGACAAAATAACAAAAAGAAAGTCAAGCCATGTATATTGATTTAAAATGGCTGGAGAGCAGTATAAATGTGTGTACAAATGTTCTCATTCACAATATGGACAGTAAGTGACTTACTGGAATGGGTTCTGAGTTCCTTAGGGTGATGACCACATTATCGTTCAGACCTGTGATTGACAAGTTGGCCACACTGGCACTTAGGATGCCACTGATCAGTTTGCGATTTCCCAAGGAACTGTCCTGGAACAGCCATACAAAAACACTTTAACAACTTAATCCACCGCTCTAGCATTAACTTTCATATAGAAATGATTAATCATCAAAATAATATGTAAGTGTAGCATTAAATTACTTAAAATGAATTGCCCTGTACACATTGATTATACTGGACATTAACATTTGTGCTAGGTGATAGAGTGGAATAGGCGTTATGAATGTCATACAGTCACCTGAAACACAGTGCTTTTCTGGTAAAAGTTGAACTGAACCCTGGAGGCCAGGCGCTGCTGCTGAGGGCTGAGGTTCTGTGTGAGCGAGGAGGGCAGTCTAATGGAGCCCTGAGGAAGGGAGGCTCTGACACTCCGCCTTGCCCTGGGAACGCTTTGGACCTGCACACAAAAGTAAGAGGGACAGGTTCACAAATATGTAGAAGTTGGTTCTTTTACAGGCACATTTAAAAGACATTGTATCATATCAATTAAGGAAATAATATTTGTGTCACACCTGCACATTGCTAGGGTCCGAGATGGAGAAAGACGTTTCCTTAAAATGACCCCCATCAACTGTTGTCACCAACAAAGCCAATGACTCGGATAAGACAGTCTCTGTCCCTCCATTAATGACCAGCTTCTGCCCCACTGTATCAACAATCCCTATGACTCTGATATAAAGACAACGTGTTATTTTACTGTGCGTGCGCTAATAGCGTTGCTCATTGGCATTCTTCACAGTCCTTACTAAAATAAGGGTCAGCATTAAAACACCCACTAGGTCCAGTGGCCCAGCAGCTATGAACTGACCTTTTGGAGGAAGAAGCCAGGGCGTTTTGGGAGGCGCCCAGTAAATTGCTGACGATGTGAATGGTGGTGTTGCCCAGGGCCATGCTGACATTTGGCTTAGCTAGGATTCCCTCTAGCTGGGATACCAACTGGTCCACTTGGGAGGAGTTCAGCCTGGACGCGTTACTTGTCTGATATAGCAACTGGTTGGCCAGCGCCTCGTCACTCAGTGCTGCAGCGGAGGACACGATGGAAAGGCAATGGCAAAGCTACAATTACATATGTGGCAATGCCGAAAGTAGGCTTACATGTAAACCTAAAAGATTGGATAGCTGTCTTGATGACGCCTATCTAATGGTAGGGCTAAGCCATACTGTACACACTGGGGCCCAAAGTAAGTGTGGTACCTGTTGCAGTTGTTACAGGTGTCGTCGTGGTGTTGGAAAAAGATACCGTTGTTATAATGGGTGTTGACGAGTTTTTAGTGGTGCTGCTTGTGTTTGCTGTTGATGCTGTTGTGGTTGTGTTGATTGATGTCAGAGGGGTGGAGAGAGTGAAAGTTGTGTTGGGTATCCCTGTCACTGTAGCGTTGGCATTTGTGGTTAAAAGGGCGGAAGTGGTTGTTTTTCTGTTCCCCGTGGTGTTAATGATAGGGCTGGATGTGGTAGGACTTTTTGTTGGATCACACGTCTGGTTCAGGAACACATAGAAGCGTTCTCCTACAACACTGGTAAGAGAAACAAAGATATAATATATGGCAGAAGTAAATATAAAGCCAAAGCATTAACACTACTGCCCTTAATCAATACTGTGGATAAAGTAGTAAGCACAGAGGAAGCCTGAGGAACACATTATACTAACCACTCAAGGATACTCAGGTCAGTGGTCGAGAATTCACACAGTTCAGTCGCTTTGACGTTTAAAGATTGTGGGTTGCTGATGCTGGAATTCAATAGATTTGAACCTATTCCAGAACCTCCACAAATTGCTGTGGGAGGAAATGTGTCAGTAAATTAGGTTAGTTAATATTACACTTCAAGTACAAATGCTAGAAACCGTTCCACATTTTACCCACCTATTTCTGTCACAACTCCACTATAGTTAAGGCCTTTAAAGAGAGTCATCAAGGCTTTACTGACATCACAAACAGGGATGTTCTTAGCTGTTTCCACCGTCACATGGCACGTCTTAATACTGATAAGAAAAAATCAAGAGCATACAGTATATTTAAATCGTCATTTTTTTGTATTATTACTCTATTTAGAACAGCGTACAGCAGAGTGCATCTTCTCTCCCGCATATCCTACTGGATTGGGGACACAGTCTCTCGTGACTCACTTGTTATATGGGGACTCACAGTTCACAAGAGCATCCAGCTGGAAAACATAACCACATATGTCCAAGTTTCTGTTTTTTGACAGAATATTTTAACTGCATTAAGGAAATTCTGTCAAAAATAAGTGACACCCGTATAAAAAATAAGAAAACATAACTTACCAAATGTAATCCTGACAGGCATTCAGTGCTACTATGAAATTATAATTTGTAGAAAATAAACATATGATATTATAGTGTCATATTATAAAAAATATGACATTATACTATAATATTTATGTCACATTGTAATGTAATTTTATGTTTGTATTGAACATACGGAGTTGATCCAGAGCAGGAAGAAGAGTATTTTAGGGAATTAATCTGTAGATGGAACCAAATTATTATATATTGAAAAAGGGGGCCAGCATTATACACACATAATCTATAAACTTGTATGACACTTCCATTCAACATTTTACAAAGTGTTCAACAAAAATATTATACAGTAAAAGAACGGTGCATGCACTAAAAACAATCTAAACAAAACACTCACAAGAAAGCACACACACAGTCACACACACACACACACACACACACACACACACACACACACACACACACACACACACACACACACACACACACACACACACACACACACACACACACACACACACACACACATAGGGGACTCACCAAGGTTGTGATATCTGAAACATTTTGTGTGTCTTCATTGATAGACACGTTTAAATAATAGTATGAAGCTAGAAACAAAGAGAGTAAGGATTCAGCATCTCAAAGTTTTTCAGTTCTAGGATGAAACTGATTTGTGTCATAGGAAAGAATTAGTTAACTAACCGTTCCCATTGCAGTATGCACTGCAATTACAGATGCTTGACATGACACCTATAAAAAAAGTCCACGCACAGTTAAAAATACCGCAAAATAATTGCGAAATTCAGATTCAAGACAAGTAAAAGATGCCAGGAATAATTGGTAAAAGGAACAAAAATCTTTTTACTTATTGATGTATTACAATAACTTTTATCCTGATTCTGGAAAGGCACATACACAGTCCCTGCAAGGCCAGTGCTGAAATAAAATTGTATTTTGTAATAAGACAGCAATTTGTAATATCACCCTGGCTTGCACAATTTAACAAACAGCTACAGTAACAGTCCTTCTATATTTAAATTTATTTCAAAATCTTACCAAGAGGCATTGACAGGTACAGTGGAGTTGCATACATTGGGGTCTGGGAGGGAGCCATTGCACTTCTCAAAGCTACCACTCAGAGGCAGATTATCTTTCATATTGCACAGTACCCTGCCTAGGTGAAGTAAAAAGGAGACAAGGCTTGTCAACAGAAAGTACATTTATGAACATCAGAACATACATGTAGCATTGAGACTCACCGACTCTCTCCACTTGTTTTCCCACCACATAGGCTTGAATGGAGGAGTTCATCCCACCAAACGAAAATACATTATAGAAGCAACAGGTATTTATAGGCTGACCTAGCCAAAGCAGTACAGTGCAGTTGGTCTTCCTAAGGAAAAGGGGGCGATATTAAAGGTTTGGATTTAGCCACAGCGCTGGAAAAAAACTACGTTTTGAAAGCATGTGAACTGTTACTACTGACCTTATTCCTGTTTTATTGACACATGTTACTTCAATGCCCTGTAGAAACAAAGGGAATATATCTGTAACAATCCTCTCTGCCCATCACTTCATCTCTTAGACCCAAACCACTACCTCCACACACAAACATACACAGGAACACAAACACACACATATATACCACCCACACCCACACACACACACACACACAAATAATAAAGATGCATACTTGTAATAAGTTGTTGATAGTGGTCCCATCTCTGCAAAAGAAAATAGGGGAATTCTCTTATTTTCCTGTGAGACGTGACTAATCACAGCATTATCTGTATGCACTATTTACTATTTACACAGTAGGGGAGAGTGGGGTAAGATGAGCCAGTGGGTAAATTGATCCAAACCTGTATCTAGGCAACTGCACCTCAATTTTGTAACGCGCCCACCAATTTAAGCACACTTTAAGAGCACTTAATTTCACTTCAGTAAGGCGATAGTGGAGAACACGTGGGGAAAGTGGTAAGTAATTTTTGGATAAGAAATACGTTTTTTGATGTTGAAAGAGATTTTTTCCCATACAAGCTATATTGAATCTTGTGTCAAAGCAAATGCAATGTTGAAAAACAAATGCATTATTTCCAGGTCTTTACTGGGAAAGTCAATTGGTCAGTGTACCCACATAATGGCTCAACATAAAGAGAAAGAAAAAGGGTCTTCAGGTAGTATTTTCCCCAAAATGGAATAAAAAAATAATATACAACAAAAATGTTTTTGGTTTATAGTTAATGTAGTACCTGGTTGTGTTCAAAGGCCAGTTGTTAGTCAGTGTTGTGCTGTTGATGTCGTAGCTGTTGCTGTTGTTGGAGATCATGGATGTCATGTTCTCTAAGGTACTCATGCTGTAATTCCTGGTCTGTGTTTCCGAAGTAAAGTTATTGGTTAGCATTATTGTACTGAAGTTCTGAGATGGTGGTGTTGTGCTGTAGTTGTATAGTTGTGCGGTCATGTTGTTATTTGTTTCTGCAGGGATCACACAGGGCAGCAGGTTGTTTTGAAAAAGATTCCAGAGCTGAAAAAAATATAATAAAAAAATTGTTTAAGTTTATATAATAAAAACATACACTTTTCATACATGACTCTACTTACCCAGCTGTTGACGTCAGATTCATTTTTCTCGTCACCAGATACGGTTATGGCAACAACCATCCAGTAATACACAGCTGTTAAAAATACATATATACTGTATATTAATAATAATAAGATAATATTTTTTATAATAATATACAGTCCATCTTTTGAATTTTACTATACAATCTTCTAAACTCCATAATACTTACACTGATCAGCACATGACTGTGAGAAGTTGCAGTCCACCAGCCCTGAAAATAGAATATTGTAATTGTGTATTAACCAATCTTTTGCTAATTTAAAGAAAGATTTATGTGCATCTTTACTTCTACCGAGCAGCTGGTATACCAATGTCAAAGGAGCATTATTAAAGTAATACCTTAAAGCTATAAACAAGCAGGGGTATTATACTGCAGATTAAGCAGATGTAAATACAGCAATTCATTGGCTCCTGATCTGCTACACCCATTAAAAACTTCACCAAGGCTTGGTACCCATTTCACACTAACTACCTTTTGTTATGTTGGAACTGACTGTTGTTCGAGTTCCAATGTATGCTTTGGATGTGGCCGTTCCAGAGGTCACTGAAATAAAGAACACACAAAGAGTGCAAAAGAAAATATGCTCAATAACAAAAGACTTTACCCAAACCTATTTGTGGTAAAATGCATTTGGTGCTGCCTTACTGTTATCTGTAGTTGAACTTAGTGCAGTGGTGAGGGACTGCGAAGTGGCAAAGGACAGAGTGGACATCGAGGAGGTCATTGAGCCATTGGTCGGTGTGGCAGGGGCTAGTGTTGCTACTGTTGAATTTAATGTGGGCACTACATCCACTGATGCACTTGAGGTGTCATTCCGATCACTGGTTGAGAGTGACATAGCAAATATTGTTGATGATGATGATGATGATGATGATGATGATGTGCTTGCCACAGTCGGTGTTGTGCTTGGTAAAAGCCCAAGTGTAGCATTTTGTGGAAGGGGATCATATGTACTGTTGAGTGGAAGGGGCCCAGATGTACTGTTTAACTGAAGCTGCTCAGAGGTGCTTGCTTGAGGGGAAACCGACGTAGTGTTGGTTGGGAAAAGTTCAGACGTAATGTTTGGAGGAAGAGAGCTGAGGGTAGTGTTTTGTAGAAGGGTAATAGCTGTATTGCTAGTTGGAGGGTCCCCTGATGATTTGCTTCGTGGAGGAGACACAGGTGCAGTGCTCAGTGCAGGAGGAGTAACAGATGTAGTAGCTTGTGCAGGAGGAGTAACAGATGTAGTTCTTGTTGAAGGAACAACAGGTGTAGTACTCAGTGGAAAAGGGGATTTTTTGCTTGATTCCAGTGGAGAAGGGGTAGTGGATTGACAGGAAACATGACCTGTTACCAGAAATAAAGCAGTTTTAGTCAGAATGGAAGTTGGCACGATGTTCAGG
The DNA here is from genome assembly GCA_026901105.3 of Galaxias olidus. NCBI lineage: Eukaryota > Metazoa > Chordata > Actinopteri > Galaxiiformes > Galaxiidae > Galaxias > Galaxias olidus. The sequence continues at coordinate 910,426 of JAPMUY010005619.1, read as the reverse complement.
CAAAAAACATTGGACTGGACAGTGTATTTGTTTCCTAGTGTGACAATTGACAACACACATAATTTTAGTCACCAAAACCAGACCAACAGGTTATCTATATTTGGGGGTAAAGTAATCACTGGTAAAGTAAGAGGCATTGTGTTTGCCTGTCTTACAGAGAACGAATTGCTCAGTGACTGTCATCATGAGCAGACCTTGACAGTAAAAAAAAATTAAATGAGAGACTTCACGCAGATCTCAATAGCTAATGGCTGACGGATATATTTTAGTTTCATTGTTTGAAAAAAGCCTGTGTCATCTCTCTGTTTTGTTTGAGCTATACAAATTGTATAATAATAATATTTAAGTAAAGTTAGTAAAACATTTTTATTCAACTAATGTGAAATTCTGTTGGTTATAACACTGTTTGAACCTACCCATGACTGTGATTAGAAGCATGATATAGAAGGAGGTTTTAAGCAGGTTCTGAGATTTACTATGTCCTCCATTCCTGAAGCACATGCTTTGCCAGAAGGTCCAAACTCTGCCACAACACATATTAGAGGTTAATAATCCGCTTCAGGTAATAAAACATACAAATCAAAAGACCACATATAAAACAATGCTATGCAAGGCTTACAATTCCAACTATCTGAGGACACTTAGTTTATTTGCTCTTATTTAATACTTTTAGACATGTGTTAATGCAGATGAAGATGCAGTTGTGAGATAGTTTGGTTTATACATAGCTTTCAATGTAATAAAATTAATAGACCTTATAACTACAAGAACAGTTGTGGAATTCATTAATAAGCAGTGATAACAGGTGGCCACGATTACACAAAAATGCACAAGGACATACTCAGGTTTCAACTTGTCTTCTAATTTTGGATCTCTTACTCAGGAGGCTTTCCCTACTTTTCAATATTGCGTCCATTCAATATGTTTGCGTGTCAATTACAAATTGCTTAATCATGAACAAAAGACCATATGGGTTATATCAACCCAGCAAGTAGATACAAATCTTAAAGTAAACATTTCAGTGAATGCCTGGTTTGACACACCTTTCAGTCTCTTACTTTCCGACTATATCAGTCGTGTTTCACACAACTGCACATTACACTGGTCTATTTTCTCTTACATGGGGGAAGCAGGTTCTTATAATGGTCTTATCTCTGGCATTGCAGTGGGAACCCACTAGTATATTGAACAATAACATCCTCACACATTGTTTGTAAAATAGTGATTCAGAATGAGTGTTTAAAAAGTACTTCCTCAAAAGAAAACGCACATTTTTACGAATATGTGGTAAAGCCTTTCCCTGAGAAGTAGATTGGCTGTTCTGATCATATATACTATGTGATATAACATAATAAATAATGTATGATAAATCATTAATAATAAATTAGGAATAATTGACAATTAATAGATAATAGATTAATAGATAAACTTCATCCCAAAGGTGAACTGCATTAAATGAATTGATGTTGAAGGTGTTAATCAATTGTAAATAATTGTGATAAAACAACACACTATTCAACTATAGCCATGACTTGATCAGGGATCACCAATGAGAATACAAAATATAACTAGAAAACTAGAAACTAGAAAATTACCTTTTAAGATAACCCATGCTGGCACACAGAACTCCACCAGAACACATGGATGGCACTTCAACAAGTTTGTCTTCATCTCTATTCAACATGTGTTTCTCTATAATCAGGCAATAATCCAGAATTCTTAGCAGTAAATTGATACTTAAAAACACAGAATCACCTAACACAGGTAGTCCAAAAAAAAGTTTTTTACTAGGCTGTACACAGTGCCAAGTTAGAAATCAGGACAAAGACTAATACATCGTTTGTCTTTGACTTTCCAAGCATCAATAGAGATGTGGCACACCCAAAGTCCGTCACAAGCCCCGTCACACTTTAAAGGTGTGCCTCAACGGCAGATAATCACACACACACATCGACTCCACCCACTAAACTACATTTACTTTTGTCTAAATATGAAAACATTGGCTGATTTTTTAAAAGCTTACCCCTTTAAAGTAAAACAGCAGACATAACTTAAATAGGTCAGTGTTGTATTCATGGCTGATAAGAAATATTTAGTATGGTGCCTGTTGTTAAAGGTGCGCTGCAGGTCTTTGTGTAGTCATTGAAAGAGACAACCTTAAACGGGTCAGGTGTGTCTGTTACAGTATTATGAAGCTACAAGCGTATATTCAAAGTATAGTAAATTAATCATGATGAATGAGTGAACTGTCTAAATGATTAAAGAGTTGAAAAAAGTTAATGGTGTATAATTCATAAGGTTTGTGGAATGCTTTGGGCATTGTTCAGCATAAGGGCATATAGTGAATAGATACCACCACAGTGTTGTTCTTTAACCCATGTCTTTATTCAAACCCTGTATTGGTTACCTGGAACAATAACAAATAAATTAGACTAAGCACCTACTCCGCACTCGTTTTTAACTTGTCAGTGCTATCTCTTTACACTCATGATGCGGACAGAAAAATATTTAAAAAAAATCTGCTGGTGTGCATTTTAGATTGTTGATGAACCTTGAAAAATGTATTTACATCAAAAGCTTGTAGAAATTGAAAAAGAACGGACCATACATTAATTTCCAATCCTGTTTAATTAGCAGGTGGTCACAGCTGAACAAAATATTTTTTTCAAGTGGGATAAAACAGTATCTGATGAAATAATATCAAATAAATAATGTAAGAAAGCACCACAATATTGATCAAAGGCATGAATGTGCACGGTATATTTGAAAGCTACATTCAATAAAACCCTTTCGTTTTCCAGCACATGCAGCAACCAATGCTGTTGAAATTGTCAAAACTCAAAAAGGTAAAAATATTCAGCTGGGGAAACAAAGGGAGTTAAATAATTAAAACAACAATGACATGGAAGTAATACAATCACAAAACTGCCACAAATAACCCCTTTCCCTTTAGTAACACATTTGGACTTAGACGCTTTAGCCTCAGCAGGAAGGGTCACACTTCTCCAGCAAATCTCCTAAAAAGGATCCATATTCAAATCACATTCAAGCCACAGTAACAGGAAAAAAAGCCAAACAAAACAAACACACAGATACAGACGGCAATCAATTAAACTCTACATTCTATCACACAATCAGCTGAATAACTCAGACATCCACAATAAGATAACAACCAGTGGGGTAGGTGCCATGATGAGAGCTCAAATGTTTTGTTAATTTCTAAAGATTCAGTGTATTCCTTCAATAGCAACAGTCTGACACTGGCACAGAGCTCATCCTAGAGGACAGATACAAAACGACAATCCAACTCAAAAAATAAACCCAATAAACAGCAAATACAATCTCTGGTTAAGTTTAAACTTAAAATGGTAAAACCAACACCTAAGTTAGTCTTAAGAGTTGGACTTGGAGGGATAATAGAACAGTGCTATCTCTTCCCTCAGTGATACAAAACAGGAAATCTCACATTCCAGCAGGCAGGGGAGGGGTGGGGTGCAAAGGAGAGACAGAGCGAGAGATATAGAGAGAAGGGAAAGGACTTTTACTTCTTCCAAATCGTATAGAAAACCCAACTGTGAAATGTAATTAAGGAATATAAGGGTTTTACCTCTCAGTAGATACATTCAGTTTGCAGTTTGTCAATCATTATTCCCAAACTATAACAAATCTGTGGTGCAATATTATTATTTGGGGGACATTACTTAAGATATGAGAGATAAAGATATATTAATAGTAACATAAATTATAATATGTTGCTATAAAACAAGTAAAGATTACTAGTACATTTAAAGCTATATCAAAACTGTTGCTTAAATATCAACCGCAAAGTTTGAAAATAGAGGTATTTTTAACATTGAAATAATATATAATAATTAAATTCCAGATTTTGAAATGCAGCTGAACATAGATAACACTGGGTAAAGGCAAGGATACAGCTCCATGTAAGAGGGAACACAAACCACTTCTTTGGAGAAGTCCACTGGACATGAAAGCTTTCCAAGCTGCTCTTCATATTGAGCAAGTGCCACGGTCAAATTTGCACAGTTACCCTGAGTAAAGAAATTGTGCTATCGAGTTATCTAAGCAACTTGCTATACAAAGATGAATACAACTGAAACTAATGTAATATAGTGTACCCTGGTCTTCTTGACACTTCTACCGGGGAAATACTGTTGCTGGACAAACTTTTAGAAAGTACATTTTCCTTATAATGGCTTTGAGCCACCACAATTTCATACAGTTCATACCTTATCTAAATCAAAGATTCAAGGCTAGCCGAAGGTTTTTGTAAGATATATATTTTTTGAAATAAAACTTAAAAAAGCTAAATGTTTATCATAACTATAGAACAGCTGAAACTATGGGGAACAACTCACCTGCGTGAAATATTTCCCACTAGGACGCAGTACTTTAATCGACAGATCCAAAATAAGACGTAGAAACTCCCATGTAGAGTCTAACAGTTCGGCAAAACAATTTAAAATTATTACATCAAATGTATTGTAATGAGACATTTTGGAGTGTTTGTTTGATCTTCTTGGAACAATCTCACCTTCCTCAGGTTCAGTGGAGATGGGGACTGCTGTAAGGTCATTTATGACGTAATCAAATGTCCTTCCTTGCTCAACGTATTTCTTCAGAACAGGAACACAGTCTTCAACTAGTACCTGAGGTGAATGATAGCGTACGGTCATATTCATCCAATTAAATTAGCAAGACTTATTTTGCAACTTGGATGAAACCCTTACTTAGTACAACAGGTAACTAAACCTGAAACATATTTCTCCCTATGCAAAAACTGTTTAAATCAATTTCATCAATAGATTATCTGTTTTCAACTTTATATCGGCCAAAAAAAGTAGACAACACTTAATTAGGATTGACCGTATATGGAAGATTAAAGTTTTACAAACTGTGTCAAATTTATCTAGCAGATTAAAAGTGCATGGATAGGTGTTAAGCAAAAAGCTACTTTTTAATACACTATGAAGTATTTTAACTAAATATAAACTTAATGAAAATATAAACTTAATGAAATGCACTCAACTAGGCAATTTAATTCTGTCAAGTTGTACAATTCAGTAATCAGTCAAGCAAATGTAGATCCTCTTCTACAAACACTGAATTCGCTCCTTCTTCCCCCATTCTCAAAAGTCCCGCATATATAGTAAAATTACAACATGGATGCCCACTTACTGAATCAACTTAATTTTGCAATGCTGATACCGATATTGGGGAGTAAAACATTTCTTATAAAAGATAGACAGATCGACATTCTTCATATTAATAATAAGAATATATTGGATGGATGGAATATATATATATATATATATATATATATATATATATATATATATATATATATATATATATATATATATATACACACACAGTGCATCCGGAAAGTATTCATACCCCTTCACTTTTTCCACATTTTATTATGTTACAGCCTAATTCCAAAATAGATTAAATAAAAAAAATTCTCAACATTCTACATACAATACCGCATAATGACCAAGTGAATTTTTTTTTGCAAGTGTATTAAAAATAAAAAAATATAATATCACATGTACATAAGTATTCACACCCTTTGCTGTGACACTCAAAATTGAGCTCAGGTACATCCCGTTTCCACTGATCATCCTTGAGATGTTTCTACAACTTGATTGGAGTCCACCTGTGGTAAATTAAATTGATTGGACATGATTTGGAAAGGCACACACCTGTTTATATAAGGTCCCACAGTTGACAGTACATGTCAGAGCACAAACCAAGTTATGAAGTCCAAGGAATTGTCTGTAGACCTCAGAGACAGGATTGTATCGTGGCACAGATCTGGGGAAGGGTACAAAAAAATGTCTGCAGCATTGAAGGTCCCAACGAGCACAGTGGTCTCCATCATTCGCAAATGGAAGACGTTTGGAACCACCAGGACTCTTCCTAGAGCTGGCCGCCCGGCCAAACTGATCAATCGGGGGAGAAGGGCCTTGGTCAGGGAGGTGACCAAGAACCCGATGGTCAGTCTGACAGAGCTCCAGTGTTTCTCTGTGGAGATGGGAGAACCTTCCAGAAGGACAACCATCTCTGCAGCACTCCACCAATCAGGCCTTTATGGTAGAGTGACCAGATGGAAGCCACTCCTCATTAAAAGGCACATGACAGCCCGCATGGAGTTTGCCAAAAGGCACCTAAAGGACTCTCAGACCATGAGAAACAAAATTCTCTGGTCTGATGAAACCAAGATTGAACTCTTTGGCCTGAATGCCAAGCGTCATGTCTGGAGGAAACCAGGCACTGCTCATCACCTGGCCAATACCATCCCTACAGTGAAGCATGGTGGTGGCAGCATCATGCTGTGGGGGTGTTTTTCAGCAGCAGGAACTGGGAGACTAGTCAGGATCAAGGGAAAGATGAATGCAGCAATGTACAGAGATTCTTGATGAAAACCTGCTCCAGAGCGTTCTGGACCTCAGACTGGGGCGAAGGTTGACCTTCTAACAGGACAACGACCCTAAGCACACAGCCAAGATAACAAAGGAGTGGCTTTGGGACAAGTCTGTGAATGTCCTTGAGTGGCCCAGCCAGAGCCCAGACTTGAACATCTTTGGAGAGATGTGAAAATGCCTGTGCACCGACGCTCCCCATCCAACCTGATGGAGCTTGAGACGATCTGCAAAGAAGAATGGGAGAAACTGCCCCAAAATAGGTGTGGCAAGCTTGTAGCATCATATTCAAGAAGACTTGAGGCTGTAATTGCTGCCAAAGGTGCTTCAACAGTGTATTGAGTAAAGGGTGTGAATAGTTACGTACATGTGATATTTTAGTTTTTTATATTAAATATATTTGCAAAAAATTCTAAAAAACTCTTTTCACTTTGCATTATGCGGTATTGTATGTAGAGTGTTGAGAATTTTTTTTTATTTAATCCATTTTTTAATTAGGCAGTAACATAATAAAATGTGGAAAAAGTGAAGGGGTATGAATACTTTCCGGATGCACTATATATACATATACATATATACAGTTGTGCTCATAAGTTTACATACCCTGGCAGAATTTGTGATTTCTTGGCCATTTTTCAGAGAATATGAATGATAACACAAAAACGTTTCTTTCACTCATGGTTAGTGGTTGGGTGAAGCCATTAATTATCAAACAACTGTGTTTACTCTTTTAAAATCATAATGACAACAGAAACTACCCAAATGACCCTGATCAAAAGTTTACATACCCCAGTTCTTAATACCGTGTATTGCCCCCTTTAACATTAATGACCGCTTGAAGTCTTTTGTGGTAGTTGTGGGTGAGGCTCTTTATTTTCTTTGATAGTAAAGCTGCCCATTCTTCTTGGCAAAACGCCTCCAGTTCCTGGAAATTCTTGGGCTGTCTTGCATGAACTGCACGTTTGAGATCTCCCCAGAGTGGCTCCATGATATTGAGGTCAGGAGATTGAGATGGCCACTCCAGAACCTTCACTTTATTCTGCTGTAGCCAATGACAGGTCGACTTGGCCTTATGTTTTGGATCGTTGTCATGTTGGAACGTCCAAGTACGTCCCATCCGCAGCTTCCGGGCTGATGAGTGCAAATTTTCCTCCAGTATTTTCTGATAACATGCTGCATTCATCTTGCCATCAATTTTGACCAAGTTTCCTGTGCCTTTGTAGCTCACACATCCCCAAAACATCAGCGATCCACCTCCATGTTTCACAGTAGGAATGGTATACCTTTCATTATAGGCCTTGTTGACTCCTCTCCAAATGTAACATTTATGGTTATGGCCAAAAATTTCAAATTTTGGTCTCATCACTCCAAATGACTTTGTTCCAGAAGTTTTGAGGCTTGTTTTCTGTGCCGTTTGGCGTATTGTAAGCGGGCTGCGTTGTGGCATTTGCGTAGTAATGGCTTTCTTCTGGCGACTCGACCATCCAGCCCATTTTTCTTCAAGTGCCTCCTTATTTTGCATCTTGAAAGCCACACCACTTTTTTTCAGAGAGTCCTGTATTTCAGCTGAAGTTATTTGTGGGTTTTTCTTTGCATCCCGAACTATTTTCCTGGTAGTTGTGGCTGAAATTATTGTTGGTCTACCTGACCGTTGTTTGGTTTCAACAGAATCCCTCATTTTCCACTTCTTAATTAGAGTTTGAACACTGCTGATTGGCATTCTCAAAGCCTTGGATATCTTTTTATATCCCTTTCCTGTTTTATACAGATCAATTACCTTTTCCCGCAGATCCTTTGACAATTGTTTTGCTTTCCCCATGACTCAGAATCCAGAAACGTCAGTGCAGCACTGGATGAAAGATGCAAGGGTCTGTCAGGAGCCCAGAAACTCACTGTTCTTTTATACACACACTGATTACAAGCAAATAGATCACAGGTGAGGATGGTTACCTTTAGTAGCCATTCAAACCCATTTGTGTCAACTTGTGTGCATGTTATCAGGCCAAAATCACCAGGGTATGTAAACTTTTGATCAGGGTCATTTGGGTAGTTTCTGTGGCATTATGATTTAAAAAGAGTAAACACATTTGCTTGACAATAAATGGCTTCACCCAACCACTAACCATGAGTGAAAATAAAGTTTTTCTCTTATTCATATTCTCTGAAAAATGGACCAAAAATCACAAATTCTGCCAGGGTATGTAACTTATGAGCACAACTGTAAATATATATATATACACACACACACACATACACATACACACACACACACACACACATATACACACACACACACATATACACACACATATATATATAGATATACAAACACATACATATACAGTATATACATACATACATATATAGAGATATATACACACACACACACACACACACACATATACATACATATATAGAGATATATACATACATACATACATACATACATACATATATATAGAGATATATACACATATATATAGAGATATATACATACGAATATATACATACATACATATAGAGATATATACAGTGGGTACGGAAAGTATTCAGACCCCTTTAAATTTTTCACTCTGTTTTATTGCAGCCGTTTGCTAAAATCAAAAAAGTTCATTTTATTTCTCATTAATGTACACTCAGCACCCCATCTTGACAGAAAAAAACTGAAATCTTGAAATTTTTGCAAATTTATTAAAAAATAAAAACTGAAATATCACATGGTCATAAGTATTCAGACCTTTTGCTCAGTATGGAGTAGAAGCACCCTTTTGAGCTAGTACAGCCATGAGTCTTCTTGGGAATGATGCAAAAAGTTTTTCACACCTGGATTTGGGGATCCTCTGCCATTCTTCCTTGCAGATCCTCTCCAGTTCCGTCAGGTTGGATGGTGAACGTTGGTGGACAGCCATTTTACGGTCTCCAGAGATCCTCAATTGGGTTTAGGTCAGGGCTTTGGCTGGGCCAGTCAAGAATGCTCACAGAGTTGTTCCGAAGCCACTCCTTTGTTATTTTAGCTGTGTTTAGGATCATTGTCTTGTTGGAAGGTGAACCTTTGGCCCAGTCTGAGGTCCTGAGCACTATGGAAGAGGTTTTCTTCCAGGATATCTCTGTACTTGGCCGCATTCATCTTTCCGTCAATTGCAACCAGTCGTCCTGTCCCTGCAGCTGAAAAACACCCCCATAGCATGATGCTGCCACCACCATGTTTCACTGTTGGAATTGTATTGGGCAGGTGATGAGCAGTGCCTGGTTTTCTCCACACATACCGCTTAGAATTAACGCCAAAAAGTTCAATCTTGGTCTCATCAGACCAGAGAATCTTATTTCTCATAGTCAGAGTCCTTCATGTGTTTTTTGGCAAATTCTATGCGGGCTTTCATATGTCTTGCACTGAGGAGAGGCTTCCGTCGGGCCACTCTGCCATAAAGCCCCGACTGGTGGAGTGCTGCAGTGATAGTTGACTTTGTGGAACTTTCTCCCATCTCCCTACTGCATCTCCAGAGCTCAGCCACAGTGATCTTTGGGTTCTTCTTTACCTCTCTCACCAAGGCTCTTCTCCCACGATTGCTCAGTTTGGCTGGACGGCCAGGTCTAGGAAGAGTTCTGGTCGTCCCAAACTTCTTCCATTTAAGGATTATGGAGGCCACTGTGCTCTTAGGAACCTTGAGTGCTGCAGAAATTATTTTGTAACCTTGGCCAGATCTGTGCCTTGCCACAATTCTGTCTCTGAGCTCCTTGGGCAGTTCCTTCGACCTCATGATTCTCACTTGCTCTGACTTGCACTGTGAGCTGTAAGGTCTTATATAGACAGGTGTGTGCCTTTCCTAATCACGTCCAATCAGTTTAATTAAACACAGCTGGACTCCAATGAAGGAGTAGAACCATCTCAAGGAGGATCAGAAGAAATGGACAGCATGTGAGTTAAATATGAGTGTCACAGCAAAGGGTCTGAGTACTTATGACCATGTGATATTTCAGTTTTTCTTTTTTAATAAATTTGCAAAAATGTCTACATTTCAGTTTTTTTCTGTCAAGATGGGGTGCTGAGTGTACATTAATGAGAAATAAAATGAACTTTTTCGATTTTAGCAAATGGCTGCAATAAAACAAAGAGTGAAAAATTTAAAGGGGTCTGAATACTTTCCGTACCCACTGTATATACATACATATAGAGATATATACATACACACATATAGAGATATATATATACATACACACATATATACATATACATACACACATATATACATATACATACACACATATATACATACACACATATATACATACACACATATATACATACACATATATACATACACATATATACATACACACACACACACATATCCATATATATGCATAAACACACACACACACACACACACACACACACACACACACACACACACACACACACACACACACACACACACTTTCTTCTTCCCATCATTCTGGTACAGGTTGATAGTCTCATCTGTCCAAAGAATGCTGTTCCAGAACTTTGATTAATGGTTTGCACCTTGTGGTGAATCACTCTCATGTATCACTTCACCATGGAAAAGATTCACATTTCCAGGCCTATTTTTTGCACTTGGATTTCTTCTTTTTTTCAGCCTCAGGCTCCATTGCTAAAGAGATATTACATCTCAAATGGGATTATATAATTGTATCTCGCCAGCTAAAATAACAAAACTTGTGTCACTGTCCAAATATTTTTGGGCCTAACTGTATATACATACACACACACACACACACACACACACACACACACACACTTTATTTTTGCACTTGGCCAGGGCTCCATTGCTAAAGAGATATCCATCTCAATGGGACTCGCCTGGTTAAATAAAGGATATTGATTTATTAGTTACTTATCGAGAATCTCACCTGGTAACCGTCGCCTTTTAGGTTGTCTAGAACATTCCCGCAAGTCTTCCGCATGTGGGTCCTGCACCCATCAATAACCATTTGGTCAATGTGCACATGTCGTCAAGGAATAAAAGTAAAACCCTCAGATGAAAATAATATAATAATAATATTATAACAATAATATATTAATAATACAAATAGCTGATATGAAAGGATATCTCCAGCATGGTGATCATCTTTGGCTTAAGTTTCACTGCCTCAAAAAGGATCCCTCCATCACCACCCCCTAAAATCAGCACCTCTTTTCCAGCATAATCCTCTCGCCCACTACCCATTATGGCCTGGGTGTAGGGCAAGTCACTCTCAGCCAGGTCTGGTGTTACAATTAAATAGGAAACAACATATAGGCAAAAGAAACACCTGAGTGAAATTTACAGTCCGTTTCATAAGTAATTTAAAATCATAATGTTTAATCACAACACAGCTAACCTAAAGGCATTTTTTATCTACTTTCTATAGAAATATACATGCATTATGTTAATTGTTACAAAAGCCATGTGTATGCCAACGTTGTACTTACTGACATCCCCATTGAGGATTAGAATGTTCCCAAACTGCTGAGAGTGAAGGATCTTAATATTTTGGTACACAGAGTCTTCATCATATACAACTCGGTCTATGTCATACTCCACAAGTCTGCCATCTGCTGTTGGCCAGTATCGATCCACAATAGCACCTCGTGTAAGTGCTGGAAGCCTTAAGAAGACAAATATGGAGATCAGTTGTTATGGTAGTGTTAGCATGCTGAACTGGACATCCTTTATTTAAAAAGTAAATGTCATAATTTGTCAGCTAAAATTACTTCTGTTAGACAACATGTGACTTAAGCCTGGTTTATGCTTCTGCATAGATACATGTGAAACTCTAGTTACACAGAGAAGGGAGTTTCTGGGAAAGCATAGCTTGGAGAGGCCTGCGGATGCAGATACGCGCAGTCCTCCCAAATTCTAACAGTGCGTTGTGTGTAGATTTGTCTCTCATGCAACTAACAATCGCTGACTAGTTGAGCAGGAAAGGAAGGAGGAAGCAAGAAGATATCAGGTAATCTTCATCTATAATCTAAACTATAGTCCTCTACAATGCATTCATTATCATCATTCTCCTATCTATTTTTCACTGGGAAACAGCAACGAGCCAGCGAAACATAAAAAGCAATGAGCACATTGAACGGAAAGAATACATTTCGGTCTCTTTGTTTACACTTTCCCGGGACATACATAGAACCTCAACTTTGTTTTATGTACATTCTGGATTAGTCAATGCGGCACTGCCCCGTAGGGAACCCGCTAAATTTACAATGGAAGTAAGTAGACAAACTGTTGTGCGAACATCAGTGCACAACGCACGTGAATGTTCGCAGACACACCAGCGCAGAAGCATAAACCAGCCCCTAACAGGAGGTGGAACTTCTTGAAGGGATTTGAGGAAAAGAAACCACCCCTAGATGCTTACAACAGTCGGTGTGAGAAAAAAAAAGGAAACTGACATGTTCTCATATTTACTGCTATGATTACCTCTTGATCCTCTTAATGCTGCCATGTAGGAGAGTCTTAAGCTTCTTTTCCAGTTCATTCAAAAGCTATGGAAAATCAGATATTCATTATTTTTAAGTGCCAGATTAAAGAAGCAATCTTATTACAAATTAAGAAATTTTGCAAATGTATAAATGACAGCATTCTGAAACTGATAGTATAGTGAGTTTTACTAATACATAACCACAACTTACTATTAGTATCACTTAATGAATGCTACCAATTGTTAGCAATATGGCCGACTCAGAATGTTCAATACAAAGATTTGACTATTTGTCACTCTTTTCTTGTCATATAAGTAATCAGAAAGGAGAACTCCAGTACAATAGCGCCAACTTAATTCTGCAGCACACAAACGTGAGTACTATGGATATTCCGTGAACAGTAATTTTTTATTTATTCATCGTTCCCTCGTTAGCATTCACAACTACCAGACAAGTTGAAAACAAAAGTGAACAAAAACCCCTCCACAATGCCACACCTTAAAGTCTCAATAAAAAAATTAAATTATATATATATATATATATATATATATATATATATATATATATATATATATATATATATATATATATATATATATATATATATATATTTTTTTTTTTTTTATAGTGAGAAACCAAGCAAAACTATGAAAAATCTAACACGCTGCACACCCAGCACCGGGAATGGAAAGATTTTTGTTTCTTTTCAACATTTTGCAACGATTTGACTGAAATTGGCCGTTGAAACAGGCTCCTTAGATTGAATCTTTGAATGGTCGACTATTCGGGGTCACTCCTTTTCAGCAATATTTTAAATGTGTAAAATCAACATACATACAGGTGCAGTATGTAGTTCTAGAGAATTGGGGGGAAAATTGCAAGAAATTGAATCACAACACTCAAAAATGTCAACCTCCTGAGTCTTTGGTCCCTCCTATCCCTCTCAAGGACCATCCCACACACGCCCGTGCGCGCTCTGACTTGTGTTGTACACATTTTTTGGTTCTCACCAACAACGCATAAAGTGTCAGATTCTTAGGTGAGAAACAAAAGAATCCCGAACGTCTGATCGTAAACGATCTAAAACTGAGTGGTTCACACCAAAGCAAATTTCATAATTGTATTCCCCTGTTATTATGAGCAAGTGCATGACAATCGTTTTTATTTAGCTGCGGTTGGCACCATAGCTACTATACCGTATACGTTGGCGAGTATATCCAACATACGTACGTAAACGAATAATGCCTTTTTGACAAATCTGGCGCGATACTTCCTAACGTTCAAAAACTGCAATTGGCGATTTGACAAGCCTGGCAAGTTTTTTGCAACGACATTCAGCCTCCTTGCAACTAGTTCAGACCACTGCTACTTTTGTCTGCGACGCGAATTGTAACAAGCTTGGAGGGTGACGCTGTAAGCAGACCTGTATTTTACCTAGGAGTGTGCACGCGAGGTGATTGACAGGCAGGTAGCCCTTACGCCTTGCAAAAAACTCCCCTGATTGGTAAGGGAGGGGCGGGCATCCCTAGATTTTTTTAAAAGCTGAATACAGGGCCCAGGGCGCTCATATATAGCGCACCTTCTCTCTGAGAGTTTGGTTTAATGATATCCTCCAGGAGGTATGTAATAAACGTAAAAAAACATAAAAAATGTAATTTATTGCTAGATATTGAAACTTACATACTGCACCTTTAACAAAGAGATAAAGGAATACTGTTAGTGTCAGAATGGGTACTTCACATGCACATTCTCAAGCCGCATTAAAGCGATAGGTCACCCATTTTTGATCTTTTGATATGTTTTTTTTTTTTATCAGATACCAATATTGTACTTCAAACATTGTATGGTCATTTAGCATTTCGCAATCAAACAGCAGAACGTCAAACAAGCTGAGAAAATTACTCTCTATTGTGTCATAGGGGGTCCTTCCTGAAATACCGCCGTTTTCAGCCAAGGGAAGAGCATTTGCTGGTTCTAAGTTTGATTAGCGCAATGATCTATGGGCATTGTGGTGTAAAATTAATTAACCACTTAAATGTCGGTGGTCGGAAAAACATGTGAATTTCACTTACATTGATCCTATGACCCGAACTTGTTCAATACATTTACTTAATTTAGCCTAAACAACAACATACATTGTTGGTGAAGTATCCTTTTAAAGGTGCAGTATGTAGGTCTAGAGAATTGGGGAAAAAATAGCAAGAATTTGAATCACAACACTCAAAAACGCCAACCTCCTGAATCTTTCGTCCCTCCTATCCCTCAATGGCCCATCCCACACACGCCGGTGCGCGCTCTGACTTGAGTTCCTGAGCCTGGGCAAGGCAGTATTGCATGAATCATGTATATGTTGTGCATATTTTTGGAAACAAAAGAATCCAGATTGTCTAACTGTAAACACTCTAAAACTGAGTGGTTCGCACCAATGCAACGAGCACAGACACAAATGACCGTTCCCATAGTAACGACATACAGTAAGCTAACGTTAACAAAAACAATTTCATAATTTGATTCCTCTATTAGTATGAGCTAGTGCATGACAATCGTTTTTATTTAGCTGCGATTTGCACCATAGCTACTATGTTGCCGAGTATATCCAACATATGCATGTAAACGAATAATGCCTTTTTGACATAAATCTGGCGCGATACTTCTAAAACTGCACTTGGCGATTTGACAAGCCAAGTCTTTTGCAACGACATGCAACTACTTCAACCGCCTTGCAACTAGTTTACACTGCTGCTACTTTTGTCTGCAACTCGAATTGTAACAACAAGCTTGTTTGGAGGGTGACGCTGTAAGCAGGGATTTTACCTATGAGTGTGCACGCGAGGTGATTGACAGGCAGGTAGCCCTTACTCCTTGCAAAAACTCCCCTGATTGGTTGCGGATAGGCAGTCGTCCCTAGATTTTTTAAAAGCTGAACACAGGGCCCAGGGCGCTAACATATAGCGCACCTTCTCTCTGAGCATTTGGTTTAATGATATCCTCCAGGAGGTATGTAATAAACGTAAAAAACCATAAAAAATGTAATTCATTGCTAGAAATTCAAAACTTCCATACTGCATCTTTAAGCCCTGATAAATAGTCATCTTAGATTTTTCAACTTTGCAATTATTTCGTCTAGGCAAGGAAAAGTGAGGTCCTCAGATCACTTACATTGTCTACTTGTGCAATGTTATCCCCCTCACAACACTGCAGATCGATGGTGACAAGACCTTGAGAGTGCAGTCGAAAAATAACAAACCTACCAGGGTAGATGGAAAAAGAAGCATGACGTTAATAACACCAAACACTTTTGTTAATGAGCATTTACAACTTCAACAATGCACAATACAAACTTGAACAACACAAACTGCTTCTAGATCAGATGCCTCAAAAATGGCCAACCTACTAGTACTGATCAAAAGCAGTGAGCCATTGTTGAACAGATGATACACTTAATTGGACAATCAATGTTCTTGCTAAAGAGTACCTGGCCACAGAAACACACCTGGTGCTTCTCATTTCATCAGCTTTGACTATGGTTCAAAGCCAAGTGACAGGTATTTTTTTAAATGTATGTACTACTTCCAAACTTTTTTTTTTTTTTTTTTACACGGATCCAGTCTATATCAAAATGACTGAAGGTAAGTATGCTTTCTACAGGCATTTCTTTAAGGACTCATCTTTCTAAAAGCATCAGCAATATAGAAATATAAAATTAATTCACTGCAGAAAGCACATTCTTTTTGTTGTACTCCAGTAGGCTACATTGACTTTGATTAGCTTACAGTTCAGACTATCACCTTTAAGGGAAGGTATCTAAATCAATTTAGCATGCAGCATGTAAGAATAGTAGGTCTTTTATTAATATAATTTGTTATAAAAGGGCTTACCGGCCCTTCTTGCCAACAAAGGTAGCAAGATATCCATGTCCCTCGGTGTCATGGACAGTCTCTGTCATTTCTTGCTCTTGAAATATAGACTGCAGTCCGCGAACAGTCGAGGGACAGTCAGCTAAGGAAAAGGGTGAAAAAAGGATTAGAATGATTCCGATTCATAAACAACCACCACTTATTCTGCATAAAGTAGTCCTCACCTATTTGTCGCTATCCTGCCTTTGTCAATCTATTTTTAATGATAAATCAATTCGATAGCTTCCAATCAAAGGGAAACCAGAAAAAACAAAACAATAAAGCCATGTTCTGAACACACTTCTACTCAGGCTTACCTAAGCCCTCTTTTTATACCAGATAAACAGCTGTGTTTAAGGTAAAAGCTATAGGGCTAGTAAAAAGTCATTAAAAAAATATAAAGGAGCCTTTAATCTAATCCAATGTATTTTCCCCATGATTAGCTATTCATCTACCTAGCTAAGATGATGTCCACCACGCTACACGTGACAGTATGACCGACATGCGAGTACCGTTAAATTGCACAGACTGGGAGACACAAACCATTGCGGTAAAGCTGGAATCGCAAACTTAATTCATGACAATTGCCAATAGGTGCAAAAACATGCATAATGCATGACAATGCTGGCTAGCATGGAAGTTAGCAGCAGAATGAAAGCCAAAATACATCCAACTGTCAAACTGTCTCAATAAAAAAACTTTAAATATTTTCTACTGTCATAATTACACCGGTAGCTAACATTTATTTCGCAAGCAAAACTCAGACAAAAGGTGCTGAATAATTAATGTACGTTAAAGTTTACGTTGGGACGATGATTAACAGATAAGGTATATGCTAACCATCTGGTGATTAACACTTGCTAGCCAAGTAAGCTAGCTAGCGTAACTAGCGGCAGCATTAGCATGCAAATAAACTGCGCTGCATGACAAATCCATCAACAGGGAAAGTGTGTTCATGTGTTGAAATTACCTGGTGCAGACAGGGTAAAATCGAGAGTGTAATGTCGCAATGCCATGACTTGGTGCAGCCGTTAGCCATGCCTGGAACAGGCACTCGTTGAGAAAACGGCAAGTTTCTAGATGGATGCTGCTTTTTGACCTCCGCTCGCTTCGGTATATAGATGAGTGTGAGGTAAGAGAGCGTTGTGTGTCAACGGCAATGCTCTACTCAAAAGGGGGAGGGTCGGTGCAAGATGACGCCCTAAATGCATCACGCTCACTGCACTTACTGCTGCAGATCTATCTCTCAGCTCCACAGTTCTGGTATTTCTACCTGCATTGTAGGATATAGGCTATATAACATTCAGGAATGTGGTAGAAGGAGTTTTGTTTCTGTTAATGTGTTGAAGAAAAAAAAATTCTTGAGTGGTTTCTGTCAGTCTAAAAAACTAAACAACGAAAATCTGAGTTTCAAGCAGTTATTTTTTTTCTAAATGCAAGAAACAAATAACTACATAGAGATGATAAGCCTTGGTCGAAGAACAGTTTTATTTTGTATCTACTAATCCTTGTCTCTTTTTATCACTGTTTTTTTGACTTCATAGTCAATTGTATTGTGTATTGTTACTTCTCATATCTTTTGTTCTCAACTAGCGTCGAACACCTGTATTTGCCTCAATATTTTCTGTCCTTGACACAGACCACTATCTTTCTTAGACTAGGAGGAGTAATACATTTTTACATCCCATGTGTCTATATCTACTTGGCTGTGTGACCAGACTCTGCACATGAGGTTCTCTCTATTATTATCTATTTATTCCTTTTGAATAATTTTTCTTTTTCTTTTAACTAGGCCAATTATTAAAAGTTATGATTAGGGCTGTCAAGCGATTAAAAATGCAATCACGATAAATTGCCTGGGTGTCCAGAAACCCTCACAGGTATGTTTTTTGCATAATACATATGCCGGCAAAATACACTGGCTTAAGAAATATACAATTTCTGAGTTTGCCGCCATCTTGCGTTGGGTTTGTTCTACTCGTGCGTCAACTTGGTTGCAATGATTGCGTAAAAACAATGCAATGCCGTGCGCAGTGTGATCGGGCCATTACGCCCCGATCACACCGCACACGGCAAAATGCTTGCAGTCCGGCGGAAGTCATTCACTTTCAATGAGGGTCATCCGCGCTGCTGCGTTCAGCTGCCGGACTAGGCTGCGTTGCGTGACCGCAATCACATGCGTTGGATATTTTCATCTTTTGCATCGTTTTGCCGTGCGGCCAAAGAAACGGAAGTTGATTAACCACAGAAGATATGGTGGTCCTGAGAGGCCAAACGATGTGTTCGGTTTTTGTATTTGCAGCGCGTTTCTGTAATGTTTTGTGTTGCCTGAATTTTCAGCGTGTTTTCTAAATGCTGCGCATGTGTTGTCAAATGAACATAGATGCAACGCCGTGCGCAGTGGACTCGCGCTAGCTTTCAACTGCATGCCGAACCAACTTTAACTTCTGTTCTGACTCACTGTGTTCATATAACAGGGACATTGGACAGCTCAGTGCTCCATTAGCCTACTTCAGTATAAAACCTCACTCACACTTCTTAATAAAACCAGAATGTAAATGTGTCCAATCTCACATGGGGAAATATAAAGGCTCTCAAACCAAATGTTTTGGGCTGAAGCCTCCTTGATACTTCTGCGTGAGCGTGTTAGCAAATGTAAACGTTAATTTGGCGCTTACGTTTGTAGAGTATAGCTTACCTACATACTACATACATACCACATTTTCTCAGGCCCGTCCATAGGCTTCGCCACTTACTGGACTTAGGCCTATCCTGGTTGGTTACCACAGACCTTTTCACTTTGCTTCATTATTATTTATGTCTGCACTCACTGTATGGAAGCCCATAAGGGACTTTATTCAAATGAAAATGTAAACTTGAAAATGCAAATGCATTCCACAATAGCATTATCACTTTCCACATTTGTATGGGTTATTTGAGACAAAATGTAAATGAAAATGCAATCATCCATTTACATTTTAATTTTCAAAGGCTCCAATGGGCATTCCGTGTCAATATTAAAATTCAAATGCAAAAGCTGTTTGACATTACATTTTCAATGTTCTACCAAGCCATACTGCGGACAATATTCAAATGTTAATTCAAACTTGAAAATTAAAATGCAATATAAAAAATGTATCCTCATTTTCCATTTGTGCAAGCATAATTTATGTCACAATTAAAATCAAAATGCAGTTGTCTAACAATTTGAAAATGAAAAGGAAATCGCATTTGCCATTACATTTTCAAAGACTTCATCTTCAGTACTACGCTGTGCAGTGGACAATATTCAAATGCAATACGCGAATCAGCGCTACCAGTCTGTTGCATTTACATTTACATGTCACCACGCTCTCTTTGGGACACAACATGAAAATTCAAATGCAATCCGTCAGTCCTCTCATCAAGGCGAGTCTTTAGTTTGGATGTTACTTCCTTGTTTAGTGACTTGCTTCATTAACCTTACAAGTTTTACCAACTCGTTGTTGGAGCTGCTATTTCGCAAGTCCTTAGTTTTATTTTTGTGCTGCAAATTCTGTTTTTGCATTTACTAAAATAAGTATATTTATATAATAACTAATAACTATTAACATAATAATAATTTATATAATAAATATTAACGTGGTCAGGCTGGTTTACCATCTATCTCAAGCCAGTTGTAATGATCAGTAACAGGCTAGCTCCTGTGAGTCACCAGAAAAAGAACACAAACTGTTTACATGTTATTGCCAATAAATGTAGGCCTAACTAATGCCAAAACTGTCGTTCTGATGAAAATCACTGCGGTGATTTTTTTTTTTTAAATGTAGTTTATTTTAGCAGCATATAATAGCATTTAGTAGGCTATTCATCTAATTTGTAAAGTTTAATTTTGTAAAGTGATTTGACAAATTCTAAGACATTACATTAAGCTATTCAGACAAAGCTCTATAGCTTACAAAGTGCATTGCGCAACTTGCCAAAATCCGAGTAGCCTACTTGCGGGTAGATACATTGGACGTTTTAAGTAATCGGATTCCTGACTATTTTGTACTGTAGTAAAAAGAGGTTCCCTCATTGAAAATGTGTGGAAGTTATTGTTAGGATTTGTTGTGTCTGTCTGTGTTTTTCTCTGTGTGCTCCTTGGCTGGGCAGGGCTGCCCTTCCTTCATGCCACTACTCCTCCACAGCTGCAACCTATTTCATCCCAATCAACTACACCTGAGGCAGTATATACCCCCGGTCATCTCTCCCACTCATCGCCAGTTCGTCAGACTACTTTGTGTGGTAACACGCGACGGCCTAATCCTGTTGTTACTGCCTAATGATATTTACTTGTGGAATTATTACCGATACTTACCGTTGTTATCTCCTGTGCCAGGACCTGTTTCCAGCCTGTTACCTGCCAGCCACGTCCAGCCATCTCTTGTCTCTCCCGCCCCGCTGTTCTCCGTTTGCTTGTGCCTGGATCTCCTCGGACCCCTTTCTCAGATCTCATCCCCTCCTGTCCAACCTGCCAGAGTCCAACCCATTCGGAACCCGCCTGGGATACTAAATAAACTGTTGTTTTGACCCCTAACTCTCCGGTCCTCTGAGTGTTTACCCTTGGGATTCAGTTCTGTAGCTCTCTGAAAGACGTAACAGTTATAATATAATCCAGCAAATTAAAGTGTAGGGTGAGTATTGTTAAAATGGGACACTTTCTGAAATTTTGCATTCTGGAACAATTTACTGGATCATCCCAATGCCTTAGCTCCCAATTTGATACAATTAACATTAACCCCCTTACAACAATATACAGGAGAAAAAATAAAGACTACTCAAACACAGAATCAATGACTCCATCTCAAACACAATATGTCCTGAGACCACTTTTTTACAGGCGCTATTTGTAAAATGGGACATCTTCATTGTCAAAATGGGACACCTTATATTTTGATATAGAAAAACAGAAATTAAAGAAGATAGGTAAAGATTTTAATGAAAATGCAACACAATTGATACTTACATGCAACTTATACATCTTTTAAAAGGGAGGGTAATGGTAGGCCCATAAGAAGACTCTAGAAGGATTATGATGAATAGGCCTATGCGATCCAGGGGACCAAGCCATACCAAGCATACCATCTAAAAGAATACTCTGGGACTGTGTGTTGATTAGCCTATCTCTTTCCACAATTCTGCATTATGCAAATGTTTGGGTTCCTTGATCATCTGCTTCTTTCTGGGAAACACATCCCGAGCAGTTCGGGGTCAAAGTGACATTTTTGTTTATGGGACAAATTCCTGATAATATATATTATTATATTATATTATGAGAAATTATATTTGATCCAGTTTAGAAAATGTATTTCTCTCAAGACAGCATGTATTTTGTGATCCTCAAAAACATTTTTTTCCTATCAAAATGACTAAGAGCAGTGTCCCATTTTACCAATAGGCAATTGGCAAAATGGGACCCCATCAAAATTAAACATTTTCAAAAGGGTGAAAGGAGTATAGAATTGATTCATAGTAATTTTGATACACAATCACATCCCATTACAAAATATATTGGAATGAAACAGTGAGTATTTGTTTTTAGATTTTTATAAGCTTAACAATTTTTATGTCAAAATGCTATGCCATTTAACTTTCCATTGTGATTCTGGGATCACGTTTCCCTGCACGCGATGCCCGCCCACTTATATTACGTCATATTTATGTGACCTTTTTTTCCTTAGCATATGCCTTTTGAGCAATGCATATGATTTGGTTTGGGGTTATTTTGTGTATTCATTAAAAAGATATTCTTTGCAAAGCTTAACTGTCCCAATTTGCCAGGTGTCCCATAGTTGTAAGTAATTACGACGTTTTTGCGTCGAATAATTTAGTTACTGATAATTATGTTTGATTTATTTTGTATGGCTGCGGGCGGCGCAATCGTGTGGGTGTGTGGCATAATGGCCATTGCCTGGGCGTACACGTTTCCAAACGTCGCTGGCTTGAAAATATATGCGACTTTATTATGGGCCAATTCCAATCCCTTAAAGTTGCCGATTTCTCCTCGACGTGAACGCGCGCCGCCACATTGAGTGTCATTCCAATTGCTTATAAGCGAAGAGCGAGTAACTTTCCATTGTTATTGGTTTCTTCTTGCTGGTGAAGGATGAGTCGGTTTCAATTTGAAAAGTTAAGTCCCACCTCTCCTGCCTGCCTCTCCTTCAAGTGTCCACTCGATGATGACAAATAAAACGTCACAAAAGTGGCCACTCGCGGAGGAACCTTCATGAAGTACCCTTCTTTAAAATCGATTGGAATCGACCCTCTGAAGCAGATTTGGTACAGAAAACCGGCTGTCTTTAAAAGGTCCGATCTGACCGTAGGCGCCATAGCCACTTGGAATCCGAACTTCCACCATTCTCACAATATACTGAAGACAACATCGAATAAATATACAAATATGTAATATACTGTACTGTAATATACTGTAACTGTAACAGACAAAAACATATATACATTTTAAAAATATTCCCATAAATCAAACATAATTATCAGTGACTAAATTATTCGACGCAAGAACGTCTTAATTACTTGAAAACGAGGCAGTGTTCCTGCTATACAAACTTTTGATTCCTACATGACATTAGGCCTACATGACTCAATCATAATAAAGAATCAGCATGACTGTGCACATCTCTTTTTATTAGCATGTACCGTGGCTGTGTTCAGAGCGCCAAAACCAACTCTTTCCCAATCTGAGTACCTGTACACGCAGCCGCCTTGGAAAAATGGCCAAGAAAGTAGCAGTCGTTACTGGTGCCAACAAAGGCATCGGGTTTGCGATTGTGAAGGCACTTAGCAAAGGAAATTTCAACGGAGACATAATTCTTACAGCTCGAAGTGAAAAACTTGGGAAAGAAGCAGTGGAATTGCTCAAATCGGAGGGATGTACGGCAGTTTACCATAACCTCGACATATGCGATCAAGGCAGCGCAATAAAACTTCGTAACTACCTGCAGGAAACATATGGAGGATTGGATGTTCTGATCAACAACGCTGGAATGGCTTTTAAAAGTAAATTACCGTTGTGTTAAAACGCTTTTTTGTAGGCCCATCGCGACTTTTTTGAGTGGCCTACTGAGCATTTTGCCGCGTGCAAATATTTGACTTGTTCCCACTAGTCAAAAAGACCTATATATATGATTGTTTTATTAGATTTTTCTATTGGAATCCTATAGGACTTTATAACTATAGGGCAGCCATACTGCTATGCGCATGAGCGAGCGCCTATGCAATATAGCGTTCCCGTGTCCAGCCAGAAAAGGCGTTGTTGAGGAAGCTAATACCTTCGTAAACATAAGATAAGTAAGTCATTTAATGTATTTTTCAACAGATGACGCAACGGAACCATTCGGAGAACAAGCTGAAGTGACCATGCGCACCAACTTTTGGGGAACATTATGGGTGTGTCATGCTCTGTTGCCTATTTTGAGGCCAAATGCCAGAATGGTCAATGTTTCCAGTTTCGTCAGCAAACGTGCCCTTGAGAAGTGTAGTCCCGAGCTGCAAGCTAAGTATGACTATTATATTATAGGTTACTCGAACCTATATTATCTACTGTCCTTGGTATCAACCTGTTTGAGCGGCCATTTCGTTAATACTGAATCAAACACCTGTGCAATTATTTTCACCGTTTCACTTCAGAAGAATGTTGCTCTATTTTATTGGAACCTTTTAAAAGTAGTTCGAAATATTATGATTTCAAGATAACGGGGGATGCTGGTGCAGGCAATATGAAAAGCCCACTTTCCGTTTATATATTTGTATTAATTGTATTAAATTAACTATTTGTATTCGACGTTGGGTATTGGAATAAGCTTGGAGAAAAACAACAATTCCAGAGAATAGGCCTACTTGTAGAAATAAATCATGCAATTCGTTTTTTGAATGATGAAAACAGCTCTTGGATCAACAGCCTAACAGATTCAAACTGACATTCAGACAGGAGGATTGATAGTTTGAACATATCACCAACTTTATTAATGAGTAACTGGCCCCGGTAGACCCCAGTGCTGAGAGACATGAGAAAGCCTGACTAGACTGTATCATAACACACCTACACAAGACCATCTTCTGGAAGACATATGATACCGATACATAACTATTTGGTAAAACAAATCTGTTGAAATAGTACAAAATTAAACCATTTAAAGGAAACAACATCCTGTCCAAAGTCAGATTTTGGTGCAGGGTTGCCTGACTACCTCTTGAATTCATATCAGAAGACATCAAGGCAATTTTTGAGTGTAATCTTGAACCTAGAATTAGAATGTGTGGTCTTAGTTAAAGGTCATCATCATCATCATCGTCATCCGCTTTGTCCGGGGTCGGGTCGCGGAGGTAGCAGTTCAAGCAGGGCATCCCAAACTTCCCTTTCCCGGGCCACATTAACCAGCTCTGACTGGGGGATTCCAAGGCGTTCCCAGGCCAGTGTGTCCACCTGGTCCTAGGTCTGCCCCGCGGCCTCCGCCCAGCTGGACGTGCCTGGAACACCTCCCTAGGGAGGCGGCCAGGTGGCATCCTTACTAGATGCCTGAACCACCTCAACTGGCTCCTTTCTACGCAAAGAAGCAGCGGCTCTACTCCGAGTCCCTCACGAATGGCTGAACTTCTCACCCTATCCTTAAGGGAGGTGCCAGCCACCCTCCGGAGGAAACTCATTTCCGCCGCTTGTATCCGCGATCTCGTTCTTTCGGTCATGACCCACCCTTCATGACCATAGGTGAGAGTAGGAACGAAGATAGACCGGTAGATTGAGAGCTTTGCCTTCTGGCTCAGCTCTCTCTTCGTCACAACGGTGCGATAGAGCGACTGCAACACCGCACCCGCTGCTCCAATTCTCCGGCCCATCTCTCGTTCCATTTTACCCTCACTCGAGAACAAGACCCCAAGATACTTGAACTCCTTCACTTGGGGTAAAGACTCATTCCCTACCTGGAGTAGACAATCCATCGGTTTCCTGCTGAGAACCATGGCCTCAGATTTGGAGGTGCTGATCCTCATCCCAGCCGCTTCACACTCGGCTGCGAACCGATCCAATGAGTGCTGCAGGTCGCAGACTGATGATGCCATCAGGACCACATCATCTGCAAAAAGCAGTGATGCAATCCTCTGCCCACCAACCCGCAGCCCCTCCCCCGCGGCTACGCCGTGAGATCCTGTCCATGAATACCACAAACAGGATAGGTGACAAAGCGCAGCCTTGGAGGAGGCCAACCCTACCGGAAACGAGTCCGACTTACTGCCGCAGACCCGGAACAGCTCTCGCTTTGGGAGTACAGAGATTGGATGGCTCTGAGTAGAGACCCCCTCACCCCATACTCTCGCAGCACCTCCCACAGTATCTCCCGGGGAACCCGATCATACGCCTTCTCCAAATCCACAAAACACGTGTAGACCGGATTGGCATACTCCCAGGCCCCCTCAAAGATCCTCGCGAGGGTAAAAAGCTGGTCCGTTGTTCCACGACCAGGCCGGAAACCGCATTGTTCCTCCTCAATCCGAGGTTCGACTATCGGTCGAACCCTCCTTTCCAGCACCCTGGAGTATACTTTCCTGGGGAGGCTGAGTAATGTGATGCCTCTGTAGTTGGCACACACTCTCCGGTCCCCCTTTTTGAACAGGGGAACCACCACCCCGGTCTGCCACTCCTTGGGTAGTTGTTAAAGGTAGTTGTTCATTTTTGTACCATATTGACTTCAATAAGGCTCCGAATATTAGTTTGAGATGAAAAGCTGAATATGCGTGATATGGGCAGCACTTAGTTTAAAGCCACAGCATATTGAAAAGTTGAAGAAATCTAAAAGGCAGTTTGGAGAAAGTGCCCTATATACTCTGACACTTTGGCACAGCTTGCACACTTATAGTGGGCAAAAAGTTCAGTGCATAGGTGCAAGAAGCTAACCCAAGGCTACAGGAAGTAATTCAGGGCAAATATTTTGACCAAAGTCTGTGCTACCAAATATTAAGTGTAAGATGTCAGTCTATTATGTGCAGACAAAATTATTAGAAAATAACTGCAACGGTGGCAATTATTTCTTTGTACAATGTCACATCTTGTCTTCTGTTGATTGGTCATCAGGTTGCGTGACCCTAACCTCTCAGAAGATGAGCTGTGTTCTTTGATGGGGGACTTTGTTGTTGCAGCTCAGCAGGGAAACCATGAAGCTAAAGGATGGCCAAACACAGCGTATGGTACAACAAAGGTAGGATAAAAAATGATTAACAACTAATGCTGCCATTTCTTGCCGCTACAGAATAATAGCTGAGCGGTTGTGCTCTCTACGGATTAGGTTTCTATAAAACACGTGCTTTTTTCTCTATTTCTTTTTGATTGTTTTCAGATTGGAGTTACTGTGTTGTCAAGGATTCAGGCCCGTATACTGTCACAGACAAGACCCAATGATGGAATCCTGCTTAATGCTTGTTGTCCTGGATGGGTCCGCACAGACATGGCGGGCTCTAAAGCGCCCAAGAGCCCAGAGGAAGGAGCTGAGACTCCAACCTACCTGGCCCTTCTACCACAGGGGGCCAAGGAGCCACATGGACAGCTAGTGTGGGACAAGGAAGTTCAGGAGTGGTAGAAAATACTATGTTTAATCACAAAAAATATAACATTCCATCAAACCATTTTCCTACACAATTGTATGAACATTTAATGTGATACATTTAGATCTCAAATAATCTAACATGTAAATTGGTGTTTTTTAATTATCAGATCATTCACGTTTGTAATGCAAGGCTTTGCCCATCGCAGACACCCATAATGGGAACAAATTCAGGTCATGAAACATTTATTTCAGGTGTTCTGATTTGAGTTCCGACTCTATTGTTTTTCACTGCCTGTTGTAGCGCCGATATTATGATTTGTTTGCAACAGCTATTCAAATACATGTGCAAGAATTTAAAGTGCTTATGTTTTTGTAACTTAATACTTGCGCACTTAATAAAATAAAGCAATGACTTGGACTTAAATTACAATAATACTTTTATTTCAGGGGGAGTCGAAATGGACAGTACTTAAAGTTGGATTTAGTATATTCTTGATAAAGATCTTAAATTAATGTGTTAAAAGGATACTAATTAATCTGAAACTTGCCCTGGCGTTTATATGCATAGAGTCTAGAGTAGTATAGAGTCTCGTAAAGACCTAATTAATAATCTCATCAAAGACAATAATACAGTAAAATATGAGATTAATTTGACACAAGTATTCATTTTCCAGTAAGAGATTGTTAAAAAAAGCGCATTGATATCTATAAAAAAGAGTTTGAGAAAGACCAGGAAAGAAGTGAACAGTTGCATTAGCTGCACTTGCAGGACTTAACAACCATATTAGACAACTGCTCCACCTGGGAAAAAGAACAGACAGTAAATGATTGCATTACCATAACATAACACAAGCATGTTTTCATTTCAATCTGCCACAAATGGGCTCAAATAGGACATAACTTCTGGAATGTGGTGTACTGCTCTATTACATTTACATATTGGAATATATGATTTTGAGACATTACATTCTTTGCTTGATGATTATTTTTTCATGATTAAAAATGATTTTCACTTAAGCACTGGCCTTGTGTTGTCTCCCAACAAAGTAAAGAATAGGTAGTGGTTCCAACACCTGGGGAACACAGCAGGGCTGGGCAGACGCACCAGGATTGTGATGCTTATACAGAGCCAGTACCTGTGATTAGAGTAACACAATGTTACCTACCCCTTAGACCAATCATTCTGTAACCCTCTATACCAAGCAAATACTTAGGACAACTTCACCTGAGAGTACTTGTTCTCTGTGTTCCATATGTAAGTGCAGGGGCCCATGCAATAGTTTGCAAAGTAACCAGTAGGCTCGTGAATCCATTTCCAACCCAGGTCCTTGCGGAAGTCAATGTACAGGCTTCGAACACAACAGCTTTCTGCTACTCTAGGATGCAAATACCAGAGGGATTTGACCACAAAAGTGGGCTTGGGGCACTGCACAATTAATCTATATCTTCCAACTATGTATACCTAATGAATAAAGCCACTAAAGTTTGTAAGTTCAGGTAATGCTAAAGATTAGATAGCAAATTCTATGTGGTGGGATAAAAAAAAAATAGAGAAGAGCCTCACTCTGTGCAAATCCCCTCGGTCGATGCTTGTCTTCTCTTCCGAGAGCTTAGTTGACCAGGCTGTTTCACAGGAATTGACATCAGAAATATATGTGGTTTCGGCATTTGAGTGAGAAGAGCTGCCTTATCTCCTCTTTCATTTGCCATTCCTATTATGTATAGCATTATGTTAAAATATTAACATAATATTAAAGTGAAATAACAATAAATTACCTTTTCGCACTGTTAAAAGATTTGTTATTCATGACCTAATATCAAAATGTAATGATTTTCATACCTGATATTGTGAATAGGAAGTCCTGTGTTTGTTTTCCACACTCACCAGGCAGCTTCAATTGAAACCCTTGTTTTTCTTCTGCAAAAATGACATAATCCAAATAAAAGGGTCAAAAATGTGACACAAGACTTTGTCTGACTAATGTGACCTATGAGGTTTGCAATGACTGTTCTTTGTAATAGCACATTTAAACATGTTAAAGATTGCACATTCCTCAATTGCAACTTTTTCTTTCAGCTTCAACAACTCCAGTATGTTCCACCACTCAATTGTAACTTACCAGTCCCTTGTAACCACTCTACTAGGGTTGGTTTGATATCATATAACAGCCAGTGATTGGCTGACTCATTAGATACAAAACGGGAGCCTATGTAGCGTGCATTTTCTCCAGTGCTTCTGTAGAGTTCCAATCGCTGCTCCACGCCTGGCAAGAATTTGGGGTTCTTGATAAGGAGTCGGAGCTCAGCTTGGTAGAGTAGTGGATCTTTCCCCAGAATTGTCCTCATCTCAGTCATGTTGAAAAACAGCTGCTTCCTATCTATGTGCATACCTGATAGGATCATACAGTTAACAAGTACTTTAGGCAAATTCCTTATTGGTCCTTGAAACAAATATCTTAAGGCACCTTTGCTAGGTTTGTTTGTGTGTATATGTGCATTTGAGAGAGGAAGAGAGCAAAAATGGGGGCTAATTTGTGGATTATTATAGGGAGCAAACCACATGGATGGTGTAAAGCTCTGAGGAAGGACTGATGGGAGGCACATTGAGTTTCATGTTTGGCTCTGACTCAAATACTAGAAATATCCTTGAGAATCCGTGCCAATAATTACATATTGACAGGGCCACTAAGGAAGTGAGGCTACTCTGGGATGCAGATCTTACAATTGCTGCATAACCACATATCATTACACTAAACCAGTGGAATCAAAAAGGAAGCTAATCAGAGGGCTCAATGTTGAGAGGTTTACAGAAAATCCAGCCTATCCATGGGCCTTTTTCTGGACAGACAGTTTACACAGCAAAGTTTTTACTATTTTTGACAGAAGAGGAAGGATCTAACAAAAAGGAAGGAAACATCTGGGAGAGGTAAAAGGTTGAAGAAGTCTGTGGATTTGTGGAACAGCAGACAGAGCGATTGCAGTCAGTTTACAACACTATTGAGGGAGACACCCATTTTCAGTCAACTCATCTGAAGTACATAATTAAACAAATGTTCTATAAATAGTTGACTAACCAGACATTCTAATGTGATCAGAAAGTACCATTGCACTACACTCTTATATTCAGATATTCAGCATAAATTGTAACATTTTACACTGACAACACAGTACACATAGAACACATTTGTGAAGCCTTTACCTATGTCTGCTGCACAGATAACTAGCAAAATGCAGATCATACTAAATGCAATTCCCCCTTGCCCCATTTATAATTTTACCCTTATACCACTGCTACAACAATACATGGAAATGTGTTTAGGATTTCAAATGTGTGGGATTCTCTCTGTTGTACAAAACATGTGGCCAGTCCAGACAAAAAGGGGTCTACTCACTTATGTTGAATTTATGCACCTCCTTTGCAAAGTAAGACTCATCTTCTGTATCCCAAATAGGTGGTGTGGTGGAGTGCACCTGCTCCTCACTCAGTTCCACTGTGCTGTTGTAAATGGACATTAGAGATGGTGGCACCTCCTCTGCCTCCTCTTCCTGGTCACTGTCGGGTTCTTTAAACAACCGCAGTTTGCTGAGAATCTGACCACGGATGGCCTCAATGCGTTTCCTCTTCACTAGCTCTAAGTCCAAAGACTTGCAGGTCGACATGGCACCACTGCAGCATACATATTCTAGTAGCCACAAGGTAGTGAACATAAACCATTTTACCCTCATAGCGCACCTGAAAAGAGTAAGGTTAAAACTGGATTTAGATATAAAAACCAATGCTGGCAAGCTGTATAATGCTGAGTAAACCTTCTATAAAATAAACTTATATTTTTTAAATAAAACATTTAAACCTCCCTAAACAGTCCTTAAAACAACTGGTTTGGCCCGCAGACCTGTGTCAACTTACCCGCTAGGATGTAATTATCTGCAAAACCTACTTTCAAAGCACTTCCTATCTTCTTAAGTCACACTCTCTTCTGGGATTCAGAAGACTCTGCTTAAGTACGTCTCCTTCTTCAGGCTGTGGAGCCTAAATAAGACCACAGAAAAAAAACAACCAAGAGCTTGGTCTGTGCTGACTAACTGGCATGATATATCTCTTTGTGACTCAAACAGCACTCCCAGAGGTTACCTCAGGAATGTAAACACACTCTATACATGAAGATACAAGGTAAGGTATATCTACCACAAAATACATTTTATCCAGAGGTTGAGTTTTGCAAATGTAAATCTCCAAAAGGATGACAGATTTACCACACAGACAACAAAATAGATTCACTGAGCAACTAACCCCCTAATAATTTACATAAAATACTCAAAAGAACATTACTGGACTATCTAGTCATTATTACAAATTATCATTAGATAATAGACTTTGGGGGGCAGCGTGTTGAGCCACTGCTGTTTGCTATGAAGTTCCTGTTATGTTACAAAAAGCAACAGAAACAAACACCAGGAAGTGAACATGAAAGTAGCATTGTGAAACATCTGCAGCAACGCTTGCTAAGAGCGTGTTCACATTGTTGACGGAAAGCTTACTGCACTTTAAGGTAACAGAGGTCAGATTATTGTTGAATGATCAATTCTGTCAGGTTTCTAATGTCACTTCATTTTGAATTGGAGCAGCGGGTGCGGTGTTGCAGTCGCTCTGTCCCACCGTTGTGACGAAGAGAGAGCTGAGCCAGAATGCAAAGCTCTCAATCTACCGGTCTATCTTCGTTCCTACTCTCACCTATGGTCATGAAGGGTGGGTCATGACCGAAAGAACGAGATCGCGGATACAAGCGGCGGAAATGAGTTTCCTCCGGAGGATGGCTGGCATCTCCCTTAGGGATAGGGTGAGAAGTTCAGCCATTCGTGAGGGACTCGGAGTAGAGCCGCTGCTTCTTTGCGTAGAAAGGAGCCAGTTGAGGTGGTTCAGGCATTTAGTAAGGATGCCACCTGGCCGCCTCCCTAGGGAGGTGTTCCAGGCACGTCCAGCTGGGCGGAAGCCGCGGGGCAGACCTAGGACCAGGTGGAGGGATTATATCTCCACACTGGCCTGGGAACGCTTTGGAATCCCCCAGTCAGAGCTGGTAAATGTGGCCCGGGAAAGGGAAGTTTGGGATGCCCTGCTGGAACTGCTACCTCCGCAACCCGACCCCGGACAAAGCGGATGAAGATGATGATGATGATGATAAAAGGTAAGAATGGCAGATCTATCAAGACTTTATAGTTCTTGCCATTGTTCTTAGCGTGCTGCAACAACACCAATATGTCTACTTGGCAAAAGTACAATTGACAGTTCACCTCCAAATAAGAATAACACTTCAAATAAGGATTGCATGGCATCTTCTTCTACTGTACTGCAACTTTGCTTAAAATGTATGCAATTTGGACTTTAAAACGGATCATGAAAGATTTGAAATTTTGGACAACTGTATTTATTTACATAATTCTACAATAGCAAAACACATGTTATAAAAAGTATAAAAAAGTAATTGAATAGAAAATCTAATTTACAATGGTTAAAATATGACAAGATACATTGCACAGGCAGAAGCAGATATAACTAACTTTGTGAAGGCTGTTGGTGTTGGAAGGCTGGCTGGGCCTCCTTGTGGATGAAGGACAAACGTTGTGAACTTTCTCAAATGTATCTCACAAGGCAAAGAAACCTGCATTTTATACTTTCAAGTACCATGTTTCAGCCACCAATTTGCACATCTCCTCTTGACCATTTTATCTTTTTCAGCTCTCTACACCATATTTATCAAAATGACGCATTATGATACCAAGCTCCAGCTCAACAGTACCCATAGCCAAAGTGTGTAACCTGTATCTATCCGCTCCACTATAAATGAGATCTGGGGTCCGAAGCTGGGGACCTCCCCCAACAAAGGTTTGAGCAAGCTGCTCCTGCCAGGATCCAAGGGGTCTCCAGGTCACACAACGCACATGATGGTGCCCAGGACTGGAGGGGACATGGCAGTATCCATAACCATACAGCTGACAACGGCCAAAAGAATCTTGGTGCCAAACTTGTAAATGAAGCTTTGGCCAACCTGAAGATGAGAGTTTGTGTAAGTTATAAAGGATATGAGAATCTCCAGTGGAACAAAAAACCCTCAACAAATCAATGCAATATAGGTTGAACTACGAGTTCACTAATCACTATAAAGTATGTTTGTTTTTGAAAATTGCTGTAATTGTACAAGTTTTGCACTGATACATTGTTTCACTTTAACACTTTTCAATAGAACTAGACCTGTTTCAGACTTCAACATAAAGTTATTACAGATGAAGTATATTTCTAATGAATGCATAGAATAGTTTCTGTTTAAGCATTTATCAATATTATATATATTTTATTATGTTATATAAATGTTGTTGCAGTGCTTTCAGATTGTTTATACAAGCGCTTTTTAAATAAAATGTATAACTATTATTATTGGCTAGTAGGTGTTCATGAAACCTGGTAACGTTTTTTACTTAGTTATCAAATCTGTAATGTGCTAGGAGCTTTTAACACCTAGAATACTTTATAACTGAACAATGTTCATCATTGGTATTTCGAATTAATGACAATGACGCAATTATTAATAACACAAAGTAAATGGTTCATTTGTTTATACTTTTAATGCCATCATTGTTGTAAATAAGAATATGCTCTTAATTCACCTGCCAGGTTAAATAAAGGTCAAATAAGATAAAAAATAAAACCTTGAAGTCCCTTGGTGGTAAAGTGCAGATCAATCGGATGACTCCAGTAAGCCATATCTCCTGTCTGCGGTAAATCCACTTGCGTCTGCCCCTCCTTTAGGCCAGAAAGTAGTCTCCATGCACCTCCTGAGAACAAAAATAAATTAATAATAATTACATACTGACGAACAGAGCAATTATGTGATGCAATCAAATATAAATTATATATAGTTAGGAGACTAGGAGTAGGAGATTGGTCTAATATATTTTGAAGCAAAAGACACCTGTATGAATTCCCCACTTGCAGAATAGGCTGCTCTGAGGGAAGCCACTGGCTCCAACGATCTGACCGATAATGTGCAGTTCTGCCATCAGTGTAGTTCCCCGTCAGATCTCTTAGGATGAAAAAAGCAAGTAAAGCCTGAGCAGCTAGAAATGTAACTTGTCAGAGGTGACCCGCGCCCCTGTATTCACGTAGCAAAGTAACACAACATGACGAACAGCTAAAAAACTTCTCATCAAATGGGAACGCAATAACACTTAACTGGGAAACGGCATTAAACAAGTTATTCAGCTGCATCGTAACATGCTCATTTTAGCGTCACGACTGGGCAAACGTTAGGCTTCGATTGGTGTAGCGACTAACGTTGGTGTTGGTGTTCCCTAGCTAACATAAACAGCTAACTCTGACGGTAACTAACGCCTTAGGTTGTTGCTAGATGCTATAAACAGGAAATAAAATAACGCCCCAATAATGCATGTTACTTTCTGATAAAATATGTAATACTTAAGTTAAACTACTTAGATAAAACAAAGCCAAGAAAAAATAGCACCATGAAAAACAAACCAAAAGCATCCACTCAGATCAGGTCGCTAGGCCACCGTCATCGCCATTTCCCAGGCAATTACGGGGCAGCAACCGGGCCAAAAGTAGATTCGTAATGAAAGGCTGGAACACAAATATAGCAAGTGAGTGAAGCTTTATTTTCGGGTGGTCTCTTAAGTTCGATTGTACTCCATGTTATCGGGCAAAATAGACATGAAAAACGATGTCAGTTAGTGATCATGAGCAAAGTACACTGTCCTCGTACGTCTGTTTTTAATCCTACATTTACTAGGCACAAAAAACTGATAGCTACTCTTATAACTACTAGGTTGCCAGTGATGGGGCTCCAAATGAAACTGTTTTTGACGACTTCATATTTTTTAATAGGCATATTTAATATTTCATAAAATACAGAAATTAATGTACTAAATAATCATCGTGGAAAAAAAATAACCTTTCTCAACTTTTGACCATCTGTACTTTTGGTATGAGTCAAATTAACTTTCATTAATCCGAGAAAAAAAACTGTAGATATGCTCCTTTTGTTCTATTTCTATACCACAGCTTTTGCCCATGTCTTATTAAAGCAAGCAGCAACAGGTGTGTTTAATTTAGCTGAGAGCTTCAGAACGATTCTCTTTTTGGACATTGTATCCCCTACCAAACTTCAACCTCCTACAGTATATATTTACAGATTTGTAGTTTGAGTTAGAAAACTTGATTTTAATCAAATATTTGTGCATAGTATGGGAGCTTTTGGTTAGGTTTCTTTGAGGTTTTCTTTCTGTGAAACTACCTAGTCAATTTACTAAACTGTTAATTTGTTAAGTCTTAGTACATTATTTACCAAACAGTTCTAGTTTGGTTTAGTTCAAATTTAAGGAAGATAACTGAGTTTCTGTTCAAGTTAACAACACTGTCAGTGCTAGCTAGTTATGAAGGAGGAAATAGCTGCTGTAGTATTCTTTACTACTCGGCTAGTAAAGAAACATGGCTGTCTTGATAATGAAAGCAGGGACCGCTTTGCTACAGCCCTCACATCTTGTCTGTTTGAAAACTATAAGAATCACTGGTACCCCCATACACCAAACAAGGGACAGGCTTATAGGTTGGTGCTAACAAAGAACCACAGTCCTGAGTAGTAATTGAATAGTTGAAAGATTTATTTGATTTTGTACTTCCATGTTTTTGACAATGTCTATACTTGTAGGTGTCTTCGAATGAATCATGTCCAGCCACAAGACCCGGTACTGAAGCAAGCATGTGTGAAGAGTGATGTGCTGTACAAGGACCTGGGGTTACCACATGAATGTACTATCTGGGTGGATCCAGGAGAAGTTTCTTGCCGGTAAACCAGTGAACATTCCTTTACCCATTCTGCGTATAATCCAACAAAGGAGCGTGGCTTCAAAAGCTGCAGTGGGCTATATTGCATAAGGGGGAAAGTTTTAACAGTGGCCGTTTTTTTCCCACACTATGCTTGTGGTCTAATCCTATGTGCCCAAAATTATTTTTGGATAACGTTCTTTTAGGCCAGATTTTATTGTCTTAAGTGCCTGAGTGTTCTTTGTTTTGGCCAACAAGAAGCATTAAAGGACATAATCATTGAAATGTTCAAGCAACAATTATTCTATTTCAATATACACAGGATAGGATGTTATAATATCCATCATGCCATACTTAAAGATGAGCACTTCAAAAGACAATATTTTAGAATGGACTTGGATTGAGAGCAGATATGTCATTGGGGTTTTCAAGTGGGCAGCCTCCATCCCGGATGTTTCGTTAATTTGGGCCCACGACACCTCCAGAAAGCTTAACAGTGAGCAATGACGTCTCAGGGCCACCCCCCTCTATAGCCGCTCTCGGCACGGCCAGATATATAGATATATATATATATATATATATATATATATATATATATATATATATATAAGTAACATTATTGGAGGGCTGGCGGAGTGGAGACCGGGAGTTTTCCCGCCGAATAAATAATGCTGTGGAGCGGGCATGTCTTGACGTCCAATCGGGGTTTTCCTCAGACGAAGAAGGTGGGGACACCAGCACAAGTAGCACAAGCAGCTTTACAGCTCCTTGTCCTGCCTCAGCCCCTCCCACTAACTTGAAGACCAAAACTATCCCAACTGTCAGCAACCCAAATAGTATATACCAGGTAAGCCTAGTTTCGGTCCCTCATCTCAAATTCCATGTTTCATTATTTTAAAAGTATCCTTATTTATTACTCCCGGTCACTGCCCCAACATCCCTTTACCATCATTGCATACACACAAACACCTCTTGCACAAACACTTTCTGGTTTGTAACCCCTCCCTCCCTCTCTCAGTTCAGTGAGTTTGCGCCAGCTGCCCCACAGTCCTGGTTAGTGTACCCAAAGAGGAAGGCATTTGCTGGGGATGGGTACCCCCATCATGGGCCCCCTTCTGGAACTCAGTTCTTGCAGCACAGCTCTCAGTTCCCCCCTGCTCAGAAGAACTTCAAACCCTATAGGCCTTCCTTTTCCTTTACTGGTCCCCGTATAGACAAATACCATTGGGTGAGTAAGTCTCGTTCCTAGAGTTCTGGGCCCAGACCGTGGATTCCAGTCATTGAAGAATACAATATGGAACCCAGTTGTGGCCCTCTTTCAGGACATTCAGTAAATTTAAAGATTAGTTTAAAAATGTATTTATGAAGTGATTGGCAATGCTGCTTTTCAGCATTATTTTAAAAAAGGTTAAATTATTTTAATAAAACATATTTTTACTTGTTGTCTTAAAACTGTAATCATCTGTAAAAAGACTGAATAAAATATTCAATTTCCTTTTAAGAAACATCCCCTTGACTCTTACTGTCTGTTCAGAGATGAGAGTTGTTGTGCTGGCAGTATGGTTAGTGATTGTTGTATGCTTCAAGTCCACAATCAGCTAAAAACACTGCCTACACATCAACCCAAAATAGACTTGTAATTTCTTCTGTACATATCTGGATAATGTGCAATACTGATTATGGCTGTAAAAGTTTTTGGAGAAATTATCACAATTTTAAATTGCATGTAAATTATTGTAAATGTATTGCTACAAACAGTTTAAACAAATATATATTTCTACCTGTGTTTCAGTGACTGTAGAACTCTGTAGTCCATGTTGCCTCAATGGATTTGTTTTGTTGATGGTCTACCTCAATTTAGCAACATGGGTTTCCACAGCGACTGTTTGAAAACATGCCCTGCATTAGGTCATGCCTAGACTTGTCCCAATGAGTCAGGCATGTGTTTGCTGTGGTCAATAGTGATGGCAACCCCAAGGTTTTACTTTACAAGATCTGAAATTACTCTAATCAATTAATCTTAGTTTAATTACTTGTCTATATTGACGACTTACAAGTTACTTTTACGTGACAACCAAACCCCCCATGCATACTGAGTTATCTAATAAGAATTACTTTCATCAGAACGGGCTGATGTACTTTTAACATTTTATATAATTTGAATCCTAAATCCTAACGATATCACGAGGCACTACAATGCATCCGGGCAAGCAGCATTACAGTAGGAGAGAGAGGTGATAAATATCTGGCCTGGTATCTGCCTCAAAAATGGACATGAAAAAGAAGCTGGCTTATTAATTGTCTGAGCTCCCCCTTAATTAAGCCGTCTTTGAATCAGTTTAAAAGAAACCTAGCTAACTTAAGACTGCCACTGGCCACACGAAGAAACATGTCTGAGTATTATTTCAAACATTATATGAGGTTGCAATTGCAAACAGATCGACCAAGTAAAATAGTATGTCAGCACGCTCCAAAGGCAAGTGTTGCATGTTCCATGGTTCCAGTCCAGCTAACGTTAGTTAACCTTGCCCTAACCTTAACCTATTTTTATTTTTTTGTTTGTTTACGGCTCAATTATCAGCAGTGACAATGAATAATTTAACTATCAGAGCGATTATGAATATTGATTTGTAGGCAATACTCCTTCCGACACATTTTGTATTGTATACAAATACACATTTGCTTCATTAGCATGAGGGCTTTGGTCACTCGAAGTAATGCTGCTAACAAGAGAGGGCCCTGCCTGCATTAGGATGGATAGACCTACATAACGTCTATGCACTGATACCCACAGTCTGGGTCACAAATCTATTCTCAAATCACGTGATGGAGTAGAGGACAACCTTGCTGATCAATTTTCAATTAACTGGTTGCCTTAAGGCCTAAATAGAAAATTTTAATTACTTACCGATTTAGATAATTTGCAATGGGGTTTAGTCTTTGAAATAGTAGACTATGCCTACTGTCAGAATATGATTTGCTATTCCATTACGATTTCATATAAATTACTTGTTATTTTACTATTTACAGTCTTCGCTAATGTTGTTTATACATATATTTACAATTCAGTTATATTCTCAAACGAATGATAATTTTGTATGTTAAAGTAAGGACTCTTAATTTAATAGTGCATTATATACATTTTGCAATAATTTGTTACCAAAATCAGTTTTTATTACTATGACTCAACCTATTCAATGTATATGCATTGGTCACCCTGTCTGTTTTACATCATACAATGCTACGACGCTCATACAGCTATATTTTCATAGGGCACTATATCTGGGCGGATTTTACTTTGAAGGGAAGTTTTTTCTGTTTAATTTAAACCTTCAAACGCCAATTAAGAAATATTTTGCCGTCTACGCTGTTGAGTGACCCTCACTTTGCCCGTTCAAGTAAGTGCACGGAGCTGAAGAAAGAGGGCGGTCGATTGGCAATATACTGTTGTGTAAATAACCAATGTCATTGCGGCTTTATTTTGATGCCAGTTCTATTTGTCGTATCATGAGCGTTCATACTAAGGGCCAAGGCTTCCGAATCCCGGTGAACATCCGGTGTTATAAATTTGCCACGAGTTAGCAGCGGAATCGGAGTGTCCATCTTGAAAAGCAGCCTCCGTCTCCTAGATTTGACACAGTAAGCGCTGGTTTATATTTGTTTAGTTTTACAGAGGAAAAAAGTTTCAGAGCGGTTCCTATTTAATGCTGCGTATTTTCGTGTAATTTGCGTGGCTCATGTTATTGTATTAGCTGCTGCTAGTCTAGCTAACTTTAAGCTTGGGGCTGTGCTGAGAGGCTTGAGCAGGTTGCGCGGTTTCCTTACAGGCCTCAATTGGCTAAAGGTAGCTAGCGAGATAGCAACGAAACCGGTAAACAAAAAATAACTGTTGGGTCCAACATGTAGCTGACATAAATAGCAAGACAATATTAAACAGCTAGAACAAGTCGGATCTGTTCCGGTCACATCATAATAGCTTGGCGGTTTCGATGACTAAACTACGTCAAACTAGCGTTACCTAATGCTATCAGAAAGTAGCTGTTAGCCTTGTGGGGGTTAATGGGTGGCCTGCAGTTTGAATACAAATTTGTGCGGAGTTAAATTAAATTATATGAAACCTGGGTTTTATCGTCTGTTGCCTTTTTTTTTTTATATATCTATCTATATCTATATATCAGGCAACCGTCATGGCAGACACTGAGAATCAATTAATGGAGACCTCCGAGAACGGAAATGGAGAAGAGGAGCAGAATGGAGCCGAGGTAGAGCACCACGAAACTGAGGAACAAGAGGAGGTAGAACCCATCTGCACGGGAGAAGAATTGGAGGAAGAGTCTGTAGCGGAGGCCGCCACGGGAGAGGAGGAATCACAGAATGGAGCTGGTGAAGGTGGACAGATAAACGCAAGCAAAGGGGAGGATGATGCAGGGTGGGTAGCGCTGAAGTTGAAGGTCGTATTTTTTCAACTTTGTGCCCTTTGCATGTCTTGTATCCGAGTTTACAATTAGCATAGCTAAACAGTATTATTCTTGTCTGTATTTAGAATCTAACCTGACTTCAGGGGTCAGTTAAACCTTTTAATCATACATGTGTACCTTTTCAGTAAAATGTTCGTGGGTGGCCTCAGCTGGGACACAAGCAAAAAAGACTTGAAAGATTACTTCTCCAAGTTTGGCGAGGTGGCAGATTGCACCATCAAGATGGACTCTAACACAGGCCGGTCTCGTGGCTTTGGCTTTATCCTGTTTAAAGAGGCTGCCAGTGTAGACAAAGTAAGTGCTATAGGGATTGCAAACACTAATTCATCTTTATTGAGGTTTTGAATGATGCATCTTATGCATTAGGCTTCTTAATAATGGTTAAATCAAATTACTGACCCAGTGGCAGTGTCTGCAGTGGCAGTTTTACTTTTCTCCTAAACTTTGTTCTGGTGGTTAAGCTGTTTGCCTGCTTTTGTTCATATTCTGTAGGTACTAGAACAAAAAGAGCACAGGCTAGATGGCAGACAAATAGACCCAAAGAAGGCTATGGCTATGAAGAAAGAGCCAGCTAAGAAGATCTTTGTCGGAGGATTGAACCCAGAGGCCTCTGAAGATACGATTAGGGAATATTTTGGTGCATTCGGAGAGGTTGGTTACCCCGAACTAAACCCTAACCACCCGTGGGTCAAATCTTGCACAACTGGTTTATGTGCTTAGAGTATAATTACTTCCCTTAAATTAACCTCATATCAGCTGGGCACTTTCCATGTGGTATATTTTTGAATAATATCAAATGCCCCGACATGCACTAACCCTAATGTCGTTAGCATAATGGACAAAAAAAAATTCAAAGACTTGGTGGCGAAAAGGCGGTGAATGTCTTGTCAACTTTGAAACAACTACTTTAATTCACGTGCCAGGCTGCTATATTATATATATAACAAAATTATTATTAATAATAATAATCAGATTTTGTAAACAAGTTAATTCCATAGAATTGAGTGGTGACCCTAAATAGTGGTGGAATTTGAGGTGGCTGTCGTTGCGTTGAAGTGGAGATGAAATGACTAATGCTGAGGTGGTTTGAACTGCTTATGCAAAGCTTTTAATTACTGTCTCCCTGTTTGTCACTTAACAGATTGAGACCATAGAACTTCCTGTAGACCCAAAGTTCAAGAAAAGGAGGGGTTTCATCTTCATCACGTACCAAGATGAGACCAGTGTCAAAAAGTGCCTGGAGAAGAAGTTTCATACCATCGAAGGCAGCAAGGTAATGCAGCCCTTGTCACCGAAAACACAAGCTATTCTAGAAAGGTTTCTGGTGCAGCATAACTGTCCTGGTGTCAGCATGTTGTCCTCCGTACCTTGGGTTTTAATGCAGTGTGGAATCTGGCATCATGACTGACTGTTTGTTCCACCAGTGTGAACTGAAGATTGCCCAGCCTAAGGAGGTGTACCAGCAACAGCAGTATGGGGGTGGTCGGGGTGGCTATGGTGGCCGGGGACGAGGACGTGGAGGTAAGTGGTGTCTGCACTCTGTCTTTCTAATGCTCGGTTCAGAATTGTTTTAGTCTCTGCTTTGACATTAGAATACTCCTTACTCCTGGCACCAGGGCTCAACGCTAAGGTTTAAAAATGGTTGCCAGCCTGGGCAACCATGAATCATGTTTTAGTTGCCCAAATAGACAATGTGGTTGACTTGCTATATTATCTGATTTATATGTAGGCCTATAAGGAATGATTATGTTGCATTATTAGGCCTACATCTAGTACACATGATCTACATTAAATTGCTTAATTAATTTAATGTCATTTTGACACAGGTTTATCATTTAGCCTAAACACAACTAATTTAATTCAATTATGACAACCTAAAACAATTTTTACGTTTTCTTTTCAAGTTTTAAGTAGTGTCGTTACTTGGGTAGACAACTGTCCCGTATACTGCCAATATGCCAATATTATTGGGCTAAAATGGTTTCTCCCAGATGTATGGGACCTCACTTAATAAATAAATTAATTGACTTCATAAATTGACTGCTACACGCTAGTGGCTACTCCACGCTATAATTACCGAACGGCACTCAGTCTGTTATAGATCTTGTCTTATACTGTACGTAGGCAGCTTATGTTTTAAATGTATCAGCGCTGAGTCACTCAGGTTAGCTACATTAATTACGTAATTACATTATCGCGACCGGCTAGTAACTTTGCGCGCCAACAGTAGCATCTAATCTCACAACAAATATAAAGCACATACAATGGCATTTCCACCACACAAATGATACAAAACAATTTGATCTTAAAAAAAAGGGTAAGAGGTGAAGTTGGCCTACAGAGTCCTTGGCAAATGTAAACCAACACTAAGTATTAGCAATCAATATTACACAGCCTAATAAAACAGGCATTTCTTACTACAATTTGTATGCTGACAATGCAATGCCCGATCAGAAATTATGTTCTTATACTTATGCAGTAAAATTTGCAACTAAACAGCGTGACGCATTGTTTAACTTCAGAACCAAATAATATCAGATGCGCAAGGCTATCTAACCTTTCTTGGACACAGCGTAATCCAATTTGTTTTTAGCAATGATTTGGTTGAATTACGTAAATGTTCATAACTGGACTGAACTAGCTAACCTGACTGGAGGTGCGGTGCGCATGTGAGATTGAACTTGAAAATAACATTTTCTGAGACCATGGATTTTTTTGTATATTAGCGTTTAGTATAATCATTTAGTGCAATATTAGAATAATTTTATAAATTTTAAAACTGTATAAAATACATAAAGTGGTTTTAAACCACTTAAAATTGAACGGTTGCCATAGCCTCAAAACTGGTTGCCCCGTTAATGTCGAGCCCTGCCTGGCAGCATAGATCACTGTTAGACAAAACATTAGCCTCGACATTGGCATACTCAAGCTATTAGCCTCTAAACTGGAAAGACGGTGGAAGCCTGTACTTTATTCAGGCAGCAAGCATTCTATAAGTTGTAGAGTCAGGATATGCTCAGGTTGATCCCATGTATCAGCTTGGTTGATATGACTTACTCGCACTCCTTTTTATTTTTTCC
This sequence comes from Galaxias olidus, assembly GCA_026901105.3. Classification (NCBI taxonomy): domain Eukaryota; kingdom Metazoa; phylum Chordata; class Actinopteri; order Galaxiiformes; family Galaxiidae; genus Galaxias; species Galaxias olidus. The sequence continues at coordinate 866,677 of JAPMUY010005619.1, read as the reverse complement.
GTGTACATCCTTCTGTTCGTTCCCCTCTCCTTTCTTTTCTTTGCATTCCTTTTAATGTCTTGTCCTGTCCCCTCTTTCTGTTCTTCTCACCTGTTTCTATGATCGTTCAGGTCAAAGCCAGAACTGGAATCAGGGTTATGGTAACTACTGGAGCCAGGGTTACGGTAATCAAGGTTACGGCTATGGCGGTCAGCAGGGCTATGGAGGCTATGGCAACTACGACTATCCCGCCGGTTACTACGGCTATGGCAGCGGATACGACTACAGTAAGTATACACAACACCGCGACTGACTGATCGGGCGAACAGCAAGCTGGCTGTGTGGTTGGCTGGCTGACGGGCGTCTACCTACCTACCTGACTGTTTGACTTGTCTCTGCACAGAAGCACTCAGTCCTCTCTCTCTGTCCCCGCAGACCAGGGAAATGCAAGCTATGGGAAAACTCCAAGACGGGGAGGCCACCAGAGTAGCTACAAGCCATACTGATCACATGTAGTGCAGGTATGCGTTTTTATAGTAAAACTTGTAACAACACATTGTGGGGTGACTTGTAGCTGAGCTGTTTTAGAAACTTTGTCGCAGCGATGCTAACGATAGTAGAAACGACCCATGACACGATTTATTTCTACTCGAGAAAAATAAATAGTGAAGGGTGGGAGGGAAAGAAAGCCTATTGTGGACTTATTTTTTTTGACCCCAAATTACTCCACAACAAAACCAATTGGCCAATCTAATTAAAGCTGTTGGCGTTATCCTAATTTAAGAATCGTTCAGTCAGTACAAAAACCAGACCAGTCATTCTAGATGCTGGGCCTTGAATAACCACACTACCTGATCACTAAGGGTTGCTGTTGCGGTGGACCACAAACCGAAGGGGTTCTCTTCTCTGGGAGACGGGAGACTATCTGCTTTAAAGCTGCGCAGCATCTTACAATACCAAATATCTGCTGTGTCCCCTTTTGCCACCCTGTAACGCTATGCTGGTCTTTTTACTCCTCTAACCTGCAGCACTGGCTTTCTAACCTGAAACCTATTTGCCTGCCTGTGTACTAATTCTCCAATCTTCTCCATGGCAGTGTACACTTGCCTTACGCGTAGCAGAAGGCTGTAGACAAGGTCACTCTTCCATGGGGAAGAATGAAGTTTTGGAGACTCAGGGCCTACCACTTGCATGCCTTTCTGCCCTGCCCCGCCCCCTACCTGTTTCCTGGCTTGGTGCTGCCAAATAGCAGCAGCAGCAGCAGCAGCGGTGGTGGAGTTTTGACTTAAGCTGTGAACACAATGCCTTTCTTTTCTTTTATCCCAGGACTCAAGTGATGAGTATGAGGTTCACTGGCAGATGGATGGTTGCGCAGCAGAAATGCAAGATATGCAGGACTCCCTCTCCTTTTTATGACAGACCATTTGTACAGAGCATCTGAAGAATTGCGGAAGAAAATGTCACTTTCACTTTTTTTTTGTTTTAGCTTTCTTTTTATGTTTTCCTATTTTTTGGTCCACATTTCCAGTAATGGAAGTGTTATTTTTACTGTACTTTTTGGTACCTTTTTTGAATCTAATGTATTGTAATGGTTGTATTTTACATGTCTACTGGATTTACATGAGAAATCTGAAGCTGTCAAGAGCTTTAGAAAATAAAACAATTTTGAGTAATTTTGTTCCAGTGTTTTCCAACTGACTGGCTCACAGGGAGACATTTTATCACTATGTATGTTTGGGACGGGTGTCTGCAGAGTGGGTGATATTTTGAGATCCGTTGTCAAATTTAAATGACATCTTGTGTACATAACGGTAAATTGTTTCCCAAGTTTGAGAATTTTATTTTTAAATTTGTTTGAAAATCCTCAATTCTTGTTGACCAGAGCATCTCATAGTGGTTTCTGTTTGTGTGTGGAGGAGGATGGTAATTTTAGTTTGTTAATTGCCATTAAGAGAACTAAAAGGTAAATGTCTGAAGTATTCCTAATGGTAGTTCCAGTCTGATGGAATTTCCTGACCCACCTTTCTTTGGCAAATTGTTAGTAATAAACATTTTGATTTATAATGTGTGTATTAATGTTTAATGCTACGTCAGATACTATTATTTCATTAAATGTTCCAGTTAAAAGTAACATTGGTGTAATGGGTCAGGCACCAGCTTAACCTTGCAATACTTTCTAGGCTAACGTCCCCTTTCCTTATGCAACAAAGCTTTTTTAGTCGGGTAAACAGTGTTTAGCGTATTACTGACAAGATGCTACCCCATTACCTGAACACTTGCTTATCCTTGTAACCTTGGTTGGACAATGCCTGGAAGACAGATTTTCCAGCTCAAAAAAGAAAATTGAAAAGAAAAATGAGACAATACCAGTTTATACTTTGTTATTACAAAGCAATTACTTAAAGTTATTTAAATAATTAGCACCTGTGCAGTTTATTCATAATTCCTCATTGCTTTAGATGCAATAAGATGACATGGATGCATGAGTTACATTGTTGCATTGTTCAATAGCTAAACCTCTTGTGTGTTCAAGACGATGATTCTCTTTTTCTCTCCTGCTCAATAGCTGCAATAGAAAGAAAGAAAAACACTGAAAGACCCAAGTATTTTCACAAAAATGCATGTAACCAGCAGCTATCTTTGGATTTACACACATGCACAATGCAAACTTACTCTCTTTAGTGGGCAGAGGATTCTTCACTTTGGTCTGGGTTTTCCTCAGCTTGCTCTTATCAAAGCTAGCAATTTCCAACAGGTCAGGCTTGTCCGACATGGTCACTGGCGCTGGAGACAAAAGAAGATTGATGTCCAAAAAAGCACAGTAGAAGGGAGGTTAGGTAGTACAAGGTCGGAAAGGGTTTGAGAAGGAAAATGGCGAAGCTGAGATGTAAAAAATGACATACAGTTAGGCCCAAAAATATTTGGACAGTGACACAAGTTTTGTTATTTTAGCTGTTTACGAAAACATATTCAGGATACAATTATATAATCAATATGGGCTTAAAGTGCAGACTCTCAGATGTAATTTGAGAGTATTCACATCCAAATTGGAGCAAGGGTTTAGGAATTACAGCTCTTTAATACGTAGCACGCCTCTTTTCAAGGGACCAAAAGTAATTGGACAATTGACTCAGAAGGCTGCAAAAAAAATAACAACGCTGCATGGGCTCTTCCCTCATTAACCTGTCATCAATTAAGCAGTTAAAAGGTCTGGAGTTGATTCCAGGTGTGGCGTTTGCATTTGGAAGCTGTTGCTGTGAACACACAACATGCGGTCAAAGGAGCTCTCAATGGAGGTGAAACAGACCATCCTGAGGCTGAAAAAAAAGAAGAAATCCATCAGAGAGATAGCAGAAATGTAAGGAGTGGCCAAATCAACAGTTTGGTACATTCTGAGATAAAAAGAGTGCACTGGTGAGCTTGGGAACTCAAAAGGCCTGGACGTCCACGGAAGACAACAGTGGTGGATGATCGCAGAATCCTTTCCATGGTGAAGAAAAACCCCTTCACAACATCCACTCAAGTGAAGAACACTCTCCAGGAAGTAGGTGTATCAGTATCTAAGTCTACCATAAAGAGAAGACTTCATGAGAGTAAATACAAAGGATTCACCACAAGGTGCAAACCATTAATCAGCCTCAAAAATAGAAAGGCCAGAATTGACTTTGCCAAAAAACACCTGAAGAAGCCAACCCAGTTCTGGAACAGCATTCTTTGGACAGATGAGACTAAGATCAACCTGTACCAGAATGATGGGAAGAAGAAAGTTTGGAGGAGAATTGGAACAGCTCATGATCCAAAGCACACTACATCTTCTGTAAAACATGGTGGAGGCAGTGTGATGGCATGGGCATGCATGGCTTCCAATGGCACTGGGTCACTTGTGTTTATTGATGATGTGACAAAAGACAGAAGCAGCCGGATGAATTCTGAAGTGTATAGGGATATACTTTCTGCTCAGATTCAGCCAAATGCAGCAAAGTTGATTGGACGGCGCTTCACAGTACAGATGGACAATGACCCAAAACATACTGCAAAAGCAACCCAGGAGTTTTTTTAAAGCAAAGAAGTGGAATATTCTGCAATGGCCGAACACACTCAACCCAATCGAGCATGCATTTCACTTGCTCAAGACAAAACTTATGTCAGAAAGACCCACAAACAAGCAACAACTGAAGACCGCTGCAGTAAAGGCCTGGCAAAGCATCACAAAGGAGGAAACCCAGCGTTTGGTGATGTCCATGGGTTCCAGACTTCAGGCAGTCATTGCCTGCAAAGGATTCTCAACAAAATATTGAAAAGTAACATTTTACTTGGGGTTATGTTTATTTGTCCAATTACTTTTGAGCCCCTGAAATGAGGAGCGTTTGTATAAAAATAGCTACAATTCCTACATGTTTAATCATATATTTTTGTTCAACCCCTTGAATTAAACCTTAAAGTCTGCACTTCAATTCCGTTGTAGTTGTTTCATTTCAAATCCAATGTGGTGGCATGCAGAGCCCAAATCATGAAGATTGTGTCACTGTCCAAATATTTTTGGGCCTAACTGTATTCATTTTCCTGACAGGCCCGTTGTATTTTAGAAAAGTGGTATAAATGTAACCTGTTAAGACAAACATTCAAATGGTTATCCAGCAACACGCACGACACTATTTTTCATGGATGGGGTGGGGAGCCTGGGCTTGTAGTCTTTGTTCTCCATTCTCTCATTCCATCTTTACCCCACCCGTCCTCCTTCCCTTAGCCTCTCTTCTCCTAATCCTTCATTCCCACCAGTTGTCTCTTCCGCTCTCTTATCCCCCACACCCCTGCAGCTGGTCCTGTTGCACGTGCAAGTCTCTTAACCTTGAGGCATCTAACCCCACCCAGTTAATGCTGCAGTGAAGAAACGTGATTGTATTTAGATTAAGCAAATATATTTACACTATATAACAGACACATACAATACTCTACATATTTATACAAATGACAGTGTGCGTCATGTCTTTAAGCTGCTTTTAATAGACATATTTAGGAACATTCTTTACTGTGTGTATTTACCTAATTAGTACTTTGTATACCACAATTTACATTACATCAGCATCAGTTATAGACAAGATAAAATCAATAATAGTTAAATTCTGATTAATACCATTAATTTTATTTCATCAATATTTAGACAGGTATTCAGACATAAAGAAAATGTGACACATACACTTGGTTTAGAAAGGCCCTTACTCAAATCACAGCCACTTACATTGTGGTAGTTGATAACCCAATAGATACTGAAGCTCACAGAAAATATGTTCCTATGAATTAAATGCAATCTACAGAGAAAATAGATGAACACGTAGACAAAGCGATAGATGTCTTACCGTAAAGCACAGCTTATGGGTGTATGATGTCCAGTTAACGGGTGTGTACAGAGGCTGAGGTCTGGTTCTGTCTATAAGGGATGCAGACACAAATGTGTGGCTGTCTGAATGCCTAACGTGCACCAGCCAGGGAGCAGAAAGGGAGGGGCTATTGACTTTCCTCATCCTGTCTATCAATATGTTTCCCCTAAGCCTTTTAGGATTATATGCGGATAAAAAATCATATAAAGCAAGTGAATACCATGGTTGACTTTATCCCTTCTGCCCCATCTCACTCTTTCTCTCAATATGTTAATGCTAATATGAAGCTATGAAATATGACTGTCTCCCATTTTTGAGTTTGTGTTAATGTAGTGTAATGTATTGTTTTCCAGTAATTTGTTCTCTAGTAGTCAAATGTAGTCAAATAAATGCTTAAAAACGGTTGTAACCAAAACTCTATCAGTTATGACAAAAACAAAATTTAGGTGGAGGGGGCTTTGTAGAGAAGAAAGTTTGAAATGACGTACAGAGAAACATTAAAACTGATAGCATAAGGCTATTTATTTATTTCTGAACTGGCAGTCATGAAACAATAAATTATTTCTACCGCACATTCTACCCTTGTTCAGCTGCTCTGTTGGTGGCATACAGCTGTTTAACCAGGGGTCTCTGGTTTATGTGTTATAAGATGCTGAATGAGAGAGAGAGAGAGAGAGGAGAGAGAAAGTAAGTTAGATACAGAGAGAGAGAGAGAGAGAGAGAGAGAGAGAGAGAGATAGAGAGGGGGGGGGGAGAGAGAGAGAGACACACACACACACACACACACACACACACACACACACAAACACATAGCTTGGTCCCAGAATCTCTTTGTAAGATCTGAAAACATTTTCCCTTTTCACCACAAGAGGGAATCACTACACACAACACTTTACTCAGAGCAACAATATTGGAACCATAGGACTATAAAGGGGTTAATCAGATCCCTTCCAAGTCACCAACTCTCTGAGCAGGCTGAAAGATTAAACTGTTCAAACAGAGCAATCAGAATAATACACTGTTATAGAGTTTAAAGGAGAAATCGCTAGAAAAGCGAAAGGGCACACATTTAATTCAAGTTGTGGATACACTATGGAAATCAAGTAGGCAAAAGCTGTTACTTTATCTTCTCGTTTGTTGATACATTTTCTGTTGATCTCTGCCATTTACTGGGGCTACTGTTCCTCATGACAATCGTTGAAATTTTTTCTTTTACCTTTCTCCTCCACATGATGGCAGAATAGGCCTCTTTATGCGCAACACATTTGTGGCAAACCCAGGATTTAGCTTGCCTCTGGAATGAGCAATCAGTCTCGGCCACTCTAAAACGAGACGTTTTGGTCCTATGCTTCTGCAAAGGACTAAAGCATTACTCGTTTCACAGTCAGTACTTGCACTGCCAATGCCTATTATGATTGTAGATGAGGTGAGCTGGATGTTAAGTCCAAACAGCAGTCTTTGGGGATTAGAGGAATGTTGAATGAAGCACAAAGCCAATCTGCTCGGGGAAAAAAATAACATACACTGGGGAATAGGGAGAGTGAGTGTGTCTAGAATAAAAGACTCCTCAGTTGGATGTTATGGAATATGCAAGGTTTGCTCTGGTCCCTAAGGTGTGACAGACAGAGAATAAGAAAAAAGATAACCACACACACATGGAATGGAAGGAGTGATATGCCTTTAATATTCACACATGCACATACGTGATGTACAAACTTAACTGGCTGTAATCAGGAGTCACAAAAATGGTTTTCTGTCAACAGGGGTTGTTTTTAGGGTTTAGCGCCTAGTTTAGATGACTTGAGGAGACCTACCAACATGAATGGGTGGAAGGATCATCTGTGTTTATCCATGCTCTTTTGTGTGTGTGCTGTGTGTTCACGCTACGCTCACGGTCAACGTGTATGTTTCAGGGGCTTAGGACTTAGGGGACGGCAGACTGGGGGGGAGGGATGTACTTGTGCTATTTGCTGACTGAGAGCTAGGTAACAAGCTTGTAAAGTGTGGAGCTGGCTGGAGCATGCTGATAACTGGCTCCCTACCTGCTTACTCCCTACAGGCTCAAACACAGGTAGACTGAATCAATCATCTTCTCTGGCCAAACTTGCATGTTCGTAAACGCGTGCATTCGGGTCTGTGTGTGGGTGCTTGTCTGCATGTGTGGGTGTTCATCTGCATATGTGTGTGGTTTTGGGAGGAGGTACACACACTTGTCTGTGTGCTTATGTATGTGTGTGTGTGTGTGATTGTGTCCAGGAGTCTGCAGGGAGGGGGAACTCGTATTGCACAACACCAGGATCATCAGTAAAGTTTCATCTCCTGCCTCACAGCTGCTTACTCACTGTATTTCAGCTCAATCTAGCCTCCTCCCGTGTACAGTCACTCTGCCTCTCTCGTCGCTCCCCCGTTCTCTCGCCGTCCCGTTGCTCCCTCACACTATAATTCTCACTTTCACCCTCCTCCTTCTCCTATCATGTCGTATTCCCTCATTACATTATGCCAGGATTCATTTTTCCTTCTCTCACGGCCCCTCGCTGTCGTTCCATTCTCGCTCAGCTCCAAGTCTAACTCTCTCGCCCGAGGCCCCAGTCTCATATTGACGAGAAGCCGTTAAAACCCTGGCTGCTTCCTGCCTTGTTCAAAACATAGCTTTGCAGAATACTATGCGCCACAGCATCCTACTGTGCACCCCTGAAAGCTACCTACTGCTGAACACTTCAGCTGAGAAGGCAGAGTAACATTCTGAATCTATCTACTATGACAACCATCACCGCATTATTTTAAAGCAAATTGCGTTCCATGGAAACGTGGCTTCCTGTGCAGACAGACTATCTGCTATTTAAACGAAGAGAAGGGGGGTTAAAATGAGGAAATATGGTTTAGAAAGGGTAGCTAGATAATGTATAGAAACACATTTCAAACAGGGGGAGGCAAACAAAAAAGAGGAGGGAGGAAGAAAGAAATGAAATAGTCTGATTGAGAGGTGTTTTTATATCTGGCGGTGTCTCATCATTAGTCCCACACTTTTGAATCCATTTCCTCCAGAAGCTGGGACACCACCCACCAGTCCTATTCACACTGCAGGACAGAGGCTATTTATACTGGAGATTAAGGCAGCAGCCGAACCGCCACCAACACCACCACCACAAGGATGTATGTGTGGGTACAGAAACACACAAACATGCACAGACACACACAAACACACACACACAAACACACATTCTCTCTCTCTTACTCTCGTTTGCTCTCTCTCTCTCTTTTTTCTCTAGCGCTTTCTTTTTCTTCATATCTCTCCCTTTTTTTCTCTCTATCTCGCTCTCTCTCTCTCCCTCTCGCTCTCTCTCTCTCTCTCTATCTCTCTCTTTCTCTCTCTCCCTCCCTCTCTCTCTCTCTCTGCATTCCAATGGAAAAAAGGGCACACATTTAATTCAATTAGTCTCAATGAAACTGGTTCAGTAGGAAGGGTGCCTGCTCCTACAATTGTATCAGAAGCTAGCTCTCCTTCTGACAGGTTGCTTAATGATCATGGAGTTTCAACACTCTGATTTGACTACAGCCAGGGTTCCCCGGACATCCACGTTAATCCAAACAGACCTAACATTAAGATCTAAATAGGTCAAACCTGGTCATGTCTCATTAGAAGACACTGGGGGATACATAGGAGGCTAAATAGTCTGAGCAGTAGGTCTATATATATCTACCGAGGTACTGAGTTGCGAAGAAGGGACTTAGACAGAAAAGCACATGCATATGACCGCAGGGCAAGGCAATTCAGAGAAAGAGATGAGTACTTGGAGAAATCAAGCCGGGTTTACAGACGCCACTCATGGAGTAGGGAGTTATCTCACTGTGTTTGTTTGACCACATAGCAACCTGATTTCTCAGGTCAAGCCCAAGCCCTGCGTCCATCTAGGTCCATCTTCGATCTGTACAGCATCGGGTCGGAGGCCAGCTGAGCTCTCAGATCCAGCCCCCCAAGGCGACGTCCCCCCTAACAGGGTCGATTAGAAAGGTCTGATGCTAGCGCTAATTACAGCAAGGATGACTCTAATGAGACGGGATGCGAGGATTGGCTGGCCGGGTAAGCTAACGAGCGGAGGAGAAATCATCATTATAACAATGAAGGTGACCCGCTCAGATCTACCGACCGGCCCCTCTGTGTCCTTTCCACTGCTTTCTGGACATTTACACTGCACTCCCATGCTGCAGGGTCCATTGTTGTGTACGCTAGCTGTGACATTGAAACAGAATTTTCCTAATGATGGGATGACTGTGCTCGTGGGAGCTTTCCACGACTTAGAAAGGCTTCATACATCTCATAATATCATTGCCTTCTCACCATGGTGTCAAGAAGGTAAAAATCCAAATGGGTTTCTGTGCTCAGCAGCAGTATTAGTCCCTGGCCCGCTGTGGCTCTTGGTGTGCTGTCAGGCCAATTAGCTGGATCAGTAACCATTCGAGCCCAGCTGTGGAGCTGAGTGCATCGCTTAAGCCCAAAATACAGATTAGATGCAACCAAATTTGATGTGTCGATTAGATTAGTTTGACTGCTACAGTAAACACATTCATTCCTCACAGGGGTTTAATTTGCTTTTTTTTTTTTAAAGAGCTGAAGATGAATTGATAAATGTGCATGAATTCATAAACCTGACGCTTCTTTATGTAGCGTACCATTGATAGAGGAATTTATTCCTAAGTAAAGGGTAATAAAACAAATACATCATGAAAGTATGTTGCTTTGCAGAGCAGAGGTTCACTTGGCCCAGAATCTTAGGATAGCAAGCCACAGCCAATAGATTTGGTATTTGCACCATGTCTCAAATGCTCCACTTTTGTTAAAAATGCTCCACTTTTGTTAAAAAAAATTTATTCAACAAAGTTGGAGATAGAGGTCATGTCAAGGCCATCAGGAGGAGAATAACATAATGATGATGCAATAAAAAGAATGCATGGGCTCTTCTTTTTAATGTGTTCTACTCTATTTGGAAACTGGGTCAGTTTAAAAGGGTTCCCAGCCTTAAACAATAACATGTGTAGCCATGTGTGTGTCCCCCCAGGCCCCTCACTGTCTCAAACCTGGATCCTCATCGGCAGACCTCTAAATCTGAGAGCAACCCCCACACACGCACGCACTAAAATACATACTGTATATACAGTATGTGCAACTGTCTCTCTCATAATCAGACAATCAAACAATCATACAAACAAACACATACACACACACACACACACACACACACACACACACACACACACACACACACACACACACACACACACACACACACACACACACACACACACACATAGACGCCTACAGGCTTATTATCTCAAGGAAGAGAGAGAAAAAAGTAAAGTTAACAAAAAAAGAGAGAGAGAGAGAGGGGGGGGGGGAGTTAGAGGGGAGTGAGCGGAGAGAAAGCAATAAAAAAGAGTGAGATGAAGAGCCCTGCTCAATGGATGTGTGTGCGTGCATGTTTACTCCCACTGACATTTCCAGGTCACTCAGCAACACGACTTCTGTTTCTCCCTCCACATGTATACAGTATGTGTTTACATACAGTGCACGCCAGGTGTGATTGCATACTTTTAGGGCAAAAAAGCAACATCTTGCTGCTGATAGAAAACACATTAGTGTTTAAGATAGCATGTAAGATGTAAGCAATGTAAGATAGCATTGACTCCTGCAGATAGATCTGGGGTTCACGCTTCCCTAGGGAGAGTTCCTGATTTCTCTGTCTCCAAGTGGCCGTGTTAAAGCAGATGTATTTTTTTCTCTATATAAAATACATGTTTGGTGCAGCAGAGGCTGCTAGATGAGAGGTTGGATAGCAACAGGGCTGACAAGCAGGCAGACGCTGGCGAAGGCCTGGGGGGACACCATGTTGACTTCAGATGAGAGCACAACACTTCTGCAACTGCTCTGCGCATCGCTCTGGCTCGTTCGAACTTCACACTCAAAGGGTATCTTTAACCATCTAATCTTCAACGCCGACGTGCACAATAATGCTACATTGCTCTTTTACTGTGTTGTGTGACTTTTAATACGATTTAGACCAAACCGAAAAACAGATTTTGAAAAACGTTAGTCTCGTTGATGAGTGAGGTGCTCCAGATGATCTTTCCACCCTGTCACAAACTCCCTGTACTGTCCTTATCCCTGATGTATTAGTTTCATCCCTGTGGTGTGGAATTGCTTGCTGAATTGTAGGTACAGCTGTTATTATTTGTGCATCTTCCAGGGATGAGAGTACAACATGGCAACACAAAAGGGTTGACTGAAAAAAATGCCCCCCACTGCATGCTTAGCAACTTCAAGGTTCACAATTTTTGTGGCTCCCTGGCAGAGCTCCTCTAAAAATCTGAATCAAGTTTATTTTTCTCTGCTTTGGGACTCCATACCCCCATGAAAAGTCCCAGAGTAATCTAACTTCAGAGACATCTTTGTAAAAATCTGTTTCATTACACTCCAGTTCCAGTTTTTACTGTGAGTCTATGTGTCTGTGTGTGTGTGTGTGTGTGTGTGTGTGTGTGTGTGTATGTGTGTGTACTTGTGTGTGTGTGTGTGTGTGTGTGTGTTTTGGGTGTTTGTGTGTGTGACCTGAGGCTCTGTGAGTCTCATATGGTGGGTTTAATCTGTTTAACCTGTCAGTCATGAAGTCAGCTTTCGCCTCCCACTCAGCTGGCTGCCAAGAACATACATGGAGTACATAGAAGTAAGTCACCAAGTAGTAAGTGCTTGCTGCAAATGTGAAAACGTTTGCAAAAACTTTTAAATGAAACAAAATGCTGTTTAGGCTTGAGTGGGGTTAAACAACAGAGAACAGTGACACATTGATGAAGCATCTATGATTATGAATGCCATACACCAAGCATAACTAACGTAAATGTATGTGACCCCCCACCCCCTCCCCACAACCCACCCATTCAAAAACACACACACACACACACACACACACACACACACACCCTCACTTGCACTCATGACAACAAAGGAAGCTGGGCTCATTTTATTTGCAATAAAGTATGAATCAGTGTGCATGCCAAGGGGTTATTATCCAGTGTATTCACATCCTGCTTGCATGTTTGGAGAGTACGTCCTGTCTTCTCTGGCCGCACTGCCTATCCATGCCTGATATGTAGTCGTCGTATTTGTCCTAATGCATAGGACAGTGTTCTGTGGCCTATGGGTAATACAGCCATTTGCTCTTGGTTTACGTGGAGACAGCTGCCAAGAATCATCTCTTTTATTCTGCGAAGGCGGATACACAAAGTGGCGTACAATGTACAGACACACACACACACACACACACACACACACACACACACACACGTGCGTGCCCACACACACACATACACACACACACACACACACACACACACACACACACACACACACACACACACACACACACACACACACACACACACACACACACACACACACACATACACACACTTCAATTCACATGGATACCACTCTAAGCATGTTGGTAGCCTGTATGCACACATGGTCAATTACACAAATGAGGGTGCAATGTGACTCTCCTTTTTTTGGTTATGTGCAGTGGGAGACAAGACTAAAGACCACTGCTGTAGTCCAGATACAATGGTGTGATACAAGTACAAGAGACCATTGGTCAAAGAGACAGTACATAAAAAATGTCCAGTATATATTGTCTCAGTGACAATCAGAGTACAAATGACATATGTGTTTCAGCTTTCTAGACAGGCGAAGAGATCCCAGCTGTGTGTAAAGTACATGAGATGCTTCGTCCACGACTGGCTCACGGGTGACTGGAGCCTGATGCAGCCAGGCCTGTCTCAGAGGACTCAGTCCTGGGAGAGACAGGGACACAGATCTCTGGGGGCCTGGACACACTGACAGACACTTGGATCCAGGTGCAAAACCTACATCTGTACTACCCCCAACTGGAATTGAATAGGAAAATAAAACATGACAATACATAGGTAAGGCATAATCTGTTTTTGTGGTCTCAGTCCTCATACAAAGCCATCTGTGAGCAGCATAGAAGGAGAGAGAGAGAGAGAGAGAGAGAGAGAGAGAGAGAGAGTGAGAGAGAGAGAGAGAGAGAGACAGCAAGAGAGAACAAGAGATTTCAAGCAAAAGAGAGAGAGAAGGAGAAAGAGAGAGGAGACAGTACAAAAAGGTGGCGCACTGTGGGTGTAAAAAGCTTTAATCGAAGGCAACAGTCTGGAATAGGAGTGTGTGGAAGAGCAAAGGGATGCCAAGGGACTAGTTTGGTCTTCGGTCTAGAGCCTCTCTAAACTAACCTCTCTGTGTGTCTCTCTCTCTCTCTCTCTCTTTCTTTCTCTCTCTCATGCACACGTGTGCGCATGCACACACACAGACACACAGACACACACACACACACACACACACACACACACACACACACACACACACATTGTTCAGACGTCTGAAGGCACACACACACACACACACACACACACACACACACACACACACACACACACACACACACACACACACAAACACACACACACACACACACACACACACATATACACACATCTAAACTCAGACCTTTTCTAAACTGCTCTTATCCCCATGGCTGCACTCTGCTTCAATCCATTTTAGAAGTGTTGGCCCTTAGTGGTAGTGCCCAGAGACTCCTAGTGCGTGGAACTCACAAGCTTTTACAACACTGCCAGTCAGTCTCCACTGTGACTGTGAGGTCCTGAGGTCCCCCTTCTCTAATAGACCCTGCGATGGCATGCTCTTTGTCCTCAATGCCCCTCACTTGCAAGTTTGGGCTGTCACCGGAGTCACTACAGCCGTTTATATCCTTACTCATGTCCTCTTTGGAGGATTTGGACATTCTTACAGTTCAGAACAACTTCGGATATTTCTAACTGTTTATTGCAATACCACGGTAATATATTGAATGTTTACGTCAAGGGTCAGCTGTTCTGAATAACCTTCCCGCCCAAGGTCATAATCCAACACTCAGGGAACAATCATGGGTAGGGAGCAGATATCTGCAGATTCCCCCCTGACAGATACTGAGCAACAGACCCAAAGTGGGTGGCAGGGAGTGCACAGCAGCAAGAGCAGGCTCACATGTGTGCATGCAGCAGTGAGCGTTGGAGCAGTTTTGGGAGCCAGTGTGGTGAGTGAACAGTAGTTTGAAAAGACCACGTTAAACTAATGAGCGCATCCGAGTGGTTGATTGGTGTGACGTGGATAATAGCTGTTGTCGGAGTGGCCCGCCTGAACGAGCTCTGCAAAGGCGTTGCCTAATTCTTTTCATTTGGTTGGTACATTTGACAGGTTTGGGGGAAACACCTTCTCTATTGACAAGCAGTTTCAACGTATAGGTTTCCATTTGAATTTCTTAACCATGCCTTCCTTTTGATTTACCTAATCACACTAATCATATCTGCAGCAGTATTTTGTTTTCCAGCTTTGATGTTTGATGTTTAAGACTCTTCAGATTTTCCTTTCATGATTTATCTCTTCATCTGACTGTGTTCTAAGCACTAAGCATAGTGGATACATTTGTGTTTGAAGGACTAATTGAGTAATAGGTGTTGATAAAAACCAGACTGCTGTTTTCTCGGCTACAACAAGCTTGATAATATCTAAAACCACTCACTACTGACACAGGACCAGTTCTTAGGCACTGTATCCCTATGGGGGGGGGGGGGGGGCTGCATAAGTGGTGTTGTTGTGGGCTAATTTGTATGCAGAGCCATTAGTGTGGTGGGTTGTGTGCACATGTTGACCTAGGCCGCACCTCAGTTCAGCTCAAAAAGTGCAACAGCAACTAAAGTAAATGTATGTGATTGTCGGCAGGTATAGCTAAAGACCATGGCGAGCCGTAATTTTATTTTTGCAAGGAGATTTTAAGCAGAGGGAATGTGTTTTAGTTTTCTTTATGTAATCTCTATGCTCCATGATTCAAGTCTGACATCTTTTTTAATGCTTACAATCATGTATGCATGCAAACACGGTACAAACACACAAACATGCACACAGACATGATGGCACACAGACACACACACACACACAAACACACACACACACACACACACACACACACACACACACCCACACACACACACACACACACACACACACATTCACTCACATTCACAAACATACCCTCACATACAGAGAACGTGCAGAAATGACTCTGGGATTGCACATCCATGACAGCAGTTTTGCTGTCTTTTGTATTTCAGAAGCCGATTAAACATTTTCTCTGGGATCTTGCATTTTTTATCAGTTGACATGAGTACTCTCTCTGCATTATACCTGTGTATCACATAGGTAGGCATTATCATCACTGCATTTGACAAGGAGGGTTTCTTCCTCTGCGACACAAAATGAAAACATCCGAAGATGCTGACTCGAAACACAAATGTGGCATTGTACTTTAGCTGCTTCCAGAAGACATTATTTCCTTCAATTGCTTCACGGAACGACAGATACTCTGTGACTTCCCCAGGTACCAGTCTGAATGTTTTGAAATAAGGCCTCTATTATTTGCATCATGTAACAGACGGTAACGTTAATTGTTTAAAATCACCCCTGAAGATCCAGCAATCCATATCCTCCTAAAACTTTTAAATAGGGCAGTAAAAAAAAGAGAGCGGCACAAAGTGTGACAACGAGAGAGGGAATGCCTTCGTAACTTCCCCTCTCAACTATTTTAAAAATACATGACAAGTGTTCTTCTCCCGAGTCATGAAACATTAACCACCAGGCCACAAAGACATTCACCGCTTTTGTTCTCTCGGGTGGCCTCATGGCTCTATCCGGGGTGAGGCTCTGGACATCAAGACTAAGCAGAGATCTACTAAAACGCCTCTTCCAACTCCAAATCCCGGCCGCGGCTCTGGCGGCCATGCGAACCCACCACACCCCTTAGCTACGAGGTTACATCATTAGGCGCAGGGCCTAATTGGCTTTTCCGTCTTGGAGCGTAACGTGAAATAGGTTGTTTGGAGAAGAGTGCCTCATGTTGCCCTCGGATCCTTCTTAGCTCTTGATGTTATGTTATTGTTCACTTGAGTTAAGACACTGCCTCAAATTCAGATTTCACTGGTGGATGAAATTAGTCGCCAGCTAGCAATTTGAAGCTGTCCCTGAGAGAAAATGATAAATGCTTGGGAAAAGATTTAAATGAATGATGCTTTAACGGCCTAATGCTGTTGTGTTTTGCGAGAATACAAATGGCTTTCTTCATCTGTACATGCACTATTTTCTCTTGTGTGACCTATTGAGATCTTTTCCCACTAATCCCATGAGCCTCGCACTGTAACAGCTGCCCCCTCTCCGTCCAGTGTACGCTATCTCTCAGTAACCTGTGTGTGAGTGAAGGGTCGTTTAATGCTATCTGTTCTGATGGGATGCTTCTGAGGCCTTTTTTGTTGTTGAACCTCCCTCGGGATATCTGTGCCTTGATCCTTTAATGTCACCAACCCCGCAGAGGTGTTCATACGCACGCACGCACGAGTGCACACGCACACACACACACACACACACACACACACACACACGCGCACGCACACGCACACACACACACACACACACACACAGACACACACACACACACACACACACACACACACACACACACACACACACATGCACACACACACACACACACACACACACACACACACACACACACACACACACACACACACACACACTGAGAGACAGTAGCAATAGACATGTGTTGAAATGTATGTGGACACCCCAGAGCCAATTACTACCATCAGAGAGTAATGTATGTTCTGACCATAAAGCCAGTGGGATGGACATCACAACTATGATACGATGCGTTTGGAGAACACAACAGGAAAGAGAACAAGAGAATATGATTTCAATATAACAGAAGATATACACTGGGTATGGAGAGAAAGAGAGAGAGAGAGAGAGAGAGAGAGAGAGAGAGAAACAGAGAAACAGAGAAACAGAGAAACAGAGGAACAGAGAAACAGAGAGAGAGAAAAACTAAAGAAAAAGGAATGGGGAAAGAGGAAAAAAATATGTAAATGAAGATGAAAAATGTAGCTGTCATGATGTCATGATGTATCGACACGTTTGCAGGTTTGATTACACTCTGGACCGCATGGCCTGGAGGTCTGAATAGCTCTTATACCCTCTTATTACAAAGACACATACACATATTCAGATGTGTTACCATAGCAATCTGCTGTAATTATAGAAAGATCTAATTACAGGCCAGAAGTCTTGAGGTCCTCCTACACGCACAGACAGACACACACGAACACACATAAACACACTCTGGGACACACAATTCCTGAGAGATTACGTTCACAAAGTCCCTCCCGCCACAGCCACTGAAAACAGGACTCGACTGCCACTGCAGCACCCCTTTCACCACGTTTGGTCCTGCAGTCTGATCTAATCCTGAACGCTGTTCTGAACCAATGATAGATTCATTTCTGGTCACCAACAGTATGAATTTCCTAGTGGAGTGGCTGGCAGCTCTCAGGAGGCTGGCTCTCTGTCACAGTAGGAGGCTGGTCCCTAAAACACAGTTGGGTTCATCCTGTCTCTCACCAGTTCAGTTGAATAAGACTTCAATACCACAAAAGATGTGTTTGGTTCAAGTACATGTGAAACATACTTTTACCATATTCCACACACCGTCTATCCAATCCATCTGGGCATCTCTGTGGAACATCATTCCTAAATGTCGGCTAACAAACTGGTGTCAGCTGCTTCACATGATTACTAAATTGATTGGCCGTGGTCAATGATAGAAACGGCTCATGTCTTTACGTGATGGGGCCGCACGGAAAAACTGTGACGGAAAATGAATTGGCCCACAGTGTGTCCTCAATTATCCACACAATTAGTTTCTCAAAAGAAAGTTATCAATTATGCTCCCGTAATGAGAAAACCTAGTTCTGAACAGAAACTGACAGGGTATTTAGTGTAGCTTATTATGTAATGCAAATGATGCATAATCTTCCTGCCCAAAACATTTCCTTTCTCAAGCTGACGAAGATCGCTTGTTTTTAAGAATATCTATTTCCAGAAGAGTGACTTAGCTGCTTAACCAGCCTGACTTCTCATGTCTTGAAAACGAGACAGTGTTAATTTGGCAGCATGGACTTATGCTCTGTTATGACAAACTACTGTCATTAGACAATCTTTGGAACCATTGACAGACTTAGATACAGTGACATATGGAGACAGTCAGGTCAGATCCTATACTGATGTCCTCACCAAACTGTAGCACGACTACTGTTGACTTCCCTCTCTCTCTCTCTCTCCCTCTCTCTCTCTCTCTCTCTCTCTCTCTCTCTCTCTCTCTCTCTCTCTCTCTCTCTCTCTCTCTCTCGCGCATTCGGTCTCTAGTTCTCTCTCCATGTCTTTCTGTTTCTTTCAATCTTTCAACTTTTTTTATCCCCCCTATCTATCTTTCCTTAAGGTAATCATGCTATGTAAAGTAGGGTTTAAAACGGATTAGAAAAATCAGTTACCTGCCAGAAAATTATGATATGAATAGTTTGGGGGACATGGATCTTGTAAGTGAGCGTGTTCACTTGTGTGTGTGTGCGTGTGTGTGTGTGTGCGTGTGCGTGTGTGTGCACGCGCGTGTGTGTGTGTGTGTGTGTGTGTGTGTGCATGCCACTCGCAAATCCATGTCTATGCAGATTTGTGTCTTTGTGTGTGTGTGTGCTGACAGTTCCGCCTGTGGCAGCTGGTGACTCGCACTTCTCCTAAAGCGTTTATTTCAGCGTAGCTCAAGCAGAGTGTCAGTTCATGGCCGTAATTATGCTCTCAACCT